>JAYDZK010000169.1:82554527-82566695 GCA_034509185.1 Euphonia xanthogaster | reverse complement strand
CCTTCCCCTTCCCCTTCCCCTTCCCCTTCCCCTTCCCCTTCCCCTTCCCCTTCCCCTTCCCCTTCCCCTTCCCCTTCATTATTCTAAATGTCTCTGCAGAAGGGAACCTATAATTTATTGAATGGAAAGAACTGTATCCTCTAGAAGCTAAAAAGTAGCTTGGAATTTTTTACCTTCCATTACCTTGTCAGCCTTCATAACTCTTCCCCTACAGTAATTGCAGTTCTATTTGCCCAGGAGAGTGTATGAAATACAGCCTGCAGCTCAAGGGGGAACGTACTGCTCTTCAGTTTCTTATGAGACTGCCAGTACTCAATCAAGACTGCCTCTGAAGAGAACTTGTCCCTGAAGAGAAGAAATGTATCTTCTCGTTCCAGTTTTGTCTTCCCATCTGCAAAATACATTCATTGAATTGTCATTTTTACTCTTATTTAGACAAGGAAGCTCAAGTATAGCACATAATATTTTTTTCTTATTAAAAAAAAAGGGGGGGGGGAAGGATCCAGAACCAGGAAAAATAGAGATTTTTTTTACTCTTATGTTTTTATGTTTAAAATGCTGATTTATTCTTTGTACGTAATTTGTATGAAATCATCTGTGCTTAGAGACAGATATACACTCCTCTGACAGGTATTTATACCATACTTCTTCATGAGCACATCTATCTCAGTAGCACAACATAAAAGCATTGCTGTTTGTGAAATCAGATTTGCTGTTTGTGATTCCAGAGAATCAAATCTGGAAAGAAAAAAAAAAGGAGGAGGGGTTTTCTAAAGTTTTTTTCCTGTTTTAGTGGCTTCATACAATATAGTGAGTCACATAAAAAAAAATCCCCTTCATTTATAGAAGGATACAACATAAGATACATAACAGAATGTGTTCTTTTGTTTGGTCCAACAAATGACATGTCATGAAAGAGACATTCATTGGGAGATACAGTTTGAGTCTATTGAGATAATGCATGAATTTAAAAACTACAGAAATTAGACCCTTAAATTGGGTGAAATGTATTAAAGAATGCCGGATAGAGAATCAAAATTTGCAGGAGCTATTCATGTGGCTTTGGAAAAACACAGCCCATCAAAAAACGTAAGTAGGTTTACATTTTATATAGTAGCCAGTGAAAAACAGCCACATGTACAGGTACAGAAGAAAGCATCATATTACAAGTGGAGTATTACCCCAGTAAAATGTATGGCATGCTTTTCTTTGAAGCAGCATAATAATTCATTCCTGTTCATAAGTATTTCTTATTGTTCCAATTATTTTTGTGTTGCTGCCTCTTTTTCTTTGCTTGTGATAAACAAATGAAAACCAGGACACATTGTCTCCCCTTTTTATATTTACTGTTGTTAATAACTTGTACAATGATGGGGAATAGGACAAGAGAAGAGAACTCTGGATAGTCATTTCACAATCATTCAGACAAATCCTTCAGCACCTCGCTGGTTGCTTTGGCTTGTTTTTATTTCCTTGCTAAATCTGTGAACAGGCACTCAGGAAAAACAGTATTCTTCTCAGAGAAGATTTCAACAAAAAAGAAAAGAAGCTTCTTGGCTTTTGTTTGATGGTATTTGAAAAAAAATTCCCACCCCAAAGACATGCCCAGGTTGTTTAAAGGGTTGCTCCTAAAATACATGAAGTTAATCTAGCAAGTGGGGCCAATTTAGAGCTGAGCAGGAGGGTGGAGACAAGGTTTGCAGGACTGGTAGTGAACACACCTGCTTTTGCCAGTGGCTGGGGAAGATATTAACTGAGAGAGCTCCTGTGCTTCTATCTAAGTACAGAAAAAGCAATCTAAGATCTTCTGGCATGGTGTTCCTCACACAGGACCTAACCTTTGAGAGTACTTTACTACTTGGTTTTCTATCAACAACTTCCCTCTGGATCATACCAGTCTGACTGTAGTAGTTTTATTTTCAGCACATGAAAGCATGTGGTCTTGTAGAACAAAAATAAAACTACTTAAATTGCATTTTTTTTCCTCATAAAGTAAATTTACCTTGCATGCTTCATAGAAAATAACTGTAGCAAGTGCTTGGCCTCAACAAGGAAAAGAAAAAAATGAATTGGATCTAGTTTCATTATGTTCTTCTGGAAACTTCACCTAGTAATAAATAGTATATTTAAAAAAAAAATTCTTTCCAATTTCTGTTATTCTGATCTGGTCCCAGCTGAAGCCTTATTACTTTTCTGTTGAAGGAGGCTCAAAGTTAAAGCATGCTTTTCTGAGGAGCAACAGTGTCTCCTCTGTGTGCAGTACAACAAAGTATTCTCCCCCTATTCTGAGTTCCAAGTGAGGTTTACCCTCAAACCAAAGTCTCATGTGTGTTCAAACACCTGTCCTGGATTCTTGCCCTTTGTTGTGATGATTTCAAGAAGTTACCTCTAGAAAAAAAAAATTATTCCAGTGGAATTTTGATGTTATGGATTAGTACATTTGGCCAGTGGTTCAAAATCATGATCAGTTATCCATCTCCCAGTCAGCACTGAATATATTACTGAATCAAGTTGAGAAGCTCATACGGAAAAACACCTGGTTAACGTCATCAGCAATGGATTCCAGAACCAGTGGCACATCAAAAAGGGGAAAAAAATACTGTATTAACAGCAATGTCAGCTTCCTTCTTCTCAGTAATACTTTTAACAAGATAAACTGTCAATAAGTAGATAGACATCATAAAAATCCTTCAAATTTATGGCTACATTACAAGCGGCCAGGATGCATTGCCAAATACAGTATATTAACTTTTTAACTGCAAATCAGCTTTACGGTTTGCATGTGTTAAAATAATTTCTTTTATACTGCAAGTAACACTTGCAATGTTGCCCCTTTGGCAGTAATAAGGGATGATTTTCAACCCAGAGAACACTGGGCCCAGAGAACAAGTTCTGAAGTACATTTTATATTTCACAAAGGCTCAGTTGAAGAGAAAGTTGTGAAGGCATCCAAAACCACTTTTGGACATTGACTTTGTATTCTGTATAGTTAATATGCTTGCTTTCCAATAGTTCTGTAGTTTCAACACAGAAATTGTTTCAGTCTGAAAGCAATAAACTTGATAAGTTTAAAAATGAAGATGAAAGGAAAGTGTACATCTCCTCTGGACCCCACAGACTGAATATTATTTGTTTACTTGTGTGGATAGATAAATTTTTGGCATACTTTATCAAATGGAAAAATACATGTAAAAATTATAGGGGTATTCAGAAGCTAAATATTTAAGAATGGGCTTTTGTACAACATTTGTAAGCAATAGTTTCTGCTTAATTCAATTTGATATTTTTCAGCTAATTAGAAATCTGCTATACAGATTTCAAATCTTAAGGGTCTAAGTTTCAATATCTTAGTTTCCTAAGGGAAAATTTAAATAAATTGTAATTTACAAAACAATCCAAAATGACAACGAGTTAGCCTTTAAATTTACCTTTTCCTAATATGTAAACGTAACAGATCTGGACAGAAATGAAAAAGAAAGGCTGTGTACAAATTTGAGGAAGAAAATATAACAGAACTTAATTGGTCTTTGGAGAAGATGGCTTAGCAGACATATAAAACACATCAGAGAATTTTGTCTCATTGTTCTTTATAATGAGTGTGAAAAACAAACAAAAGGAAGATCACCAACAACTGCCTGTGTATTCCTTCATGAAAATGTAGCCAGTGATGTAAAGATTAGAGAAAATAAGAGAATGAGTAATTTCTGAAAAGAAATATTTTTGAAGTCTTCCATTGTGTATTAATAAATATTGAAGAAGTCTCTATGGTTCTGCTTTTGCCAATAATACATCTATGCTTGATAATGTGTGAATCAATATATTTAACTCCTGCTGAAATACTGTAGAAAGTTTAATAAAAAGTTTCTATAATAGCCTAAGAGAGCAGTGTTCTAGCAGAAATACAGAGAAAAATTAGTGAAAAGAATAAGATTTTGTACTTGTGGGCTAATTCAGGAAGACATACCTAGGCGTCCTTAAAATAGTATTACCATATTTTCAGGCATCATTTATAGTAAGTTAATTACAGATACTTAAGGGCTGTTTCTGGATTATTTAATAGTCTGAGTGAATTGTTTGTGATTTTGAACTGTGCCTCCTTCCCCTGCAGTTATAGATTTTTTTGAAGCACTTTGAAGTTCTTGAACAAAATTTGCATATTTTTTATGTAGAACTCAGTGTGGCTGTCAAGCTCAATAGAACTCAGTGTGGCTGTCAAGCCAGTCTAAAGTCTGGCTTTGAGAGCTTTGACAGGTATTTGATGGGTGTCTGAGGTTCTACAGTTTTTAAGAAATGAAGAAACATGTAAATTCAGAAATACTTGTATGAGCCAGAATGCAAGAGAGAATTGATATTTAAACTATGGACATTAGTATTTCCAACTTTCACATCTAAACAGGCAGCTGACTGGGAGCCAAATTTAGAGACAATTCAAATAAAGTTCCAGAGCAAGATCTATCTTCTGTTGCACCACAGCCTTGGGTTTTTTATTTAATATTTTAATTTGGGATTCAATTCAGGAGGTTTTCATTGGTATAGAAACCCCTCTTATAAACATCTGTCTAGCAGAATATGGGGTATTAACTATTGTGACTAAAAATATCTTACTCCCTTGTCTCTGTGCAAGCTAAAACACTGTGAAACTGTCTATTAAAACATGAGTCATCTCCTCATGAATAACTACTTAGTCAAGCTTGATTTATCCTAGGTAAATTCATATTAATCTTCCAAATCACTGTTCGGAAAATATGTGTTTGAAATTGTCTTCCCAGAGGACTTTGTCCGCAGTCTTCCTGGTGTTAGGCTGTGTATCATGATTTTCACCCTTGTTGCCTTCTTGATGGTTGGCAGGATGTTTCTGTGTTTGCTATCACCTTTCAAAAATTACTTACAGTGGCTTTCTGATGATATATGCAGGAACACACAGGGATGCATCTTCCCTGATCCTGTAGACTTCTTCATGTCCAGATGTCTTAAGCCTTCCCTAACTGTGATCTGTGACTGACACTGTACTCCCACAGACTCTGCAGTGCTACCACAGCTCATCATTTCCTGTGATGTCATAGACATCTGACAGTGCATGGACCCTAAATTCCTCCTACTTATTTTTCGTGTGCATGTATTTGAGTGCAAACAACTGGGATGTAGGCTCTAGCTATACCACCACCTGAAGTGGAGCGTGAGAGATGGCCCTGCCCTTTGAGTGCTCTCTGTATTCCCTTCACCCACTTTCCTTTGGCACCATCCTTGATGCACCTAGTTTAGAAGCATTGAACAGTTTGGGTTGGAAGGGAGTGTAAAGATCATCTAGGTCCAATTCCCCTGCCATGGGCAGGGATGTCATTCACTAGACCAGGTTGCTCAGCGCCCCATCCAAGCAAGCTTTTAACACTTACAGGGACAGGGCATCCAGAACCTCTCTGTGCAACTTGTTCCTGTGACTCATTACCCTCTGAGTAGAAAATTTATTCCCAATATCTAATCTAAACCTGTTCTCTTGCAGTTTAAATCCACTGCCCCTTGTCCTGTCACTATCTGCCCATATTAAAACATCTCTCTTCCTCGTTGTTATAAACTCCTTCAGGCACTGGAAGGCCAAAATGAGGTCTCCCTGAAAGCTTCTCCATGCTGAACAACTCCAGGTCTCTAACTGCAGCCTGTCTAACTGCAGGATGGTTGGCAGATCAAACTCTTGCTTTTCCTCACTGACCACCTACTCCTCCCATATTTTTAAGAGGAAAGAGTTTCAATCTAGCAGGCAAACTTCACCCTTTCCTCTTTTGTGCGCAACAGACAAGGACATCTTGAAAATCTCTTTGATTATATTATATTTGATTATGTTGTGTGAAGAAAAAGTACAAATATTCTCTAATTAGAATTTGTTTAGAGTTCCCTATGGAACCTTAAGAAACTAGAGATCCAAAATTCTGTCATATCCATAATTACTGCCTAAAATACTGAAAAAAAAAATAGATTTCAGGACTCATGTATTTTGCAAACAAAGGAGAACTAGAAGAATGAGCCAAACAAGAAAACAGCTAGCAGATGCTAGGCTTATGCTGTACAACACACAAATATTTTCCTTCTGAGGGCACATCTATTATTTACAAAAGAAAGTTTAGAAAATAAGTGGTGGTAAGCTTCTGGGTTGCTAAGAATTCCTAAAGACTGAGCTAAAGATTTTAGTTTAGTCCACATAGCAACTATTTGGAGGGAGTCTCACTTTTCATGCAGTCATCTTAATTAGGAATTTACTTTAATAAAGGTAAAAAGTCCAATGTAAGAAATATAAAATGTATTCCTACTAAGAATGACCTTAAAAATAACTTTTTTCTGTCACTAGAAAGCTTTTTAAATAGGCATACTTTAATGAATAGCCCCATATTTATGCAAATTTACTGTGTCAAAGTCTCTCTAGGATTCACAAAATACCAAATTCCAACCTTGCTGACAAAGAAGATTCCCTGTGCTTATCTGTGCAATTGATAGAAATTCTCTGTGGCTCTGTCACTCCAGAGTAATTTCTGGAAGAGTAAAAAGAGTGGCATACAAGCACCAAATATTTGTCTAACTTCTGTCTTTCTCCTCTTTTTAACCTAACTGTAAAAGAAAAAAAAAAGAATAGTCCATAATCATTAAACAGGTCAGTAAATAACAGGTCAGAAGGGCACATACCGAGCTGCAAAACCTAGAATGTTCTGTTCCAGGACTTTTAATCTGTTGACCTGTATATATGTAGAGCCTTTTGGATACTTAAGAAATCTGTGTAAATTCAGGAACAAGAGAGTGGCCAAAAAAAAAAAAAATAGGTGGAACAAGTGTATGGCATTTGTAGGAAAGGTCATTGGAAGCTGTTTGGGAAATGCATTTCCACACATGCAGCTGAACACTGATAAACATACACATCCCATTTACATCCTTGCACAAAGTGCATGGGGGAGAAGGTCAGTGACAAAAGCCCAGAACCAACAGTGTTGTGTTTTGGCTGTGGAGGAACAGTTATGAGCATGGAAAAGAGTCTGCTCTGACACCACTGAGGTGAAAATGAATCCAGGAACATGTTAGCTGGAGGATTTTCCACAAGTCTGAAACATCCCACAGCTGCAGCATTTGTTTAAATAGACACTTGTTTTCTGAGTGAAATTACTTAGTGAAAATGCAGTGGAAACAACAAAGACAAGTTTATACCAGAGGTTTGTAGCCAGGGTTCTTTACATAGCTGAGCATCCACAAATGTGACAGCAATCAAGTGCACAAGATTTTCTTTTCCTGTGTTAATTGATGTAATGAAATTGTTTCTAAAATTTGGAGAAGTCAGTAAAAAGCAACTGGGAACAAGGAAAATGGTCCCAGACTCCTGGCAATTAATAAAACAGAGGTGAAATGTAAACAGCATGGTGTAGGTAGAAGAATTTCTTGCTAATCTTTCTGTTATTCTTTAGTAAAACAACCTTTTTCCCAGAGTAATGGTCTGAGGTAATGAAGTGTATTTCCAAGTCCTAATGCATCAGACTGGAGACACATGGGCTTGTAGCACAACAAGGAGGCAACTTGACACACTGGTGATGGCCACACTGGGTGGCTGAAACATCGGTGCACGAGCCATGAAACAGGTTGGAGAAAGAGTGCTGAGAGACCTGAAATCTACTTTCTTCTAAAGATAAATACTGCTTTTTTCTGGCCTCAATGCTAGTATCAATCTGATGGCTCATGCAAATAGGAAGAAGGACCAAAGAATGTGCCAGTGAAATAATCAAAAGGGTCATAAGGAGTTACAAAAACACTGTTTTGGAAGTAATTCTCTTTCTTTTTTTGCTATCTCCAGTGTTTCTCCATGTTTCCACCTTTTTTTTTTTCTTCCTCAGTAGTCCTAATGCTAGTCCTACTGTAAACACATTTTATTGCATAAAGGTGTATTATGTGCTCCATGATGACAGAAACTGTGGTAGAAATAAACCCATGTCCTCAATATCCAGTGCTTTCCATCAGAAATTTTCTGTTTTCCCATACCTGTGTGGTACCAGAGCGCTCCATGTGTCCTCTCAGATGGCAAGGACTATGAATAAACACAGACCTGCCCAGCTTCCTTTCCTCAGCCTCCTGCACCCTGAGACACGTGTGGCCTCATTCACTGCCATGTTTCTAGGAGCTTGGGCAAGGTAAGTCTTAGCACAGATAAACACCACTTAATTTTGGACTAGCTTTGCCAATTAATTTCTATAATTCTTTCAATTATTCTTAGAATTTAAAAATTTGTTTCACAAATCCACCTATGTCTATTATTACAATTTTTTATATGATCACAATTTTCTTCCTTGTGACTCTGCAATACTTCTTCTTTTTTCTTTACTGGATTTTTCTGAGAATGACTTGCTATTTATGAGTCTGCCTTACTGTCTTTTTTTCCTCAATTGTTTCTGTTTCCTAATACTATTTTTAAATCACCATCTATGCCTGATGTGTCACCTGCTCTATTTTCCTTTCCACCAGTCATATTGTTATTGCCAAAGCTTATCAGCAATGATCTAATATGATAATTACCTGTAATTGTGGAAATGCTGTATATAATTTGCTTTATGAAATGCTCTAGGGCCTTGGGTTTAGCAGCAGTCCCTAGGATGCTATAGGAGAAGGTTACTGATTCATTTGAAATATATTTATGATTAATTTTGTTCCACTTTTAATAAAAATGGTTATATTTAGGACTGCTGTAATTTGAGCAAATTAATTTTCCTTAACCAAGTTTCATGTCTTTAACTAAGATGAAAGACATAAAAAGGCACTTGGGATCCTCTGTCTGTAAATTCTCAGTGATGTGAAGCCAGTTCATTTTTGCATCATTAAGCAAGAAAGATGAGGTGTTGATTTCCCAGGTCAGCTGCACTACCCTTGTCCCTTCATTCCAATATTGTTAAAAAATCTTCAGCCAGCTGTAAAGGAGGGAAGAGTCTGAGGTTTTTCCAAGTGTAAAGAAATCCCAAACTAGAGGAAAGTCATCTTTATGCCAGTTATCCTTCACTACTACTGCAGAAGGTGTTTTGGGCAAGGCAAAAAAGGAGCACACTGCATTCCTCCAGCCTCCAGCAAAAAAGAAATGCCTGTATGATGTTCCCAGCAGAACATTTTTTTAGCAACCTTCACAATCAAAAGTGAACAAAGATGGTGCTGAATCTTCCCTCTCACATTGCTTTTTCCCTTGTCAGTATCCAGGAAAGAACCTGATCATTATGCTTCTTTTTGAAAAGGTTGAGATCTGCACCAGTTATTAGCATTTACAATATATAAATATTACCAATAAAGTTGTGTAAATCAAGATTGAACATTATTCTAGTTAATTTTCTTTGCTATATTTAATTATTTTCCTGATATTTATACTTGAAAAATTTTATACTTGTTTGATTTTTCCATCAGGGTTTCCTCCTGTATCATTTTGGAAATGAAAAAAACCACAGATATAAAGCTCATGAAAAATAAGAAATTCATCTAAGTAAATGTGACTTATGGGAAATCCTAATTCTAGGGAGTCTGCTTCAGCAAAATATTTGATGACATTTTACCTTGCATATGCTGATTCTTCTTCTCAAAAGACAACAGTGCAACAGCTACTGAGAAGAAATTAACTTACCCTGGCTGAAACCAGGACAAATGGTGTTGAAGCCTGGGATAGCATCCGAACCTACATTTTTCTCAGCATCTGGCCTCTGAATTACTGTAAGCATAGGCTTTGTAATGTTGTAGAATAAAGATCAAAACTTACTATGATTTCATGTTAGAGACTGCAATATAGACTATAAATGTTCAGAAATATATATATATGTATATAAAATGAGTGTTTTCCAAATGTTTTCAATATTACTGGTTTCAGTTGTAAATCCTTTTACCCTCCCATAGTGCATGGTCAGTAATAGAGATCAGTCATAAAGGGTGGAGACTGTGCAAAAATCAGGTACAGACATAGTTCTCTTCTTAATTTGAGCACCTTAAACTTTTTATTGGTACAGTTAAATTTATTTTTAATGGTTTTAAGTGGCTAAACAGCCCATTCAATGCTCACAGGAGTCAGGAAAAACTTCTCTGAAGCAGTACAGAAACACTGAAAAGAGAAACTCTTTACACAGCTCTTATTTCTTTGAAATATTACACTAATTTCTTAGCAAAAAATGGCAGTATGGTAAAAAGACACTATTAATAGATTAATTCTATCATGAAGGAAAAAAAGAAACCCCTGAACAAAAGGAAAATCCAGTTTTAAGTTGTTCAATTCTGCCTTCGGATTATTTTCAGAAACATTTCCTCTCATGATTACAAACAATTTTGCACTTGTAAAGTCTTTTCTGTGAAATGATGAAATCTCCCTAAGTGAACTCAGCTCAGCACCAGCACGGTGTTCCTGGGCCCAGTTAAGAATTCTTACAGGGAGGGAGGGAGGCTCTACCCACCTCTTCAGCCTTGAGAATTCTTCTTGGTGTCTCGAGGGCTACAAGCAAGCTGATACTTCCCTACTGCACGCCAGGGAGCTTATGCTACTCTTTAAAATACTCTCAGCAGGGCTGTTCTGTTATGAGTTTGGCCAAAACAACCACTGGCTTAAGAAGGAGAGCTTTGCTGGAAAGAACCTTGGAACTTCTTCCATGAACTCTGCTAGTAAATGTGTTTTTTGAAAAAAGCTATTTGTAGTTAAAATTCTCTTAAAAATAAGGGGTAGAATCTACAGGAACTTAGTCAACACATCTTTTCCTACAGGCAGAAAATTCGAGTGTATTAGGCCTTATAGAAAGTAAATATGGTCATCCAAATGCACACCCAGTAATTTTGATATTCTTTATTCCATTGCTGCTAATTGTGTTCTTACCAAGGCCATCTAGGAAGACAAATTATCAAGTACAGTTTCTGCAGAAAAGGAACACTGAGATGAAGAATTTATGTTAATACAATTTATGGAGAGATAGGTTTTGCAGGTGCTCCATGTTATGCATTTGGATTTCCAAATCTTCACCTAATATTTTTTCTTTCCATAGTGGCTATGGTAGATTAATCTTTATCCAAATATCCTTAAAAAGAACATTGTGATTCACCTTGCCAAAACTGCATATGAATTTTGAAACAGAGAAAATGTTCATGTTTGCTGTAAGAATTGGCACCCATTCTGTATCACTTCAAGAATGGTTCCTGCACTACTAAGCTGAGAAAAGAATGAAACTTAGGTTTAAAGGAAAATCCATTTATAAAAGATGATATTTATTTATTTTTAATGCTTATTAAGCAGAAGTGGCTCTCTCCTTCTATATTTAAATTAAATTTTTCATTCATACTTGTCTACTAGCGCCAAAAAAAAAAAGATATTGATTTTGGCACTCCTTATCCTCTCTCTGTAACTTGTGAAAGAGATCATAAGCCAAATCCAGGCATGGGACATATGAAAGAAGTAGCTCCCTGAAATCCAGTCTATTTTCCTGAGTGTAACATGATGGGCTGTACATGCAAAGGCTACAGAAGATCGAGAAAAGGTTCCTATTCATTTTATAGCAAGTCCTTCTGGCTTCTGAGGTACTAAATAATCTTGCCCTTTCAGTAGCGTGTAGCTGTATGCTGGCCTGCATTGCTCAGAATGGGGTCAGCTTGGTTCCCTGGAAGCAAGGGCTCCCAACCATAGGAGTGATGGTGAGTTCAGCCAGAAGGAAGAGAAAGGACTCTAAGTGCCTCCTGGCAGTAGGGTGTGCACCACCCGGAGCTGGCCTGAGAGACTTTGGGTTTGCCTCACAATCGAAGGAAATGGGTTTGATGAAAGCCATGGACTGTCTGAGAGATTTATTTTTATGGCAGACCTTCTGTATATTACTTCTCATCAGCAGTGGGATTAATACAGTCAAATACAGCATTTCTAAAGTGTTTTACATAGTAAAGGCACAACAAGGTTGTGCAAATAAGACTAAGAAGCTGTGTAGCAGATAATGGCTACCTGTTATTACTATTATGATTATTATTTTTATTATTTTAATATGCTATTATTATAGTATCCCCATAGAAAGTGAGAAAATAGAACTGGCAAATTAGTGTTTTCTTTCTTTCTTTTCTCTTTTTCTTTCTCTCTTTCTCTCTCTTTCTTTCTCTCTTTCTTTCTTTCTTTCTTTCTTTCTTTCTTTCTTTCTTTCTTTCTTTCTTTCTTTCTTT
>JAYDZK010000169.1:82536105-82554427 GCA_034509185.1 Euphonia xanthogaster | reverse complement strand
TTTCTTTCTTTCTTTCTTTCTTTCTTTCTTTCTTTCTTTCTTTCTTTCTTTCTTTCTTTCTTTCTCTTTCTTTCTTTTTCTTTCCTCTTTCTCCTTCTCTTTGACATGAAATAAAGCAGTCAAACCAAATAATCAAAAATTCACTCACAAAGAAGCATTCCTAAAAAAAGACCTTTCGTATATTAAGTCATTTTTATAGAAGCTTCCTGTTCACACTTACACATTCTTCTGACTTTGACTGAAAATTTATGGTTACATTTTGGATTTTTACTATACTTGATATCACTCACAGTATTGCTGGTGTTATGCACTTCACTCAGTTCCACTGTTCCACCAGATACTGGCTTTAATTGTTTTCTTCTTGATCCTTTTAACCTGTGAAAAAAATTGTATGTGTTCATGTATAAGCCCATCATATGGGCCATTATATTGTATGATTTTCTGTGTATGTGCATGGTGAAGAATGATTTCTCCCTCTCAATGTGTTTAGTCCTGAAAAAAGCAATAAAGTAAAGAAAGCAATAATTTTTGGGGTAGTTGATACTAGCTGAAAATGATTTTATGCTAGTGAAATCTGGATAAAGAAGAGTCTATAATTAACTTCAGGTACTACTTTAATTTAGGGGTAAGTATAAACTATTAATAATGGGAACCTTTCAGTATTACCTTGAAACAAGATTGAATTCTGCAAATATATAAAGATCTTAATTTATTTGGTAAAATCCTGAGATTATAACTTCACTCTTA
The DNA here is from genome assembly GCA_034509185.1 of Euphonia xanthogaster. Lineage (NCBI taxonomy): Eukaryota > Metazoa > Chordata > Aves > Passeriformes > Fringillidae > Euphonia > Euphonia xanthogaster. The sequence continues at coordinate 82,553,680 of JAYDZK010000169.1, read as the reverse complement.
TGCTTTTCTCAATTAGGATATCTTTTGTAAAATCAGAAACACAGCCTACTCTGAGTACTCTAAGTTTGTATTCCTTCAGCCAAGATATATTGTATGAGTAATTGGCTACTTGGGTTAAATACACCATGTCCATTTTAGATCAGACATTTCTCAACCCCATATTAATTATCAAAATAGTTTGGAAAGCCAATTACCTGTAATGGTGTGTTTGGCAGCTAACAAAAATTGCATAATCAGCTTTAATTTTCCATTGTCCAATGTTCTAAATGGAAAAGTATTACATACCATAGGATGTGGGATTTTTTTCTTACAACTATTTTCAAATTTACATTCAGTGTCCTAGAGCAAACGTAATAAATAACAGTGTTCTCAGGTATTCACTTGAATGCAGTTAGTAAAAACACATTTATAAACTGCTGCCTGGTGTGTGTCAGAATCCTAATTTTTTACAAGTCACACGAGTCCAAGTTGCACTACAGACAGGAATAAATAATTCTATGGAATAAGAAAACTTGTCTGGCAGCTTTGTGCCTAGCCTATTTTTCAGACAAGAAATATGGGTTGTTTCCCAAGATTGTTATTTGTGTTCATTAACATAACCCATGTAAATATGGTAGATAGGAATATTCAAGGGCTGGGAAATCTAACTGACATTCACAGAGCAACCAGCTGTCAGAGGGACCTATAGAAGGAGAAAGGCATGGAAGAATTCTTTGTATGTGGTTTGCAGGAACTCTTTTTATGTATTCTTTGTGAAATTTCTGTTTTACTCTAGTAGTCACTCATGCTTTTATAGTTCTGCTTATTGTTTCACTTTCCATGGCACTACTATTTTGTGTCTCATGCTACCCCTTCAAACAACGTCTTTTTATGGTCACTCTTCTTTGAGTTAATTTGGTCACTTTCAATTAGATTTCTCATTCCATATTTGCACACTGAGATATCTCTCCTGAGGAAACAACAAACCTGTGTTAACCCTGAAACAACTATAAAGACCAAACATATTTTAAAATGCTTTACAAGCAAGCCCAAACTTCCACCTCTAAGACATAATATAGAGTAGAAACGCTCTTGTAAGTTTAAAAGTTAATATAAAAAAGATAAAATACACTCACACAAACAAATAATGCTTTGATTTAATAGGGAAAAGAAACTGGGAGACAATATTGGATTTGATGACAAGGTATACTATTCTGGAGGAAGGTTATGAATGGATTTTAATTTAACATTGTCAGTCATGACCTATGGAAAAAATTGAAATTGATTATGTACATCTGGCTGTAGACATTATCAGTAAGAAAGTGACCATCATAAATGGAGGAGGAACTGAATTGTTTTAAGTATAAAAATGTGTGATGTAAGGATAACAAAAGAAAATTTATTTATATAAAAAAATTAATAATTCTGACCTCAAACGCTAAGTAAACAAGTTCAGCTTAGAAGCTGAGTATTTTTAGAATGGATTCTTAGATAATTTAACAAATACAAAGTACAGACCAAGTGGAGGAAAATAATTTGGGTTTTGTTAAGAGGTCAAAATAAAGATGGAGAAGACACTACATTTCATGAACACAACCAGAGCAAACACTGAGGAATGGAGAAGATAAAGGGTTTTTGGTGGGTTTTTCAGTGTAATTAACATAGTCATTATTTAGGAAATACTGAAATATTTGGGTTACTTCAAGTTGGAATCAAAGTCATGTGAACAATCAAAATTTACATTAAAACGGGTTCACATCACTTGCCCTGCAATTTCCTGTTCAATTTGTCTTCTTTATCATCAGATAACAAAAGTTGATTTTGTTCTTTGGCAAACAGGTAGACATCCAAAAGTCAACTTCCAAAGTGAAGAACTTTTTAAGGATTATGAGTATATATATAAGTAAAGACTAGTAGATCTATTATGTGATAAAAGCTTTCTGCACAACCACCTAGGAGCACAGAAATGCCATGGCAGGAACAGGAGCCCAAATATTACCTTGGCTTGCTGCTCCCAGACTTATAACAGGAGCCAGCAGGCAGAGTTAGAGGAAACACCAAAATCAGAACTCAGAGAAGAGAACACCCTGCCTGGAGAGACCCTCCAGTGTTTTTTCAGGATAATCAGCTTCAGTGTCCAAGTGGGACATGGGCTAGCTGCCATGGGTCAGCAGCAGAGCACCTTTGGGACAGAACAGTCACTTTGGTGAGGTACACATCACCCTGTGGGAGGAAGAGAGCTCAGGGCAGCACAGGGCTGTGGGATGTTTAAGGGAGCAAAGATGTGCATTAAGATGATCATGCAGATGCATTTATTTGTCCTTTCATGGTGTAGCAAGTGTGGTTCAATATAATAAAAAAAAATGGAAGTTATAAGTATGAAAGCAAGCCAGACTACTTTGAAAGAAACACTGATTCAGACACAGATTAGTTTTTGGGAAAAAATGCATTTAATGTGTGAGGTGAGGTGAAGAGGGGTCAAAAAAGGTTTGCTCACAGATGTGAGAGATGTTAGGACTGGGGATGATAGGCTGGGAAAACATTCATTTGGTGAAAGTTACCAGTGAAAACAAAAATGCAGTGGAATTAGGTCCAAGTTGCTTTAGTAAGAAACAAACTGCTATTCACTATGATGTTTTGCTCAGTATGCTTTATTTTTTGTCCTAAATGATATAGGAAAAAAATCATTCCAGATCCTGGAAATAATTGTCTTGAAATCAAATTCTTGTCTTACATTGACATAAATGTCCACCATGTGGAGTACAAAGTTGAAGTCAATTTTCTTTAAATGGCATAGTAGCTCAGCTGAAAAATGAAAAAAAGTAAAACCCTGGCCAGCGGTGTTAAGCAGTAGGTGTAACAGAATTATGTTTACATTTCCTAGTTTATCCACTCTCTATGCTTTGCTTAGGTGTATCATGATTCTACTGCATTTGGCAAAGGGTAAGATTTACAATTGATGTATATGTAAACTTGTTGGAACAGAATGCATGTGTTGTAAACTTGATGAGACAATATCTTGTCTCATTTATGAAAAGAAAAAACCCCAACAGTTAATAGAGCTACTTTGTCTTAATGTATAAGATTTGTATGGAAGTTAGCAAGAAAATATTATAACCTATTTCTCTGTTCTTTGATGGTTGACAAAAGCAAAACATGATCCTTTGAGAGTGCTGCAACATGTCCTGAGGGAAAATCAAGTTAGTTTGCATACTGTGTTATGGAGCATTTCATGAAACTTTATTTCAAAAGCTTTTTTAATGTTGAATGACTGTTTTAAGAAAAGAAAAAGATGGAAAAAACTCACATGAGAAAAAAAGCACTGGACTGATTTCACTTAAGGATCCTTTTGTAAGGAGTTTGGAATCAGTGAAACATGCTGAGTTTTATGACTCTTCCTTTCCTTTCCATTTCTATTGATTTTCATTTTTCCCAACCATTAATGCATGCTGTGATGTTTCTGTGAAATTACATCTTTACATCAACTGGAACCTGATGATTATTTTATTGGGATAGGATGAGCTATAAATGAAGGACAAGCACAAAAATGAATCTAAAATCTTTATTGTTTTCAGTATTCATCAGTAGATATCATCCATCTTTACGTAACACCTTCAACATGCTTTAGCTCTTCATTGCTCTTAAACACCAGGTAAGTCTTAGTGGAAGCAGATCCATTCTGCTTCTTGCTTTTCTTATTTCCAGCAAAGTCTGTTTTGTTAACTCTTTCATTCCCCTGCCTTTCCAGTAGATCATGCAGTCTCACGATTCCACAATAGCCCTCTGCCCACCTTGTTGCTGTAGTCTACATTTTTATCTGTTGCAACATTCTTGAAGGCATTAAATGTAAATTTTGCTGCTGCTGTTAACCTACTTCTCATACAAATGTGACTGGTATGTTTAGTTGTGGAGATTAAAAAAATGTTAGGACACGTAGCCCTGAAACTATGAGGCTTTTAAAATTAAAGCCATTTTGGATTATATTAAAAAAAAAAAAAAAAAGCTTTGGCTACTGAGCCTTTTAGACAGCACATAAACATAATTTTTAAATGCTCTTTGAAATCATAGGCTTAGAAGAACAATAACCTCATCATGACATAAAGACTCATTTGCAACTGCTGCACTCAAGAGTCTTTAGGGATCATAAAGGCCATAAAAGTCAGGATTAAATTGCCAGTGCTTATGATGCCGTAGCTGTCTGTAGTAAACAATGTCTAAGCACAGTAATACACATTTTAGTGTACATAAAACTCTTGGCATTTTACATGATAAGAGCAGTGAAAGAAGGAAGGGTTTAACTTCAGCAGGCTCTCAGGGCTCCCAGAGCTTTTGGGAGCCATCCAAATGTGGGCAGTATGTGGAAAAGTGACAAATTCAGGAGGAGGCATTGCAGCATGCTGCTGCATTTCTGAGTAAGCAGGAATAAATGAGTGTAGGGGAGGAGATATTGATGAAGCATCACAGGGAGAGAGCAAGCAACTTCCAAAAGGTTACTTAATTAAGGAAATATTTGCATAATTTAACAACAGAATTTTAGAACCTATCCAAACTAAAGTATAGAGTGAAATTTTCTGTAGTCAGCCCATCACAAGCTCAATCCCCTTCCTATGCTATTATAGATGTCTCTGTGTCATCAACTGATGGCTTCAGAGGGAAATAAACAGAATTCATACTTTAAGGCAACAATCTTTCATGATAACTGATGTTTGTAAGCACAGATTTTGAAACACAGCCTCTCAAAGAATTTTTCTAAAATTTGATTTTTCGAATTTTGCAGGAAACAGTAGGTTCAGTAGGTTAAATGGAACCTAGATTTTATGTACAGGGCTTTCTTGTTCTAAAAGATGGTGACTAAAAATAGATCTCCAATTGCCTACTTTTTCCTGAGTGCATAATAGACTTTTGTCTGAGTATTTTCCCCTGGACCTCATTCCATGTAAGAAATAGCTGAAATCCTAACACTCAAAACTTTATTTTCATTCTTTATTATTGGACATTTTTTTGCTGTTGAGGACAGCTGGAATAATGCCTGAACCTCTATCCCTGTGGAAACCTGTTAGCTAATTTTTTTGCTCACAAAAGTCTCTTTTCTCCCCCGCAAATTATTATGGGATACTTTGTTTCATGTTGACTGCTCTCTGTTTCTTTACCCTCCTTCAGTTTCTTTTATACTCCATTGTTTTTTGTGAGGGCAGAACTCTTTCTTCTGATGTTCTCTCTCATCACAAATATTCTGCCTCTCAGTGGTTTTCCTAGGCTTGATGGATGCAGCATTAAGACCGAGGGATTTGGAAAGTGTTGAAGGTCACTGAAGGGAGCTGACTGCAGCTCTGGAGTGTTCCTTGTTTGGATGGGGATGTGAGCACCTGGATGGCGAGCACTCCAGCTCCCACTGCACAGAGGTGCCTTCCTCAATGTCCTAAGGATGCCTGGCTCCTAGGATGAGCTGTATAAAGTGAGGGTGCCAACTCATGCCTGGGACAGTGAAGTAACATTTGGAATTACAGCCTCTGAGAAAAGAGTATGAAAGACCATCCAGATGGTGGAAGCTCTGAAAGTGCAGCAATCTGAAAGACTCCTGCTCCTCTCGCTGCTCCACAAAGTCTCTCTATGATATTTTGAGGCACACAACTAAAATGGCATATATAGTCATATAATCCATTGAATGGCAGCCCAGTTTCTGCTGCTTTGCTCTTTCCTACCTTTTCTCCATCTTTTCAGCTAAACATCTCCTTCTACTGCTCTAAGCCACAACCCCATTTTTTGGGTTTCTGCATCCCTGCAAACAAATCTATCAGATATGCATAATTTAGTGCTTGATTCCTGAATATAATCTTATATTTGAACCTTGTGTTTTGCATGAAAATGTGTCTGTGCTATGCAAGAATGATTTTTTGTGTATTGCACATGATGTATAGCAACAAGCATTGATATGAGTATGATTTCATTCATTTTTAATTTCTTTTTCTGCAAAAGCAGCAAAACATATGCTTTAGGAGAACAGTAAATCTCTGTGGCAGTCCTGAGCCCTGAATGTATTTATTTTTTTTTTTTACCCCTACAGGGTACAGCAATAGCAACATCCAAGCCACTAGAAATTGGAGCTGACTATAAATGCATTAAATGGCCATGACACTTTCATAACATAATTTAAACTCTCTGAGGGGTGCAAATATGTCTTTTTATTTTTTTTTTTTTCAGATTACAGCGATGGTAGGCTGTGTATATGACAGTTATTTTAATTTTAGGACAAAATAAACTATTTTCTTCATAAAAGGAATGTGATAGTTATGAGACAGGATAAAAGTGAGAATAAAAATATAATCTTATTTAAATATCTCCCTTAGAACATATTACTTATTTCTCCAAAATATAACAATAATTTCTGTAAAAAATAATTACTATTCTACACTAAACTTCTTTTGAGGCTGAAGATTTCATTTTTGTATTATAGTATTCTACAATAAAAGTGTAATTTTTGAGCTGTTTTCGTCCACACCTTTCATCCAAAGGGCCTACCTGCCTTCTAACTTTGCAGCATTTGCAGCTTGGGTGAAAGGGCTTTTGATCCTGGTAGAGATGAGTCAATTGACTAAAAAAGACAAAACCAAAGTTTTCCATTCCACATTTTCAGATACTACAGCCACAAATTGATTCTTCTGTCAGAGATGATTATTGACGAGTCAACACAAAAACGGTACCAAAGAATGTAGGTAAGAGACACTGATACTCCTGCCTTGAGGTTCTACTCTGTATTTTGCAGGCGTTTCCCTTTTTCTTTTTTAATAGGAGCCCCCCCCTTTTTTTTTTAATAGGAGTGTAAATAGGTCATGGAGCTCATTATAGTGACAGTAGAGAGGTTAGAACAAGTTTATAGCGTTTGGGTACTTCTACCTTCTCGCAGTGATGCAAATACAGAGTATCTCTGCCAAGATATACAATCTTGCTGTTTGCTTACCTACTCAGAGCAGTTACTTTCCCCTATCTTCAAATCCAGGCAAGTTTCTGTTTCTCGTACTGTTAACTACATAATTAACAGTGATAGAGATATAGTTTCAAACAGTGAGTATTGTTCTGGGGTTTTCAATTTGCAGCTGATATTCGACCATCAAAGTATAGTTAGCACAGATGGTGCAAAGATGAAGCCTCAGCTAACCAGGACAAATCACAAAGATGTTCTCATGAAGTTTCTAAATATCAAATTAATAGGGGGAAAGGCAGAAACCGCTTAATCAGTCAAATATTTCTTGAAACTGAAATTCAAGAACAATGGTAGAAGTAATCCAGACTGTAATTTTGGAATCTTGAATCTCATTTTTTAGTTTAATTAATTTTGTTTTCCCAGATTTTCATTTTCCTATTGTTGTTTGTTGCTTTCCCTTCAACATCAATTCTTTTTCTTCATTTATTTCAGAAGACATTTTTGTTAATACAAATTTTCTTTTAGTAGAAACCATTTTCACATTAATCTGTTACGTTGTCAAACCATAAATCACTGGATTTCTATCTATAGATTTGAAGATCTCCATGTGCTGTGTTTGGGAACTCATTTGGTTTTTATTTCACTATATAAGATACCACAGAACAAATATCTGCAAATATGAGAAGAATAATAGCAGCAGAGGGCATAGACTTTTTTCCCCTCCTGCTGGGTCTGCACTTTTGCAACTTAAAAATAATAAAAGTTACCAAACAAATTTCCAAAAGGACAGTGTAAAGGGTGGAGTTTATGGACTGAGCCTGTAACCACTGAACTTCCCCAATTATTTTGCCTCACAGGGAGAGAAGATCTACAGATTGCCTACACCAGACATGAAGAACTAATTCTGCAATCTCTTGTACTCGCTATCCTTGGGTCAGTGAACTCTTCTGTGCGACTTAGGTCACAAGCAGAAATTGACTCAATGATCTCACCATAGTCCCAAGTGGACATTTTTCTTGGTTAGAAAGAATCTCAGTTTGACATGTTTTGAAAATATGTGAAGACCACAATTGAGGCTGGAGCAGGAGGCATTTAACAAGTCAGATGTTGTTCGGATTAAAATTTATGATGGAAGAATATTGTGTAAAATACAGATGTCCCAAAGAAAATCAGAAAGAGCTTTTAAAATAAGTTAAACTTATTGCTTCTACTTGTCACATATAAATATGTTTAATTTAAATATAGGTGACTCATACCTCCTGCTGGGTTAAATTAAAAAAGAACTTCTGTTTTAGATCAATTTAGCTTCATGGACTTCAGTCAAACTGGGATAATAGCTCACTAGCTGTCTGAGTGGGTGTTTTTATGAATGCCTCATTCAAAAATTAAAACCTTTGTAGTAACATACATCAACTTGAGTACCATTCTTCACTAGAGATCCAGTCAATCTGAGTCTATAGGACTGTTGCCAATATTTCCAGTGGATTGAACACTCTTAAATCCTCAGAGAGAAGCGGTCAGTCAATTCTCTGGCTGAAATCCCTGTGCATGAAAGTGAGGTGTGGGATTGGGTGCTGCAGGGGAAAAAGCCTGCCTAGGACATGGCTCCACAGATTGAGCTTTTGCTTCTACTCCTCTACTGTCTCACAGATACAACAAAGATGCTGGCCCTGGAAGACAGTCCTGAGATTTTGGTTTTGAATTGTAAAGTAAAACCAAGACATTTTAATACGAAACTTTAGTCTTAGGTGTCCCTTCCACATTGTGCATAAGCCAAATTCAAACCTTGGCTGTGGGTACACAGTATTTAAAATGCCATGGAATTTGTGGAAGCATGTATATATACACACTCCCTTTCTTACTGTGGGCATAACTTAAACTTTTGCGTGTATTTTCCTGTCCAGCCCAAGAGAGAGAGTCATGACAGGAATTAAATTGCTGTCAATGCACATGCTATTTTGAAACATCTGACTTATGAAGGAGCTATCAGCTGTAAGTTCTTCCACTGATCACATTAGAATCAGCAGTACATTGGAAGAGGAGTTTCCAAATTATTGTTTGAGGTAAATCTTTTTCATGGAGCAGTTGCCTTCTTAACATAACACACCACCATAACAATATTCTAAACCAGGAAACTAACCTTTTCACATTGCAGAAAATAACGAAAGTGCAGGCTGATGACACAGTAGCATAGACATAAGAATGGAGAGTTTTTATTTTTAATATTGGCAAGTAATCTCAGTTTTCATTACCTGAGGGGAGGCATGGAAATAGGGCTAGAGAGAGTTAGCTTTCACATTTTGAATTAAAACTCTAGAAGCTAAGATATACCATGAAAGACAACTTGTGAAAGCTAGAGAGAGTTAGCTTTCACATTTTGAATTAAAACTCTAGAAGCTAAGATAAACCATGAAAGACAACTTGGAGATAAATATTTCTGAGACTCTAATTAGAGAACAAATTATTTTCAAAAGAAGACATCTCAAATATTTAGCATTCATCTTCACTAAGCTATTGGGATGCTAATTATGCTAACAAATTGTCAGTATTTGTTTGCTAGAATATTTACACTGTGTTTTTAAGAATATGAAGCTTATTTCTTCTTCTTGGTTTTGAGGTTCAAGAATATGATGTTTCATAAAGTAACATTTATCACACTTGTATGACCATATAGAAGGATGATCCTAAGAGCTTCTTAACTGGTTATTTTTATATTACCCTCTGTAAGGAGACCTATATTAAATTGTTAATCACTGATTCTTCATAACACATTATTTCCAATAACAAAATGTAATATTTTTTAAAATTCAGATTCAATAAGCACGTTTTCTGCAGCTAAACCCTGAACTGTCATTATGTTTGCTGATACATTTGTTTGTACAGAAGGATGTTTTTCTTTTGGCTGCACAGGATATTCCTTTTCTGTTTTAATCAGCAGACTTGCTGCACTCTCTTTCACATGGAGCTGAACTCCAGTGCCAGTGAAATAATCAAAATGCAACCACTATCTAGGTCTTCAGCATGTAAAACACCCCTTCTCTACCCTGATTAAGTCTATTTCCACAACATTCAGTGCTTCAAAAGTGCTCTGGGGCCAGAGAAATAGCAGCATGGGAGTACATGTCATCGTCATCTTGAGGACATATTTTTAAACTAGTGTGAGAGAATATAGATTCAAATAATGTTTTTTTCATACTGAGTAGAGAAAGAATTTAAGCACGATTAAAAAAAGGCAGAGATTCATTTATGGTTTCAAAAATCAAAAGATCTGCTAGCTTAAAAAACACAGTATGCAACCAATTATTAGAAATAGATGAATTGAGAAGGCTGATTGATCTTGTGTGCTTTTTATAGCAGCTCACAGACACATGAAACATTTCTTTTCCCTTAAGTTACAAGCATACAATTTGGTAATCATTATGTGCAAGCTTCAGAGGCTGATTATCACATTTCCGTAGAAGCTAATGTCTTCTGCAGAAGGCAAACTGTTAAAGTCAATTACTCAATGTCTTTAGAAACTCTATTTTTTTGGAAGATTTTGGGGCAAAGTTTGGCATTTCTTACCACTAAACTAATCTGAGCTGCAAAGAAATTTTTCCACTGTTGAACAAATGATGACAGCATGGTGTTACTCTTTAGTCTATACGCTCTAGTATTACGCTGTACTCACAAGTCATAGAAACAGACTTGAAAGAGCATTTTATGCCATTTCTGGAGCTGAATAGAAATTCTCAAATGAAACTTTACATCTCAGAAAACACAAATTAAGAGAAACCAGAACTTTTGCTATGCTGCATCTTTTTAGATGGCAAAACCAGCCGCAGCTGCAATACTTGCCTCCAGACAGAACAGCTGGTCAAAAAATCCATCTGATTAAAGACACGGCATGGGAGAATGAAGGGCTAGATACAGGTTCTTTGGTCATTTAATACAATAGAATGATATAATTGTGAAAAGAAAAACCCAAATAAACCCCTTGCCCCAAAGCAGACAAAGCAGACCCTTGTCATGAGCTGTGTATAGCTTTAGGAAGGCCCCCACCCCCAGTGTAATGAGGTCATGAACGATGTGACTCCTTCCATCTTGTAAATTCAGTTTCCTTCAGACAGGAAAAGAAAAAAAATAACAGACATGGATTATTTTTCACCAAATGTAATTCTTATTTTCTGAATACTTCTGGTGCTTCAATGAATAATCTAATCACACATTGGGAGATCAAGGAGATCAGAAAATCACTTAAGTGTTGGTTGGCAATTCACCTAATCTACTTACTGCCTCTGACAGAGTTAGTTTTGTCTTTGCTAGTCTTGTCAGGTTGGAAATGTTCCTAAACATTCCTGATGCTGAAGAGCCCACAGCATGCCCAGGTTTTTTCTACACTTTTAGCTCCCTCTTTCCTGTTGCTGCTGAAGACCATTACTTATACTGTTAGTAATCAACAAGCATGTTTAGAAAAATTAGGTTTATTTCACATTAGTATTCCTGACATAAAAAGCCAAACCGTTCAACTTTATATATCAATTAAATCCTTGTTTGGGTTATGCATTAGGACTTTCTATTTCTGAAATTTAGGCCCGGTGTTTCTTGCACTGGATTAAAGGCATTTCTGATTTGCTGCTGATGCACCATCAGTTTTTCTTTTGATCCTTTAGTACAAAACTTTATCCCACTACCTTCTAAGATTTTCTCCTGTTTTTCCTTACCTGTAGGAATTTTGTCCCTATCTCCATATTCCTAATTTAAAACATTACTCATTGCATTCACAACTGTGCAACGACGCTGTTGTCTTTTTTCCAGGGGAGCCCATCCTCCCTCAGTAGCTACAGAATACCATCATGTGATGAAGGAAAGGGAAAGCCTGCTGCTGACATTGCTGGCATGACCATATTTACCCTCAGGCTTTACTTGTCCCTGTGTGAACCCTGTTTTTTTTTCCCCTGGGAGGGTTGATGAGAGCAGCACTTGCCACTGCTAGAGCACTGCAGTCACTTGTGGTCTGCTTAGGTTCAGTCTGGGCTGTGCTTTTATCTGTGCACGAAGTACCAGGAGCCCAGATGTATCCCCTCTGGCTGTCAATAACATTTGGACAGCTGCTATCAGGGCTGGGAGGCAGATGGGTTTCCCCACTGCCAGCAGGGGGAGGTCACCAACTACTTTTATGGTTTGGCATTCTTGAGAATGAGGGTAGCGTGTCTCCCAGTATTCCAGGTTTCTGCCTTTCCATTCTCTGCCTTTGGCATTCCATCTTCCTGTGCTACCCTATCTACATATTTATTTCTGGAAGAATTAAAAAGGAATAGAAACCCTCCTCTGAAGAGAAAAAATAATTTTCTAGGTGGTGTCACAACAATTTTGCCTAAATTTTGCTTATGGGGCTGATTTTTTGGGCAGTGTTCCAGCTCAAAATGGAGCCAAAATGGAGACTTAACAGGTCTGCAGTATCTCCTTGCAACTAAACCTGACTCCTGTGCTTGGTCTCTGCTTTGGGCAAAGCATGAATGAAGTGCTTGGTTTTTACTCTGAATTCACAGACCATGTACTATTTGCATGTTACAGAGTGTTCTGCTGGGAAACCACAAATACCCCTTGGAGATTATACATAATCTAAAATGTTATTGACTAAACATTGTCACTGCAAATTTAAGTGGCAGCAAAATAAAGAAGCATGAATGCTAGCTTGTGTAGATTTTAAATTTTTTTTTCTTACAGATTTTTTAATGTTGAATATAACTTGATGGCATTTTTAGACACTCAAGAAATACTGATTTACTGCAATAGAGCTACCCAGGAGATCAAGCTATTTAAATAGCACTGATGATGAAAGGGGGCTATTTATGAGACCATACATGAAAGTATTGCTTCATATTTTCAATAGTCCATAATTTGATCATGAGTGCTCACATAATTATGAATTATTTATATGAATATGTTTTTCACTCATAATTATAAGTTGCCTGACATTTTTCTCAGAAATAATTTTTACAATTTCCTTTTTTTAAAAGTATTCTTACCTAATATCTCAAAAAGCAGAAGTAGTATATGATTGATTAGTCATATTTCACTAGAAATCAATCACATGCAACTGAATTGATTTTGAGTCAAGAAATCCAAAAGCTGAAATGAGTTTACAACAAGCATTATTTTAAATTAAGCACTCAAAATATATGGCATATGATCACCAGCAAGAAAGGATTTGCTGAAACAAAAAATCACAGCTGATTTTTTTTTCCTGATGTAGTCATAATTAATAATATTGTATTTTTTCTCTTGCCATATTGCATTTTTGCTGTTGAGAAGGGATTTGAGATTAGTACTTCTACTGTCTTTACATTTCTTCTTTAGAATGTTTTTCAGCACTGATACAAGAATGTTTGCGAGATAAACACATAGTAAAAAAATCCCCAAGCAATTTTGTGAATATATATTTCAAATCTTAACTGACCAAAGCCAGACAGTTGAAGGGAGAAATCAATATTTTCTTATGGTCCTGAGAATGCTACTTGAGATATCTGACACTGGTACACCTACTTAATTGCTGTGGCAGTCTTTTCACACTGGAAGATGAAAGTTTATTTATTGAAAGAATATACTTTTCAGAACGGTACAGAAAGGGTAAAAGGAAATGCAGAAAGCATTTTTTTCATTATATTGAGAGTTCTCTGTTGTCTTGGAGATATCAAAATTAATGCAAAAGTAAGTGGGGGGTCATCCTTTTCAGCTGTTTGCCTTGTGTGGAAAAAAAGAGTTGCTATGCCATGCAGTAAAGCCTCTGTGGGTCATTTATATAAACCACGTGCTGGGATTACTCAAATACTAAAGGCTGGCACACAAAATATTAAAGCTCTGGAGGCAATCAGATAGGATTCAGGGACTCTGTTATTACAAAGCCTATACAGCTAATGTTTCTAAATCCATATCTTTGGAGCAAGATTTTAGGGGAATACTTAACTGCACCTACACAACTAAGTTAGTTCAAGGCTATGAGGCCCATATGTGTGGACAAATAAAAATACTTTTTAAAACTGTTTTGCTGTTACTGAATATTGAGTTATTCAGTTTAAGAATTAAAACTCAAGGTGTTTGGACTGATGGGTTCCCCATGTTAAGTCACATTCCTGAGACACATTCCTGCCACCAGGTTCAACAGGGACACAAGTCATGCCACAGCCTGGCAGCCCAGCCCTGCACAAAATAAAAAATAACGGTGAGTCTTGTTCTCCCTGCACTAATCAGAAAGGTCTACTCAGGAAACAGAGACAAACACACATATATGGGGGTTGGCTTGGAACTTTCACTCGCTTGGCATTATTATTTGGATTGTCTGGGAATGTTTTGCAATAAACCATAGATGTGAGTTCCTTCTCAATGCTAAAAATTGCCATAGTCCTTAACTACAATATTTTGTTTCAGACTTACCTCGGTTTCTTATTCAGAAGAAACAACAAAAAAAAAAGAAGAATAAGCAGTTATTTAATGTCCTATATGACCGTGACATTCCAGGAGAAATGGTGGTGTAAGGCAGAGTGATCAATATTTGTCTTCAATCAATTTCACTTCAGTTTCATGTCTTGTGGAGTACTGACAAAAAAACCTCAACCAGTACAGCCAATCTCAAATGTTAGTTTAAATGAGTCACTCATGTTGTTTGCATAGCAGGTCAGCTAATTGTTCGGTTTATCAGCATCTTATTTCTTTGAAGAAGCAATGAATAGAAATAATTTTGGAAGCAATGCAAGGGCATAGTCTCCAGTGTCAATGTCATGTGCTTCAAACAGCTTGCAGGGCTCTTGCTTTGCTTTCTGCCAGTGACTAATTCTATGTGTTTCAGATAGACTGCTATTTGTAATGATTTTGACAATTGGGAATAAATACCAGGAGCAAATATTTTTTTGGCACCATACAGTTGTGATTTAAGCAAAGATTGACATGATTTTTTTGCATTCTTGTGGTTTTTGTCCTTTGAGATCAACATGATCTGAGCTTCCCTGCCAAAAAAAACAAAAAAAAAGAGAAAAAAGAGAGGACGAACAAAAAAAACCAAACCAGGTAGGGCAGGGCAGGGCAGGGAAGTGAGTTTAGTTTTGTAAGCCTAAAATGCAGTAAATAAATAAGCATATATATTTTATCATTCTTTGAAAAGGAGCTGCGAGTAGCTGAAATCTGGAGGAGAGGTCACTATAACTCCTTGTGCTACTGGGAATGCAGGAATGATACTGTGGCCAGCCCTGTGGCTCAGAGCAGCTGAGCAGAAATCTCCTGATGTTGCTGATGACTACAGGCCTCTGTCACACAAGACACAGCCTGGGTGGACATCTGAGCTTCTACAGATTCAGCATTTTGAGCTAAAGTTGCACCATGGGAGATACTGGATCACACTGGGACCCTGATAGCCTGGGTACCAATGAGGAAGAGGGTGATGGAATGCTGGGTCTGCTGGAGACTTGCAGGAAGACTCAAGGCAATCCGCAGCTGCAGGATGGCAGCTGAACAGAAAACTTTGGGGCAGAAGACAGAAAATACCTGATGTGGTTCATGGGAAAACAAGGAGGAACTGCACTCCCACCTGGGGCAGCAGATGAACAGCAGTGCATTCCTAAGGCTGTCATCCCCCAAAAGAGAAGGTCAGGCAGTTTGGTGATCATAAGATTTATCTCCTCTGCTGCTCATTTCCTAGCTTTTCTCAAAAGCCTTGTAAGAGTCATGCTTGAAATGCAATACGGCACCAACTCAATCACTACTTGGCTGAGGGGCATCATAGAAAAGGAACAGGCCCTTTCCCATATTTGATGCTCATGGCCTTAAAATTCTGCTTTCTAATCTATGACTGCAAAAAAACTTATTGTTCCTTACTCCATTCTTTATTGAGTAGAAACAGCTAGACCACTTCTAAATTCTGGTTATTAAATCTGACAGTATTATTGCCCTCCAAAATATCCAGCGCATGACTTGTCCTGTAGAGCAAAACGCTTGTGTATTTTTAAAGAACTGTATGAAAAACAGAGTGAAATTTGTGCTGTGCCCGCAACATAGGCCCCATTGTCCTGGACCTGAAAGAAGAAAATAAGATGGAGGGATGTGGTTAATTTAGGTCACACATTTATTAAGTGAACTTGGCTGGGAATTTACAGCAGTGACCTTCCCATTTGGGATCATATTTCTTTACAAAGCTGTTTCTGCTTGATAAATAGCTGCCTTTCCCACATTCCAACAGGGCCTCAAACATCTTTCCTCTCACAGCCACAATGGGACATCCTAGCTGATTCTAGGGATGTATCCCTCTTAATTTCCCTTCATCTTAATTTTATAAGGAGGTTGAGCCCTTTCTGAAAGCTGTACAATATCCCTGAAACCCACTGCATGTCAGCAACTGGACAGGTGCCTCTTTGTCTCTCCTGTTTTGTCCTTGGTGTTATGAGGAGCCAAAAAACCTCATACTGTGGAGTTATCTCAGTGACATGGGAAAACAACACTTTCTGATTTCCCCAGAAAGACAGCTAAAGCAATCTCTGCCATAGGCCCCAAAATCATGTTTCCACATTAAACCAAGGGCTGAGTAGCAACCCAGGATTTCACAGGGTTTCAGGATGGTAAAACCCACTTCAGAATCTTCCCAAAATCCAGCAGAAACCATAGAATAAATGAATCATAGAATATCCTTAGTTGGAAGGGATCCACAGGGCCCACCTAGTCCAGCTCTTGGCTCTGCACAGATCCATCCCAAAGAGTCACACCATGTGTTTGAGAGCACTGTCCAAATGGCTTCTTGAAATCTGCCGGGCTTGGTGCTGTGACCCCTTCTCTGTGGAGCCTGTTCCAGTGCCCAACCACCCTCTGGGTGAAGAAACTTTTCATGATATCCAACCAAAACCTTCCCTAACACAACTTCAGGCCATTCCCTTGCGTCCTGTCACTGGGCACCGCAGAAAAGTGATCAGTGTGATCCCCTCTGCTTCTCCTTGTGAAGGAACTTCAGGTGTCATGAATCCAATAGCTTAAGTTGGGCTTCATCTCCAGTTCAAATTAAAAAAGAATGTGAGTACTTAAAGATTTTTTTTCCCATCTGTCTGGAAAATCTGCTAACATTTAACCTTATGACAGTTATATTTATGTTTCTGTGATGAAATTCTACAACTGAAATACCTTCCTGAAAATTTGCCTCCCTTTGTTATGCTGGGAATTTACATAAGGTGGTTATTGGCTGTGAATATATTCTTATTCAAAATCTCTGTATAGTGGAACATTGTGACAACTGGATTTTTTCTTTGAGAGAAGCAATCTTTGCTCATGCTCTTTGCAATTAGACTTTAGACGTATATGTCTCAAGTAAAGAACCAAAGATTGGTCTCATAAAATTTGAATCAACATAAATAATTTTAAACCTGTAGTATTTACATCTTTGTTTTTTAATGTAAGTGTGAAGAAATCTGTACATATGTAAGTTAAATATAGGAGGAAAAAGATGTTTCTACAATACCTGTAAAGCTGTTCTTCCAAGATGCAATTAAAATAAAGCAATGACATTTATACTGGAAAGGGAATGCTCATCTTTTAAAATTCTGTACTGTAATTTCCATAAGCTGGTCAGTGGCGAGGGCTCTCATCTGGAATGCAGATGGGGCCAACACTGTCAGATGTGTTTCCTAATAAGGTAAATCACACTGTGCTTGGTCCATC
>JAYDZK010000169.1:82523341-82536005 GCA_034509185.1 Euphonia xanthogaster | reverse complement strand
GCTCTTCCGATCTCCCTGTGCTTGGTCCATCAGCTAAATCCAGGGAATGAACTCCAGCTCAAGCTGCTTTTGCCAAGAGACACTAGCAACCACAGGTTAAAGTTCATGTCTGCCAATAACATGTTGCAAATCCAACCAGAAATGCAAGCAGGATGTATTTGTTACCTCTGACAAAAACTATATTATTATATTTAAATGATGGCTTTTCTTTAAAGCAGTCATTTTTCTGTCATCTGAGAAGGCTGATGTGAAACAGCTCAAAAGTGAAAATAGACTCACTGTTCTTTTCAGAGTTTTTTTTTTTTTTTAATAAAATTATTTTATTTCTTAGGTGTAGGATTAAGTAGCCTTATTTTAGCTTGTTGTAAACAATAAGGAAATAGCATGACTTCTGTGTGATGGTCTGTCCTTGTAAGTCTGTCCCCTTGATTCTCTGACATTTCTTGACATTATTCCAAAGCACTGGTCCAAACAGTTTTATTGTATGCTCTTTTCAAAATTTTATTGGTAATTTATACTTAAGTAAGAGTATGAGTGGGTGACAAATTTTATTCTTGATAAGAATATACCCACATACGAGGTGTGGCATTATGTAGAAATGAATATTCCAAACTTGGGTCATGCATGGTATGTACATTGGTCAATAGATATGATAGGGAATGGATATACGGCTCCTGGGCCAGAAGTATTCTGGATCCTTTAGAAAGGTGGCAGAGACATAAGACAGAGAATAGAGTGTGGCCTTAATGCAGTCAGATATTGATACTTGAATTAAAACTCTTAAGACTGGAACTAATATGCTAGTAATTAACACCATATTTACATTATTGCCATAACATTAATGCAAGTACATTGATTTTCACACCAGAGTCACTATGCTTATGATGAACAAACTAAAGTAATTCCTTTGGATGTTAGATGGAAAATAAATCTTCTACTATGTTAGTGCTACTTGTTGCCCAATCCTAATGAAAGGTGAAGTTCTACTTTGAGGCTCCAAACAATTTGATAAAAAGAAGCTTTAATGAAATCTGCGAATGCCAAACCACATGAGAAATGGAATAGTCTGAAGAGACAGAAATTCAAATGATGAATTCTGAAGCAGGACAAAGTAATACCTATACATATGCAGTGCTGAGATTGGGCCTCTTAATGTGTCATACTGTGGCTATCTTTGGAAGCCTCAAGAATTATGAGTGATTTTATTAATTTAAGCCAAAAATAGCTGCCTGAGTTCTCAACTGAATAAATTATACATGATAAAATTAAAAATATTTTTGGTGTTTCCATTACAATTTTCATTGTACGGGATACTGACTGTCTTCTTGAAATTGGTGTATTCAACAAAAACTTCGTGCAGGGATATGGAAACTTCACAAGAAGTCGGAAGACATGTGAACATGGAAACTAAACATTTGTAGTAACTCTTTCTGGGACACGCTAATAAGATGTCTATGGAATCTAAAACAGAACTAAGATCGAAATAACTTGATCCTTTTGATCATCAGCCTGTAGGACCAATCCTCTAGTGTGGTTCAGCTGCAGTTGAAAAGCTGTGCAGCAGCAGGGATGACACAGCAGGGAAGGGAGCCAACACTCAGTACTTCATCAGCTGTCTGTCCAAAACACCATTTTCCTCTCTGCCTCTGTGGGATGCACCCCTGAGAAAGGCCCTGGTGAGTGGATCTGTGCATGTGGTTCACAATGTGAACTTATGTCCAAGTGGTTAAACAGGAACAAATCTTCAACTTTCCTTTGAAACAGCATTTCAGTTTTATGTGTCATCTACACTACTTGCTTTGCTTTTAACTGTGAAAAACATCTTACAGCTTCCTCTCCTAGAACAGATGTCCAGAGAAGATGACTTGGTCAAAGCTAAAGACATGCAGCTGCTTTTCCCACTGAGGCTGGAATGAAAGGGTGGATGCTGCTCCTTGATAACAGGAATCTGAGCTTCAGGCCTTTTGAAATGCATGTAAATGTCTCTCAGCTTTCTGAACAATCATCTAAACAGAGAAATAAGGAAAAACATGATTAAGTAGTAGAAGAAGTGATCATGCAATAACTTATGATTTCTTTTGAAATTATGTGATACATTTGCCAGCTACGTAAATACAGATTCAGTTCATATTGTTAATTTGTTAATCCTGCATCAAAGATCATGCCAAAACCATCACAAATTTAACATTTGTAACCGAAGACTGTGATCTTACAGCTGTGCAGAAGGCAAAATGTTCAATACAAAGAGGAAGTACCTGTGAATCTTTAAAAAATCCATAGAAATTTGGCAAATATATGACAATATCTTTTGATTATTATCAGACACTCAGAATGTGTCTTTACCCACTTTCCCATAAAGCCTTCATCTGTATTACTTTTATCTATTATTGGCCTGAGTACATTTCTTGTTTTTATAATTTCTGAATACAGAGTTGGATACTTTCTTTACCACAATGCCCTTTGTCTACATAGCTTGTGGTTGCCTATCACAGCTGGGAACTCGGTTCAGCCTGGGAGGAGCTTTCCAGTCCATAAAAATTGGGCTGCCATTGGGCTCCGCTGGCCACAGGTGATGGAGAACCAGGAAGACTTTTTGTAGTATAAAGTATTTATTAGCCATTCATGGTGAAAATACACAGTCATCTGCAGATCAGGGCACAATTTGGGTTTGACTATGATTAGGTAATCACAAGGAAATGTGTTGTATCATTTTCATGTGGCCTTTTCACACTTAAATGAGGGGTAAAATTCAAATTCAGTGTAGAATACTCAAAATTTTGTAAACTCAAGTCCTATGTGGCTCCTTTATCACAGGCCTATTTAACTGATGATACACTTTTTTTTTTTCCTTCTTTTTGACAAAGAAGGCAGTTTAACTGAGGTATACTGCATTTTGGGTTCTTTTGGGACTTCTACTGACACAACTGTACCTCCTGCTGAAGACACCACCCTCAGCTACTGCTCAGCTTATGCAGTTTGATTCAGGGAGATCATAACATCCACACTGTTTGACATAAGGGAGCTAATTCTCTCTTTTCCAGGGTGGGGGACCAGAGGGGCTGCATATTACATTCCTCAGGCACCTCTCCTGGGTGCAGGGCAAAGTCGGGTGAGAAAAAAGGCTGTGGAAGGGCTGGACCGTGGCTGCCACTGCTGTTGGGACAGCTGCACGAGGGCACCAGGGAGAAATTAGAGCCAATCACAAAGGCGAAAACATTTCCAGGAAAATCCCAAGATTTCCTTCCCAGCCTCTAAGGAGCAATGAGCCCTAACTCCAGTCAGACAGTTTCTTTGCATTTTCCCATGTGATGAATATTTGCCCCACCATCTTGAACTGACAAAATTAGATTTTGTTTATGCTGTTGAGAAAGCTTAAACTGAATGTGAAAAGTCCAATTATTTTTTAACAACAATACTACAGTGTAAATGAAGTGGAATTACCTGACTTTTCATTTAAAATTCTAGATCACATAATCACAGAGTCAACTAGGTTGGAAAAGAACTTTGAGATCATCAAATCTGACCTATGACTGAACTACTAGATTGACTACTGCCAACTAGACCATGGCGCTGAGTGCCACATCCAGTATTTCCTTAAACACCTCCAGATGTTGCCTCCACCATCTCCCTGGGTAGCCCATTCCAAGGTCCAATCACCCTTTCTGTGAAGAATTTCTTCCTAATGTCCAACCTAAACCTCCCCTGGTACAGTTTAAGACTGTATCCTCTTGTCCTGTCACTGGTGACCTGAGAGAAGAGACCAACCCCCACCTGGCTACCGCCTCCTTTCAGGGAGTTGTAGAGAGGGATAAGGTCTCCCCTGAGCCTCCTTTTCTCCAGACTGAAGACCCTGAGCTCCTTCAGCAGCTCCTCAAAGCATTTGTGCTCCAGACCCTTCACGAGCTCTGTTACCCTTCTTTGGACACACTCCAGCCTCTCAACGTCCTTCCTAAATTGAGGGGCACAGAACTGGACGCAGCAACCAAGATGCAGCCTCAGCAGTGCTGAGTACAGAGGGACAATCCCTGCCCTGCTCCTGCTGGCCACACTGTTGCTGATACAGGCCAGGATGCCATTGGCCTTCTTGGGCACCTGGGCTCACACTGGCTCATGTTCAACTGTCTGTCAGTCAACACCCTCATGTCCCTTTCTTCCTGGCTGCTTTCCAGCCAGCCTGTCCCCAACCTGGAGCACTACATGGGGTTGTTGTGGCAAGATGTCATAAAACTTGAGTGTCTTTGGAAAAATTTTCCAAAACCCTTTAAAAAAAAGAAATGCTTCTGTTGTTATTATGCCTTTTTTTTTTTAAAGAAAAGAAATAAGAACTCTCCTTTGGCATGCCTCAAGCTGTTCAATCGTCTTTACAGACCACAGTCCATCTGACACTGTGTTACATAAGCTGCAGACCATGGAGGGAAGAGGCACAAAAAGGGTATAACAATTTCTCTGCAATATTTTTCAGCGCTTGGTTGCAGTTGTCAGAGCTTTACCTTCTTTTTATTCTTGCTTCCCTGGAAAAACCCTTCTGGGAGGTTAGGCATTTGTCAAAAAACAGGAAAGGCAATATACTACCCATGCACCCAGTCAGTTCAGATTGTATGTAAATGAAGTAGTTGCAGAGTGAAGTAATAACCTTTTCAAATGACTGATCATAACATAAATTCTTGGAACAATCCTGTTTTATGAAAAGAAGTAAATAAAACTGCAAAACAAGACAACAAGCATGACAAAGTGTCCAATTGATCACAGTTCTTTCCTCATAAAAATGTTTCCATTAATGCAAGTGGAAGTATAATTTAATATTGAAAACTTCCAGAAGGGTAAAAAAGTAAATATAGGACAAACTGTACCAGGAAAATATGACTGGCTGATTTGACAGCATTACAGAAATACTCAGTTTAAGAGAACATTCCATTCAAAGGACCATTACTAAGACGTGATCTGATTCATACTCTGTTTTTGTTTTGTTTTTGTTTCATAACAATTAGGTGAAAAGCGATCACTGGAAAATCCAGCTCATCCTCTTGTTTGCAAAGAGATTTTACATTTCACTCAAAAACCTAAATGCAAAATCCTTTGCTTTTTCTTCTTTTTTTGTTGTTGCATGTCTTGTGTTTGATGGACGTGTATTCAGAATTACATTTAATCTTGAGCTCAAGAACACCAGGAGGGTTATTTCAAGATCCCCCTTGAGAGTTCCTCTCAGTGGTTTGTCATTTTCTCTCAAAAATATCTGCATAAATTTTTTTACTTTGACTTTCACTGATGTCATAATTAGATTTTTCTAAAGCATTTAATACTGAAATAATTTTTTAGAGAATCTGGATTAGAGCTCTTGATAAGATCTGATAATTTGATGTTTGTTAGGAAAGACTTCTTTCTGCCTTCTGATCAATTTTTTTCTTTCCAAACAAAAGGTCTCCAATCTTGTGCAACATCTTATTTTCACATGATGTTCTGAATCTTGAACTCATATTATGTTTCATCAGGTCTCACAAGCCATTTGCAAATTGCAAGTTCATGGCAATACCTGTGCTCTGTGCTCTTATTTGCTAAGAATTTATGAAAAGAGTGAGATGCTATATGCAAACTGGTAATCAGTCTCATGGCATCTGAGAGATGAAATCCATGTTGTACTTCATTCCGCTGAGAAAAGGAGAGTCAGACATCTTGTAGTTCAAACTTGTCTGCTCTAATGATTGGCTTTTTAGAAACCAGCTGCCTTGTTTCTGTCTTTTGGAGAAGTTTCAGTTTCCAAACATGATTTTAAGTAAGCCCTGATGTCAACACTGGATCTTAGCTCTCCCACATGGCAGAGAAGTGCACCAGCTGAAGTGCACCAGCTGTCAGCACCTTGTTACTCCTTTTTTGTAGCAAAAAATGGTCTTGGAGTACAGATGTTTCATCACATGCAATTCAATTATTTCACCTTAGTGAGTTATCCTCTTGCCAGAATGTGGTGTTGGAGTGTACCAGCTGCAAGTGAAAATGCAGTAGTTTAAATGACAGTGAAGATGAGATAGCCTCATAAATGTCACCTCATACCTGAGATATGCAATCAAAGCAGTCCTGAAATGTCCTTGCAGTCAACTAGCACAAGGCAGCCTCTCAAACCATTGGAACTGGAGCAGATTTGATCACATATCTATGGACCATGTTACAATCCTACTAGAGAAAATAAAGTTTTATGGAAGTTGAAAGGATTTTAAGATCAGTGAATTTGCTTTCACGTAGTCTTACCATATAATTTTTTCTCTACTTAACTACATTTTTCTCAAAGTTCTATTCATGCAAAATGACTAGCAAATATCAGATTTAAAACCAATTAAAAGCCTTGTTTTGAAACTTTTGTACTTGATTTCTTACTTTATAATGAAGGCATAGGCTTGGAAATAGCTTGGCCCATGTTGTGGAACTGTCAACTACAGGCACCTGGTTCAAATTTAGATTGAATAAGAGTTAATCAGTAATTGAATAATTCTTTGTAGCAGCAAATAGTTTTTGTATTCATTACTTATTGACAGATCTGCCAGGTGCTATACTGAACAAAGAGCGACTTGTTCTCTCTAACCATCCCACCCCCAGGTACAGTCTGAACCCAAATATTGGCTCCAGATACTGCCACAATTTTTCAGAAGGCGGGGGAAGAGTAGTTTTGGATTGAATCATTATTGCCAAAGCCAATTCCATGAGCAGTCCAGTATCTTTAGTAAAAGAGATGTTCTAGCTCATGTCAGAGTTTCTATGCGCTCGCACATTGTGACAGACGGTGTAAAGGTTTCATTGGTGCCCAGTTTGCTGTGTGCACACCGTATGTTCTGGTGCACTAAAGACATGTTGTTCAGCAAGGTGGAAGCTGGCCTTATCCCATCTGCCCTGTTCTGGGTCAGGCAGAAACATGTGGCGGGAGGGGAGAAACCTCTACACCTTGCTTGGGATCAGCCCAGTGTTTGCATGCAGAGACACGTGATGGGCTCAGCAGAGAGAGAGGGAGGTGGCAATGTGCATCAGGGCAGGATGCAGCCCAACAACCAGGCTTTGGAGGTGCTTGGAAAAAATCACCCCGTGGCTCAGGAGAACATTGACATTCAACATGAATACTGACACAGCTCAGGAAGGTGCTGAAAATCTGGGGTGAAGAGCTGGCCCTGAATGGTGGAGTACATCCCACAGAGGGGAGACTGGTTTTCTAATCCTATTGCTTGCCCAGGAGAGATGAGGTTTCTCTGTTTCAAATTGATTTAGAGGATTGTAGGGCTTTAATGTCACCTGAGTGCCTTGGTCATTATGAAAATAAAGTGTGGAGGGTCTGCCTTAAAGCTCTGTCAGACACGTACATAGTCTGTACTTCATGTAGCCTACAGAATGTTAAAATAATTTTGTAAAAATAATTTCTTCAGATAATCGTCACTGACTATAGCTTTAAGAAGGAGAGTGCAGCATCAAATAAACCTCTGAGATTAAGAGATTAAGTTCCTATTGTATTTCAACATGCCTAACTAGTTCAATAAAGTAACATTGCACCATTTTCCCCCCCCTCCCACAGATGAGCACCAAGTAGTAGGTCTGGATAAATAAATCAGGAAATACCCACTGCTTGTGTTACTCATATGATCAGACTAAGTGAGGGCAATGGTCCTCTACCAGCTACTGAGTCTGCTGTCATGGAGTTTTGAGGCTATCCAAGGTGGGAACTTGTCTGAAATATCCATTTAAAACAAGGAGAACATAAAAAAGGAAATGGCCTGGAGACATTTTGTTGTTCTTTGGTTTTTTATGTTATTCCGTGGCAAATATTATTTCCAGCATTTTTGAATTAAGATGCATAATGTGTTGTAACTCTTACACACCAAAGAAGTTTCTTCTGCTGATTCACTTTTGTTACCTAGGTTGCCAAATCCCTCATTTGATTGACAAACCCCTAGATTTTAATGTGTGCCAATATAAAATATTCTGTATACTGAAGAATGCTGAAGAGAAATCTTTTGTTTTCAGTAAGTTCTGGTTTTTCACTTTATGTTAAAAAATTATATTATAACTTGTGAAATATAATAATCCAATTAGTACTTGTAATTGCAGTATTTGCTTCACCTGTGACTCATGCCAGCTGTTTTTTCACTTCCTTTTATTGCATAAAGTCCATTTTTGCCATAAAAAAATTGCAAAAGTTCTTGTTGATTTCTTTAGGGTTTTTTTGTTTGTTTATTTTATTTTGACTCCTTCACCTAGGTTGTAACATATTTTTGTCTGGAGATTATCTCTAAATGCTCTTTAAATATTTTCTCTGAATCTGCATTCATTCCCCTCATTTTATAATATAGCAAAATGTGGACTAGAGTTACAATCAGCAGCAACAGTAGCACCATCCCTTTTGAGGATGATATCCCTAGGGTTTCCATTCCAAACTAAATTTTGGGCTTTCTCTATGATTTAGAAAAAGCTCTTTGGGCATCAAATACACTCTTCTGGAACATGACCAAGAGAAAACAGTCATTGTTTTCTTTGAAAAACAGATCCAAGCTACTTTTAAAATGCTGATTTTAAAAGGAAACATTACAGCTGCTCTGATCCATTTTTTTCCACATCCTACCTACAAAGCAATTTCCTTGCTACACTTCAAATGAAGCCTGTCTGAAAGATTATGGCAA
The DNA here is from genome assembly GCA_034509185.1 of Euphonia xanthogaster. Classification (NCBI taxonomy): domain Eukaryota; kingdom Metazoa; phylum Chordata; class Aves; order Passeriformes; family Fringillidae; genus Euphonia; species Euphonia xanthogaster. The sequence continues at coordinate 82,527,357 of JAYDZK010000169.1, read as the reverse complement.
GGTAAAATGTCTGAGATTAAACAGATAACATTTAAGTGAATGTTAAATACCAAGCGAGAAATGGTTGAAAGGTACCACTTTCATAAAGGTCATGGTTCCAGTAATGAGATTTACAAAACTGCTGAGATTAATAAAATTTGCCAGACCTCCAGCTAGACTCCGGCTTTCCAAACTACCTAAAAAACACCCACACTTTACTGGAGAGCAGCACCTTGGAATAATTCCACTTGTGTCTCTGGGTAGCAGCTTAGACTTCATAAATGGCCCTTGTTTCAGCTGTTTTAGTGCTCCTGCTGAAGACTTTAGCTGATCCAGAGGAACATGCAAATTTGCTAACCTAAACACATGACATAATAGCTCAGAAATGATCCCAAATTTGTCTTCTTACAAGAAACTATCTCTCCAGTTCATGACAGGGCTGACTTGGACACCTGTTTTGTGGCCTTATATCTGAACATGTAGCAGAAGTAAAACATGACTCTGGCTCCTTAAGTACTGCAGCCTACACTCTGCCCTGGCTCAGGATGCAGGGCTCCCCATCCCATCTGCTGGCCACATAATGTGGACTCCCATGTTGGTGCATTTCAGGGAATAATTTCTATCTTTAACATATAAATAACCACAGAATCATAGAGAGGCCTGGCTTGGAAGGGACATTTAAAGGCCTTCTAGTCTAACTCCCCCTGCAATGGGCAGGGAAATTTTCACCTAGATCACGATGCTCAGAGCCCTGTCTAAAGTGGCCTTGAATTTTTCCAGGGATTGGACAGCCAGCACCTCTCTGGGAAACCTGTAGTATGTTGTACTCTGCAGCTGAAACTGTAATTTACCCTATCATGTGATAAGCACTTTGTCACAGTAATTTTTTTTTATATCCATTGTGAATTAACTTTTTTTCGTGAACTATGTGATGTTCCCAAAGCCATTTTATTAGTATAGAAGTTCTCTAGAAAATTTTAATTCTTCCAATTGCTTTTTGGCATTAGTAATATGGGAAACTGTAGCCTTGTATGCCTTTTCCTCTTAATTTTGAGCACACAGCCGAGTAATAAATATTACCATCAAAATATCTAGATGTAATGGCATGCATTGCTCCTTGTGCTGCTTTGATTAAACATCTGATCAGTGTGCTAACATTTAAATAATTTGATTACAGTTACTAGAAGTTAGTAATTGCAATGGAAACAACTTAAAAATACCCCAAACTTCAACCAAAGACAAAAATCAACATTAACTTCATTGCCTGAACATTTTATATGTCTGAATATATATTAATCACTGAATATGCTCATCACTTTATGGAATAAATAACAATATTATTTTCACCATCATGGTGAAAATTGTCTTTTTGGGGGCAATTATTCAGGTAGATATAAACCATACTGAATCATAAATGAACTTTGGAATTTAAATAATGAATCTAAGATTACAATATGAAAGAATATTCTCTACATTTTCCTTCTGCCTTTTATGACATAGAGGCCTCCTGTACCAATTAACATATAAGCCCATCTTGTAGAGACTTAAGGCAGAAAGAAAAGGCAGTGCAGAAAGATAACACTGATTTTACTAAACATGAAAGATTTTGAAGGAATTATTTAAATGGTACGAGGAGTTTGTCTTGATTTCCAAATCTAAAAAAGCAGCTGTAAATCATTAAAAGTTTTCCCTAATAAAAGTCAATTATTAAGTATGTTAGGTTAAGTAAAATACTTCATATTTTTATTCCTCAAGACAAAATCACTCTGAAAAAAAAAGGATTAACTTATTCTGCATGATATAAGTTAATTAATGCTAGGTAAGTAAGAAACCAACCAATTCAATGCAAGTTATTTTAAATAAAAATGTTCCTTTAAAATCTCCATTTACTCAACATTTGCGCAAATTAATATATGTGTATGATAATGGGGTACAATGCTTTAGGAAAATCAGTGATAATGAATGCACGTAGAGAGGAAAAATAGGCAAATTTATCCTAAATACCTAAACTAGCTACCTACATACACACACACACACACACACATGGAAAATTCATAACGTGCTCTGAAACCGATAGTACTATTCGGGAAAAATCTCACAGATTTGTAATTCATATTTCTATGAATAATTCAGTAGCAGCCATGGAAACAGTCTGAGTAGTAGGAGTTAAAGGGGAATGCAGAGAGTGAAAAAACAAATGGTGTCACTGCATGACCAAGCCCACAGTGCAGCCCCATCTTGACTGCAGAGTACTATCATCTTCGTGTCTCAGCAAGAGTAAAACAGAATTGAAAAGGATTCAGAGGAAGGATTCAAGGGTGACAAAGACCTGGAAAACTGCCATGGAATGACTGATCAATAAACCTTATTGATCACAAGGTCTCTTCAGCCACGAAATGAGACAACAGGGACAAGAATATGAGAAATCCTTAGACTCTCAGAAAGCACAGAAAACAGTTTGGTTTCGAAATATGAGAACTAAAAGCCATCAAATCAGATTATCATCTGAAAACGTGCAAAATGGTCAACAGCAAGTACCAAAATTATGGAATTTATTTCCTCAAAACAATTTGCATGTCAAAAAATTATATTGCTTCAAAAATGCAAGTGTACTGATTCATACACAGCATAAAACTCTAAAAGGCAAGCTGGAGGTCACCTAAACCCGAAAGGGGCAATTTAATTATTTAATAAATTATTAATTATAGATAGCTATAAATGGCTACAAGTTAATATATATTTGGTAAAATTATCTTCTACCCTTTGCGATGTATCTATTGCTGTTGATGATGGTGTCAATCATGATGGACAGCCATTCTTGTGGAAAGCACGGTTATGTGGTAACAGATCCATTTGTACAGGAACTTTGAATGAATTAGACACTTACAGATTGATTGGACAGTATTCAGAGCTGTATAAAGAAAATCCATTGAAATAATTATCTGACTGAATTATGAATTAACATTTTCAGAAATACTGAGATAAATATTTGTGAGCAATGCTCACACTCCTCAACTCTATATTTTCTGAAAACTCTCTAAATTTTTATTCTTTTCAAATTTTAAAATTTAATGAAAAATAAATTTTCTACTGCTTCTGCTGGAACCAGCACTTATAGTCAATTTTGTTAACAAATTGACTCATGTTCACCTAGTTAGAAACAGTACTTTGTACCCACTAGGTCAAACTTGAGAACTCAAACCAACATCTGAATCAAGAGTTGTCTGTTTAATCTACTCTCAAAACATCTCTTAATGATTTTAAGAAGTCTTGGGAATCTGGAGAAGTCCTAGCTGACTGAAAGCTGTCAAACAAATTTTCAAGGAGGGTAAGAAGGAGGAGACTAAAGGCCTGTCAGTCTTTAGTGCCCAGTAAAGTTATAGAGAAGCTTATTCTGGGAGATATTGAAAAACACCTGAAAGACAACACAGTCACTGGTGACAGACAGCATGGCTTTATGAAAGTCCTGCTTGTCAAAACTGATTTATGACAAGATAACCCACCTAGCTGATCAAGGGAAGCCAGTTGATGTAATCTTTTTGGATTTCAGTAAAGCTTTCAACTGTGTCTCAGAGGATTCTTCTGGACAATATGTTCAGCACACAGCTGGATAAACACATCATGTGATGGGTGAGCAACTGGTCACAGGTCAGGCACAAAGGGTTACCGTGAATGTGGTGACATCAGACCAGTGACCTGTCACTAGTAGGGTCATTCCACAGGGCTCCTCAGCCCTGTGCTCTTCAACATCTTCATAAATTACTTGGGGGCAGGACTAGAAGGCCCTGCAGAGAGACCTCAACAAATTAGAGGGCTGGGCAACCACCCTCTAATGAAGTTCAACAATGCAAAGTGCCCTGGATGTACAGACAGACTGGGGAATGAGATGCTTGAAAGCAGTGCCAGGGAAATAGACCTGGTCGATGGCAAGTTGAACATGAGCCAGCAGTGCCCTGGAATCCAGGAGAGCCAACCCTGTCCTGGGGGCATCAGGCACAGCATCACCAGCCGGGCAAGGGAGGGGATTGTCCTGCTCT
>JAYDZK010000169.1:82507602-82523249 GCA_034509185.1 Euphonia xanthogaster | reverse complement strand
GGAGGGCAACAAAGATGGTGAAGGGCCCTGAGGGGAAGCTGTGTGAGGAGTGGCTGAGGGCACTTGGTCTGTTCAGCATGGGAAAGAGGGAACTGAGGAGAAACCTCATTGCAGCTACAACTTCCTTGTGAGGGGAAGAGGAGGGGCAGGCACTGATCTCTTCTCTGTGGTGCCCAGTGACAGGACCCGGACAGGGAATGGCCTGAAGTTGTGTTAGGGAAGGTTTAGGTTGGATATTAGAAAAATGTTCTTTACCCAGAGGGTGGTTGGCACTGAAACAGGCTCCATGAGAAGTGGCCACAGCACCAAGCTTGACAGAGTTCAAGAAGCATTTGGGCAATGCTCTCAGCATGTGGTGTGACTCCTGGGGATGGGTCTGTGCGGGGCCAGGAGATGGACTGGATGGATGATCCTTGTGGGTCCCTTCCAACTCAGGATATTCTGTGCTTCTATGGCTCTGTGAAGTATTTCACATGACAATAGAAGATGAAATACTCCTGTGTGGGAATTAAATTTCCGAAGGTAGGTAGATGGATCAGTTGATCAATCTGAATGGTATAGACTGTGAGGAATCAAAAAAATCCCCAAATCTATACTAAAAAGCTGTAGCATTGTAGGTCAGTAAATATTGGTTGCCATTGCTTGCAATGTGGCACGGATTTTTGTAAATCTCTTAATGACATGGGTATGTATTATTCCTATCTGATATAATCTTCAGCTTCATAGAAACTAATTTTAAGCACATTTTTCATTAGTCATGGTAAGAGTGTGACTATTTTTCCTATCCTGTCGAAGATGCCCCACCATTTGCAAATAGAAGATATTGCAACAAAATAACAGACCAAATTATTTCAGGTAGTCATATTTTCAATCTTTATTATTTCTATTATGTCTATCATCATCTATAATCACCTCTTCTTTACAAAGGTCTTGAAATAGGGAAGTAACTTTTGGCACTTTGACAGATTTTGTAGAAGAAAGTCAGTGTTGTCATCCTTTTCCAAACATATGTACATATGTTAGGTAGAATAAAAATGATCCAATTTTTATTGTTTGTTTCATTTACTTCTTGTTATTATTAAGAGAGTAAAATTTGGCAGCAGAACGAGGAGCTCTTGCTTCTTTTTGTGTGGTGTAATGAGAGAAATAAAACCCTGGTGAAAGGGTAAGATGTTTTAATACTTTTGAAACTAAGAACCCTGCACTCATGCCAACATTTCCTGAGCCCAGAAGATGCATGCAAGTTTGGATAATGAAACCACTACAAAATAGCTCAAAATGGATTGAATCAGTCTCAAACTCAGCCAAAACAAACTGCCTGGGATTAATGATTTTTACCAAATAATGGTCAAAAATATTCTTGGGAGACTCCTTCAGACAGAGAGGACAAGTGTTAGCATTAGGGTCCCATGTTAGCTTAAAAAAACTTCCGATGGCATATGTCTGCGTGTGTGGAAGAAGGGCCTACGACGGGGGGAAATCTCTTTGTTTTTCCACTTAAGTAGAACACTTTCTCAGAATTGCAAATTTGGAGAGCAGCAATACAACTTGGCTTGGAAACTTCACGCTTGCTTGAATTTCTCTGGAAACACTTATGCTACGCTTCTGAAAGAGAACCACGTACTTGGCCTACTGATTCACTTGGGCTAAGACTGGAAGCACCAGTGAGGTTGATTTTTGGGCTGCATAGTGGAGCCTCTGCCCTCTCTTGCATTTTCTTGTGATGTTCTAATAAATCAGTCTCTCCCAATATCTGCTGCTGCTTAGAAGCCACAGAATGATGGTTTTATGGAAGGTGCTCTAGTATGCTCAATTTTTAAAAACATTTTCACTATTTAGGACACTAAAAGAAGTTGAGAGCTCTTCAGAGGCATTCCCTATCTCCTGAAGAGTTATTTTGGGGGAAAAAAAACCTGAAAACATCAGTCTCTTTTCTACCAATAGACACTAAATATCAAATTATTTTTAAGACATACAGAAGTAATATCAATCTGTGATGTTAGAAGCTGAAAAATTTATTTTATTCTTTCTATAAATTGTGTACTAGAATTCTGAAAGGGTCCCACATGAATCTGTCACCTAGTTTGGTTTAAGGAACAATATTTCACACTTGCTTTTTATTCTGGCAGTTCTAAGGTGTTTCAGAGGATGGTTAAATATTTCCATCACAGTAGTACAATTTTCCATCACAGAATCATGTCTGATTCGCAAGATTAAACTGTTAGTTGGTTATCTCAGAAGATTATGATACTTATAAAAATGATCTCACACAGAATGATTAGTGTGGCTGTCCATTATGCATCACTTGTTCCATTAAAGTGGCCTTAAAAATGTGCGTTTTATGATCATTTAAACAAGATTTAAAGTTTCTTCATAGGATAATGTTGCCATTTTAGAGAAATTCTTTAAGTTGCTTTAGTTTCAGTCTTCATTAATTGTACCAATTTTAGGAAAAAAAGATTATGAGGAAGTATTGTAAGCTTAAATAATGACTGAAATTCAAATGCTCTGAATAAAGTTGTTGATGTCACACTAGAGGAAAGTAATGTAATTGAAATATGTATCTAACTCTTAGTCCTCATTGTAGCTGGTCTTTTACATTAATCACAAATGGCAATATGACTCAAAGATACTTCACAGAGAGAAAAGTGACAAAAGAAGGGAAATAAAAAATATGTCATTAAGGGATTATAACTGCTGAACACAGAATGATTGCACTTTCTGAAAGAACCAGACACACACTGTCTCACCTGTTACTTTTCTAGGAAGATGAGACACTACAAAATTTTTTTGAAGCTTTGCCTATGCTTTATATTAGAGTTATGGAATGCTGTTACTGATAGTGGTATTCTCCATTCAGAATTAAGAGGACAATATCTGGATGTGTATTACGTGTCAATCACTCTTAATACACACTATTTATATAAGAGTTTATTTTTATTATTCTAAACCATGTCTCATTAAAATTTCTAGCTATATTGAAATTTCAGCAATGAAAGCTGCACACATCTCCGAGGCAAGAGAAAAGAGATAATTCCTTAGCATAAGATGACATTTTAGAGCCCCATTTAAATAAATGTTGCATATGTTGCATACTTATCCCAGTGGCATTAAGGGGGAAATTTTCCAAGTTTTTTACGTGAGCTGTAAGTAAATAATTCTTAAGGAGAAGTGATACATACATGCACTTAGTCCAACATAAATTAAACACTGCAGTTACTTAACTTTCCCAGGAGTAATCTGTGTGATAATTTGCCTGATTTTACTTCAGAATTTGTAACTGTATTGCAGGTGACTGACCATGCCACACAGAACAATCCAATGGAACTATGCAAGCAGTTTGCCATATGTATAGTGTGTGTAATAGTACAAGGATTTTGTCATTAAACATTCTATATCTACATTAGAAACCAAACAGGAATGGTTAATTACAAAACAAATGGAAAGAGAAGAAAAACCTACATTTTTGCTGTGTTGTGTTCAGTGAAAAGGACAAAGCACTTCTCTTCTATAGAGAGATAATAAAATGCAGATTTTTAGAAAATGAAAATAAAAATCTGTGCGATGATGGAAACAATGTTATGCATAATCTGTAAACTATTTCTTCAATGGATAGGACTTCCAAATAACAATTGGCCAGCTGCTTTTTTTCTACCCATGCACTGATGTCCATCTGTGTACTTTGGTTACCTTTTTGTGTTCTAAGAACAGCCCACTTGTACCAACAATCTTTCAAGCAATGCATTTGAAGAGGCATATAAACCCCCACAGGTTAACACCAAATGCTATGTCTCATGCTTAGAAAAATACTTGCTTTCAAACAAACTTACTACCTCTGTTACTACCACAGACATGGCTAGAAAACCCATCTCCATACATTCACAGGACGTGAATTCACATACTTTTTTCTGCTGCTGGAAAACGCTAACATAGATTCAAGTGTAGTCAGAATAGACGATTTTCTCTAGGTTCACTGCCAGTTTAAGAGGATTTTTATTTAAAGTTATTAAAACAATATGAATCTTTTTAGATTTAGAGCCCTCAATACTTGCAACCCGTTATTTAGCCTCCATGGCATGTCTAGTTTGATAAATGTGGACTTAACAGCTCCAGACAATGACATCAGCACTATGCCTACCTCTGTTATTCCTGGATGGGCTTCAGTGGGAAGAACAGTAGTAAGCTTTTATTCTATACACAATTTAGTGAAGATCACTGAACTTTTAGGCTGTCCAGCCAAAGGAAAGACCTTTTGCTCTGGCCAGTAACACAAATTTAGTCCAGATTTAGCTACTTAGGAAAAAACCACAGCTATTTGATGCACTATATTTGCATAATAATTAAAAACTTAGCTTTGTGAAAATTCAGTTGCAGCCTGATGTGCTACTCAGTAGAGACTCTACACTCATGCCTAGGCACCCATTAAAATATTTTTCTCATCACCCAACCACTGGATTTGCACTTTCTTTATTTATAAGTGTTTGAAAACAATTGTCAACAGCTCCAGAAGTCCCTTCGTGATTCTAATGGAATTAACTTCTTTTATTTTCTGCGGGCCAAATGCATTCTGGCTGAACACAGTCTCATATAATCTTTCAGTATTATTCTGAATTGCCAGCTGCTTTCTTTTGCCTCCTGTATCCAATTCACCCAGGCTAAGGAATAGGGATTTTTGATCTGGATATTGGATTTGATCATTCTGATGCCCTCACAGTGAGACTGAAAAAACTTCCGCAGCTTTCAACACCCAAGTTAGACTTAATGTATGCTTCAAAGAGCAATTTTAGAGTAATTGCATGTGAATTTATATCCTACAAACAGAGTCCTCTGGAAAGGCCCCACTTTTCTCTAGCTTAGTCTACCCTAATGATGTTCCCTCCTATTGTCTCCTCTTAGTCACTCTCAGGAAGGAAAAGAGTCTTTTCTATATAAAGTTTACCAGGAAGCCTATCACTCTACATGGCAGCTTCAGAAACTGTATAACTCAAGCTCTGATGCCTCCCAAAGCTACCGAAGGATGGTGAAAATGTCTAATACCCACAGAATCTCCACAAAAATATCCGTGAATCAGAAATGGTTTCATGAAATGATGAAACTAAAACCTACCTGCCCCCTGACCCCAGTTATTTTGCCTTTCCAGCTGCTTTCAGGGACATTGTGGTTCCCTAGTACTTTTAACACTCTGGAAAAACAACTAGGCTAAGGCTGTGGGAGCCCCTTGAAGGTTGAAAATACCATCTTACAAAACAGTTAGGAGGGAGCAAGAACATAGGAAGTTAAGACCACAGCCTGGCTTTCTCATCCATGTTACAAAAAGAAGAGCATTAATAGAAAGGGATGAATTCATCAAAGTTGCTGCAGGGCCTTTGCAAGATGATAGATCAAATCCACTTAGATTTCTGAAAGTTTGGTGTTCATAGCAGGCCCTCCAAGTTGTGAGAATGACATGAGATCTTCAGAGGCAACATAGGTTCTCATACTGAGATACAATGCAAAGCCCAGAGCTCACACTCATATCACTCAAATACTGCTGTTTTCATTATTTTCAATCTCAAAAAGGCAAATCTTCTGCCAAAAGTGATGGCAAGAACAAAAAGTACTGTTATTATAAGCACTCATGAAAGGGCACAGCATGTGGTTGCCCACAACATCCCTTGCATACTTCTGTTTGGACCAATGCTTTGAAAAGTAGAACTTTTCCATAGTCTGAAGTAAAATTGCTCACTTCAGCTTATGGAATAGTAGGGGAGGGCAGACTTTTGCAGCCAGCATTGTAAATAGGCCATTACTAATGTTAGTTAAACTCTGCCTTCAGTTCATGTGGCATATTATTTTATTCACCACCAATTCTTGTGGACTGACTTTGGGGTCTGAAATAGAAAAGGGAGAGAGTGTGGGAAATGCTCTTTTAATTCTTAAAAAATAAAAAAATCATAGATGAGCTAGTATACCAGCATACCATTTATCCTCTGCAATCTATGCCTAGATTTTTTTAGAAGTCATCAGAGCAAGGATGTACAGGCCAAATCCTGATCTCAGCTGCATGAAAAAATAACTTTAGAGGTATCTGCCCATATTGTGGACTGATATTTTACTACCAAATAGCCAACTGCTGAAAACATTACAGATTGCTGATTTACTGTTAAATGAACAAAATTCACATTTGCAGGATATTTCTTCATGGTAATAATGAAATCTACTGTCTGTTTTCTTATTGTGATTCATCTCCATAATATCTGTATGTTGTAACTACAGAGAACTGGGGTTTGCAGCATCTTGATAATATTGTCCTTTGTTTGAGGAATAAGGAGGGAAATAAACTGAATAACATGAAATTTGTATCAGAAGGTGCTTGTGACAGAATTGGGAAATGTGTTTACTGCATACCAATCCACTGCATTAATGAAAAAAACTACCCCATTTACTCAAATGTAGTCTAGTGCACAGGCCAATGAATGATACACAGAAGCTAAAGGAACTTGTTAGCAGACCAGCTTAATGGCACAGCAAGTCAGTGTGCTTTGTTAGGGACTAAGCTCCAATATCTCTCTCTTTTAGGATTTAGAGAGGACTGTTTACAGCCCTTGTTTTTTTAATTCAGTTTTTCCATTTAAATTCAGTTTCTTTACAGGACCTGAGCCAGTCCCTGCCTAAAAACTTGGTGGTTTTGCTGACCACCACTTTCTGCTGGCTGCAGGAAGCAGCTAGTGAGAGCCAGGAACTAAAGATGTATACCCAGTCCTAAGATTTGGAGAAAGCTCTGTCAGCACCATGATGAATGAGAACAACTGAACTTCTCCTGGAGTGTCCAGGATTCAGAAAACCATTACGTTATCTCAGGGCTGGAGGGTAATAGGGAGGAACATTTCATGTTGAATTTTCTGGTTTAGATTATTTAGGCATGGAAAGCACACATAATCTTCTTGATCCGCACATTCCTAAATAATTCACACATTTCTGAATGTACACTATCAGAAGAATGCAGAGATGTTTGCCTCTTCAAAACTGATTTGGAAATCCTATAGAAAAGGACATTTAGTTAAACATAAATCAAATCTCAGGCTGGCTAAGAAGAAAGTGTCCTAAAATGTACTAGTATGCGTTTTTATTAGGAATGAAGGAACATTCTATTACTCTGCATATACAGGCAATTCAAAACATATGCTCTGTACACAGTGTTTTGGGACAAAGTTTCATCAGTAAAGAAAACTTACTCAACACTTAGTGACTTACTAAGGTGACTGACAAAGGAAACCTGTATGGTTTTTGTGTAGTGTATAAGAAATAACTGAATATGGAAACCTTTTTTTTTGCTGGCAAATAAGAATCATGGGTTGGTAAAGTTACAAGATTAAGTTGCTTATGTAAAAATTTTCACCCGTGGATAAAACAAGATTTAGAAGTATTCAGTTATTTTCTGAGCATCCACGGATCCACTGAGGCATGTATGATGGAAGGGACCATGCTTCATAATACAATTGCTCATTCATATGATATAAACCCAAAATATTTCTGTCCACAGAAAGTAACCTAAAATATCAGACCAACTTTGGTTTTAAATAAGCACATACCTGAATAGGCCACCTGAGAAATACAGATTTTGAGAACTCTCATTAGAAACTGAGACTCATTTTTAAGCTGCAGTCTGGTTCATTTACTTGCAATACAGAACAAAGGAAAGAAAAATGCTCTTTCTAAGTAAGTAGGAATTCTTAAAAAGTCCTTAAAGTTTCTTTTAAATGCTTTTTAAATGCCTAAAGCCAATTTTATAGAATCATTTACAGCTTAAACCAGTTTGTATTTGTGACAACTTGGAAAAGCAGAGAAGTCCAAAGGTCTGTTAGTCACAGTTAAATTTTTAATAACTGGGCATAGTGTACAAGTGAGTGACATCCTGGAGACACAGCGTAATAATTCAGGTCTTTAGCTTCAGTGGAGGCTGTATTAGTCCAAACTGCTTGAGTTAAGAGAAATCAGAGATTTTTATGGCATTAATATTGTAACCATTTCCATTGCAATCATGGGGTGAGAAGTCTGGGTGAAGACTCTGATAGCTAGGTCTGTGTCTGTCTGAAAATTTCATGTAGGAATTTGGATTTGCTTCTTTACTCTGTTGCTATTTGTCTTAGTCCAGAAGGGATCTTATGGTAAAAAGGCCAAGATATGTGCCTGACCTTATTTTAGACTGATAGTATAAACCAAAATTATGCTACTTTTCACCTAGCTATCAGTTATGAGCAACTCTGTTAGAAATCACTACCGTGACTCAATAGTTATCTCATTCACCCTCGCAGTAAATAAAGACCTTGAGTAAAACCCTTTCCTTTCCACTGCCTTCAGTTAAGCGATGTTTTAAACCATTTTCTCATCTTCTGAAGCAAGTAAGAGGTGTGGTTCTGATGTCAGTCTGACATGAGGGCCAAATCATACCTAAATGTTTTACAGTAGAAAGTCAGACAAAATATTGGTAAATATTAATAAGCCTGAAGCATCAGCAGTACCTGAGATTGCCAGCTTGGAAACAATAGCAGAGAACTGATATGTGTGAGAAGAATCTTTGCTATGTTAAGCTACTTCTTGCAAAGAAGAATCTGAAGATATTGTCCCTGATGCTTAATTGCATTTTCATATTGTACTAGTCTAGCTTTATTTGTGTGCCTGTTTTTGCTGAGCTTTTCACTGGTAAGGTCTGCCTTCAAACCTTACAAGTTCCTGAGCCTAATAGCAGAACTTGTGGGAGTGACGCACTACTCACAGCAGAGAAAATCAAGTCTTAGGATGGTAAGCTTACTGTAAAAACAGAAGCCCATGCAGCAAGATGCATCCAGTGGTACTAAGGAAGCAGGACCAGGAAATAGACCAGATTCTATGGCAATACTGGATTGTAGCGTAAGATGAATGTGATGTGAAACAGGCACTTAGTACTTACATTGGAAGAATGTAAAATTCATTAGGTTTAGAATGTATGTTAAGGGCCGGGGAACATCTAAGCTGGTTTTGTTTCTCTATAGTGAAAAGGAGCTCAACTTCCCTGTTTGGTGCCTTGACTCACAGGTCAAGAAAGCTAGAAAATACTTTGGCCATGTTTTTTAAGAATGACCTTCTTTGATTTAGATTCTTTACCTCAGGAGAGAGCCCTGGGCTCTGTCTCGAGTGAATTGCATGAGATCATGAGTAACCAAGTAAGACTCAAAGGAGGAGAGGCTTCAAATATAAAAACATAATTAACTTTTCCCAACATCTGACTCTGGACTTCTCTTCAATGAACGTATGAGAAAACAGAATTGTTCAGCAATATTTTCTAATCCAACCTTCTGTTTTAGAATTTAAATCCTTCTCCATGGGTTGTTGCAATATGATGTTGATCACTATGCATTGCAGGTGGTCAGTGCAGAAGATCTGGCAGTCCTTCAGCAATTCATAGTACATGATCTATGTTTTATATCCCATTACAAGGTTTTTCTCTCTGCAAGCTATCCATAAATCAATCAAGATGCTTATTAATTTTCTTGCTATGCGTGATTGCTCAAAAGATTGTGTTTATAACCATTCTTTGGACTTCAGGGGTTTGGCAGCTACTACTTTAGGAATTCCTTTGATTATCATCTTTAAGGATTTGATTGCTAGAATGATTGCTTAAATCTCACAGAGAAGCTTTTATTGCAACTGAATGAGAGAAATGGTTTCATGCTTTTGTTGAATGAAAGATTGATAGGTATTCCTCACTTGGAGAGAAGGGTGGGCCTGGAATATGCAGGCCAAGGATTTTGGGGATCAATCACAATAAATTATCTCAAATAGTTGACTACATTTACAGCTGTTCTTAATCAAAAAACCAGAAAAAAGCTAAGTCTATTACTCCAATATCCAGTGTTGTTGCCAGCATATCTGTTTATGTAGAGGCTGGTACACGTATAAGTTTGAGCAGATGGATGTAATTCCCTTTGAAATGTATCTACTGAGGGTGGAATCATCTGTCTTAGCTTAGATACATGAATTTCCCATTATGGAAAATGGAGAAAAATAGGCAGCTCAGTAAAGTGACACTAAGAGACACTTCCTCCTAAGAGGCACTTCTTAAAACAGGTCATATAAATATGTTTTTGTATTTTCATTTTATCTTAGGTTGGCTTAAAGGGTTAGATGGTGTTAACGCTTCCTCACACAAGCACACAATGGCAAATCAAACAATTGGACATATTAAGTGACCACCTTTCCAACACACTACCAATTCAAACTTCTCCATTCAAGCTGAACATCCCAATCTGTCTCTCAGCATTTCACAGATCAAGGGAGGAAGAAATTTAGTCCAGGGAGCAGAGGGAGCCAGGAAATGTGGCAATTTCTGATATATTATGAGGTCATGGGGTCCATGCCAGAACCCCAAGTGCACCTAAGGAGTTCTTTACAGTGAGGCAAAAAGATATTTCTATAGCATGCTTTCCACAAAGACATGAGATTTGCAAGTATTTGGGGTCTGGATTAGGACAAGGATTGTAGATGCATCAGAAGGACATTGAAGTAAGCTCCTGCAGTAGTACAAACCAAAACAGTAACAATGGGAGATAAGAAAATATTTCAGATCACCTTTCCAGCACTGTTTTTCTCAGTCTTAGCCTGCAAAACTTACGCTGTAAAAACACATTTTCATGGCTCTAAATAATATAACGTAAATAATACAAAAGTAATAATGTAAATAATATAAATAATAATAACAACGTAAATAATATAAAAAAGGACCAGCTTGTAAAAACTTCTTTGAAAGGACACATTTCAGCACTAATCTTTTGCTTGATCACCTAACTATGACAAGATACTGTCTGCAGGCTTTCTGTCTTGTACTCGTTTCTGAAATAGAAACAGGAACCTTAGCAAAAAAATAAAACCTGAAAGCAATACTAGCAATTTAATTTGTTGTTTATCAGGTTATGTCTGTAAGAAAACATTACTAAAACCTTTCCAGTAAAAAAGATGTAATCGAAGGGGCATAGAAGAGAGAAATGTTATTTTCTGGGGAGAAGAAAATTCATCTTGTTTGCAATTTACAGAACATAGCAGTGGATGGATCAAAGTTTATGCGTTTCACAATGCAGTATCTTTGAGGACTTTTACCTCCTGCATTTTATTCCCACACATTTGTGTGCTCAGAACCCAAAATGATCACCATATCCATGGATACATAAAATGCAGTGTGGCCAGCAGGTCAAGGGAGGTATTCTGCCTCTCTTGCTCTGATCTAGTAAGACACTATCGGTGGTGCTGCACCCAGCTCTGATACCTCCAACACAAAAAGGACATGAACCTGCTGGAGCAGGTCCACAGGAGGGTCATAAAGATGACCTGAGTGATGGAGCACCTTTCCCTTGAAAACCAGGGAGACAACTGGGACTGTTCAGCCTGGAGAAGAGAAGACTATGGGAAGATTTTATTGTGGCATTTCATTACTTCCAGGGGGCTTAAAAGAAAGACGGAGACTGACATTTTAGTAGGACCTATAGCAACAGGACAAGGGGCAGTGTTTTTAAACTAAAGGAGGGCAAATTTAGACTAGACAGAAGGAAGAAATTTTTAATTATTAGGATATTGAAATGCTGGAACAGTTTGCCTTGGGAGTTGGTAGATGCCCCATCCCTAGAAACATTCAAGGTAAGGTTGGACATGAATTTGGGCAACCTGATGTAGTTGGTGTTGGCCCTGCTTATCAGAGGAAGGTTGGACTAGATGGCCTTTAAAGGTCCCTTTCAACATGATCTATTCTATAATTGTATGGGTTTGGGGTTTTTTTGTATATAAGGTGCTTTCTACTCTCTAAGGGCCAAATGTGAGACGTCTATGATGGAGTTGTGGAAATTGTTCCCTTGCTGATAGCTGAGTTGCTTTGTCTTTTGGCAGTTCTGTCTGAAAAATCATTCTGCTGTATTGTGGTTATATGTGTTCACTTTCATCACTACTGTGAGGGGGTTTAGTGTACAATAAGAAGACAGTGCAACTGTGGGATCCAGAGATAGTTTTGTTGGATTTCTTAAATGCTTAAGCATAAGCTGAACTGTGTGTTTTAGCTATCCACCTTTTCCACTACATTATTTTGAGTTTTGTAATCAGCTCAGCATGTCAATAAGTCAAAAGAATCAGAATGTGAGATTCAGCAGTAGATCTAAAAAAAAAAAAAAAAAAAAAAAATTGTAAGTAATAACTGAAAGGCTGCAACGGAAATCTTTCTGGGCTAATATTTTAATATCTTGCCAACATGGAAAACATTGCTGTAAAAAAGTCAAGCAACAGTACATTGTTATGCTAGATTAAAATATACTTTTCAAAATATTTTCTTTATCTCTTTCAAATATTTTCTTTAGGCCCTACATAGGTAGGATCGTAAATGTCTTGACATTTAAAGAATGTAATCCTTTAATATTTTGTATATTTCAAAATGTCTTTAATTTTTAAATTATTCATACCACTAATGGCAAAAGTACAGTGTTTTCAATGGCTTTTCTGAATTGCATTATTGGATATGCAATCAGAGAAGGATTTTAGGTAAAACTGATCAATTTCATACTTTTTAACTTAATAGCAAATCTGTTACTAAAACATCCCTATGAGCAATGTAAACCTGCCTGCATGCCTTTTTCACACAGACAATAGTGCAAACACATCCAGATTATGAAGGATTAATGCCAAGGACTGACAAAAATTTAAAAAAATTATAAACTAGGCAGCTCTCAAGACAGTGCACAATTTTAACCTAAATCAGAACTGATTAAGGTCACTCTATTGCTTACACATTCTAAATGGAAAACACAAATCAGATGGAAAATATCTTTCTTACGGAGGGTTCATTCCAGTTTTAAGGAAGACTTGAATGATCTAAAATTTCCAGTGGATGAGTCGCTGACATTGATAGAACGGCTGATGTAAATGTTAATTTTATGCCAGAGTTCTGAGAACATCTGAGACCTATTATTATAGAGAGTTCTGTACATTTATGATGATGTCAGATGGTGCTCAGAACGTAGGCCTACCCTTTTCCTGGCTACTTTTAAAAAAGCATATATTTAAATTAACTTTAGAATTTCCACTGGTTTCAGAGGTACAGGATGAGACAGCTAGGCTGAAAATAATCAATTGCAATTAAAAAAAAAGTTGGTAAAGCAAGAAAAGGATCATAGGCAAATGGTCTATCATAGCAAGATTCCTTTATAGAAATTTACCTAAAATACACAGTACAGTGCATACACACGAAAAATAATTAAGAGGTAATCTACGTGTAAATAACAGGGACTGAGCTAAAAGACTGGAAGAGTCCAGAACTGAGTGGTGTGTGAATATCCTACCCCTTCTTTAATACTGAGAAATGCTGCAGCACAGGGATGGGAAGATCAAGAAAATGACAGTCTAATCCGTGTTTTCCCAGTTATCAGGTGCTTTATCCCCACAAAGAGACTGATGTGGACAAGAAAGGTAAAGTAAATCTTTCACTTCTCAGTGTCCAGGAGCCTCAGGCACTGGCAGGGCAGCATGGTCTGAGGGTAATTCCTTCCCACTGCCTCTGTCTGCCAGCTGTTTGCTAACCTTGCTGGAAGCTATCATTCCCACAGCAGGGTCAGTGGAAGGAATTGCCTCATTTGCTTCAGCCAGATACGGAGTCAACTACTTTATTTTACAGAGCCTTCAGAAGCAAATTCAACTTAGGAAATGAGTTTTTCACTGACGTGGATGGGAACCGCTAAAAATGTCATCTCTGGGTTCATCTGCAAAGGGGCTTGTTTCCAGCAGAAATGTGATTTTAAAAAGCTGCTTGAGGTTCAGAGCATGGGCATAACAATGGGGCTTTTTCTGCAGTGACATTTGAGGGTGATCTAACTGGCAGCATCAGTCTCAGCGGGCATGTACAGTGAAAACCAGTGCAAAATGGCAACAACAAAAAATCCTAAAAATCAGAGCCTTTTCTTTGTGGCTTTTCCAAATCTTTTCAAATCTTATTTCTTTTGGCTTTTTTCCCCTTTAGGAAAGGATAAATAATCTTTCAGAATATGTGAATCAAAAAAGGCACATAATGTAATAAAACCACTTCTTCAACTGAATTATATACAATCAGGTATCAAATACCTAAGTTTATTAATTCCATGATCAATTGTTTCTAGGAACATACAAAAACAGGTATGAATTGTGACCTGTTATTTAGATTTATTAATCATTGCAATTTTCATGTTATTGTGCTACCAATATTCCTGATAATAAATATGTCTGGCATAATAAATTCCTGATCTTTGAAATGATGACTCAAGAGGAGACTCATGTCTAGAACATTAATAATTGCATAAGGAGTAATACAATTTTATACCTACAAAGACTAGACAGGAGGGAAAAAAAAGCAAATGAGCTACTAGCAAAAACCCATTGTGTGTATAAACCATAAGAGTGATGGGGCTCACAGCTCCTCACTCCAATATTTCCATGCTTTGACAGGCCATTTGTTTATACCTTTTTGAGTAGGTTTGGCCGATATTGTTGCAAATGTTTGGTGGTAAAAACATTCCCAGTCTTGGGGGATTTTAATTTTTGCTTCTCATTTCTGTTTTTAGAAGTCAAGTAGTTTTTCCTTTCTCTTATCTGTAAAATAAGAATTATAATTTATAAGTTTGAGGCACTTTTTAGTGTTATTTAATGTGTACAGCATGTTGAAAGCATGGACATTTTCTAGGCAATTTTTACTTTATTTCCAGAAAATCCCAGAATCCAAGCCCCTCAGTGATCAGGATCCTGCTGCTAAAAAAACCATAAAAGAGGGTACTCGAAACACAGTATATTCAAAAGGGAAAGAGAGGAGTTCAGGTGTGCAGTCTCTAATAGAGAGTTATATTTTTCCAGGTGTTCCTTGAGGACCGATGCAAAGCAGTGCTCTTAATCCATGCAGTAATATGCATGGGATCTAGAGATCTGCACTGATAAGTGCTGCTTTTGTATTTGCAAAGTTCATTATAATGTCTTTATAAAACAGGAACATTTCCTTCTTAAGTGAAAAACTGGAAGCAAGTATAACTACTGAATTTGCCATGTAATGAAATTATTTCTCCAAACTTTATACATGTAGCAAGAAAACTATACCATGTAATAGGAAGTACCAAACCTTAATTTTCAGTGCCCTCTCAAGTTTTGCTATCTTTAAAAGTTCACATCAGTGGAAAATGTGAGTGACTAAGTGGAATTAGCATCAGAGTATGCCTAATTCATAATTACCTACTTTGTGCACAGCAACAATTTACAAGCCCTCTATTCACTGGCAGTTTGAAAAGAACTTTCAGATGGGATATTTGGTAAATTTCAATTACACTAGAAATGCCTTGGAGGGCCAGTTACATATTGTGGTATTTACACAGACATCAAAGATTTAGTTGTTTAGACAAGGAAAACTAAGGCCATCTGACTATTCAGAGTATTTAGGAAGAGTTCTGTTTATTTCAATCTAGAATTTTGCCAAGAATAGATGTCCCAGTTACAAAAAGCGTAACCCCTTCTGATAACCGAAACTTCTACATTTATTATGTCCAAAAAATTGAAGTCTTAAAATATTTTTTTTCTTTTTTCTTTTTTCTTTTTTCTTTTTTCTTTTTTCTTTTTTCTTTTTTCTTTTTTCTTTTTTCTTTTTT
>JAYDZK010000169.1:82465366-82507502 GCA_034509185.1 Euphonia xanthogaster | reverse complement strand
CTTTTTTCTTTTTTCTTTTTTCTTTTTTCTTTTTTCTTTTTTCTTTTTTCTTTTTTCTTTTTTCTTTTTTCTTTTTTGTTTTTCCTTTTTTCTTTTTGTAACACACACTACATTATAGATAGAATAATATTGAAGAAAATCCTCCACTTTCATTTTTGCTATAGTTTACATAAACAGAAATTCATATGTATCAATGGAGTTCAGAACAAATTCAGGTACTGTAAACCTTGGAAAATAAATAGGCTTTGATTTTTTTCTGGACTGTTTTCATAATGATCTGAATAATCAATTTTCTAAACTATGTGGATGAGTTGCATTTGAGTTTTAGAAGAGTCAGCAGACAGGCTTGGGTTTGCCAGTAGATAAACTACTAAGTTAATAAGATGTTAAACAATGAATTTTTGCCACAAAAAAAAACCCCAAAAAACAAAACAAAACAAAAAAAAAAAAAGGAAACAAAAAAGTGAAAGAAACCAAAGTAAAAATTTAGTCAGCCAGGTGTTTATTATTAATACATAAATACTGCATTAACAATAGAGATTTCCATTGCAAAGTTTTTGGGCAGAAAACCGTATCTTGCCTTTATTAGAGGTCACATGCTTTCATAATCAGTGTAGCTCAGGAAAGTGAAAGATGGGTCATTTCTTTTATAGTGGCAGTCTGACCCTAAATCCTTAAAAATTGAGGGAAATACAACCTGAACAGTGAGATAATCAAACCTTAGTCCTTCACATCACAGCCATCTGTCCTTGCAATTGCATGCTAGATACCTCTGTGTGCCTTTTTTTCTAAGGAACGCCTCCTTTCACAACTAATTTGAGCATGGGTGACTTCAGTTGCACTGTGATTAAAATACTAAATAGAAATAAATAGGCCATATCCCATTGTAGGTTAAGGGAAGAGTGCTATGATTTGCATGATCTGTAATATGCAGGCATTTTGGACAGTACAGATGCTGAGTGAATGTATTTCTTGATTCTTAGTAACCCATATACTAACATGTGCTTTTCTCTGTAATGAGGTAGGCAAGAACCACAATTATCCACGTGTCACACAGTACAGATTTTCTTCTTCGGCTGGAAGAATGTCACTTAAGTTGATAAATATATTTATTTTCTCAAAAGTCACATCAAGAAGATACTTAAAAATTTGAAATGTGCTGTTTCCATGAATATTGCTGTCAGAATGTTTGCTAATATCAGGGATTAAACATTGAAAATAATATAGAAGAATTTTGTTCCCTGTGTTCCAGCAGCCTGTACTCCTCCATGAGGTTTTCTTATCTTTGGCTGGTACAGTGGGAGCTCCCCCTTCATAAATATAAAATTTCCCAGAAAAAGAGTAAGAAAGAGGGAGAAATACAGCCAAAATGAACTACTTTTATTTTAGCTAAGTATATTTGGAAAATATTTTGTGGTATTTTCTTGGCCCTGTTAAATCATCTGATACATTTTATTGACACCGAACGTTATCCATAAGATCAGTATAGCTTCACTTTCAAACAGAAATACTCTCAATTATTGCAGCTGAGGGTCAATGGTCATGATCGATTAGCAGGAAATCAGCATACTAATTAGTATATTAACAGATGCTCTCAGTTGTACTGAACTAGGGGTTCCCAACAAAATAAAAGGATATGTAGGTTGATTAATGGTCTGCACTGTCCCTTTTGTTTTTTTTACTCCCACTGGTGTTTGCCCATAGCCACCTGTAGAGTCTGCTGTCTTTGGCTTTTTCCATGTAACTGTCGTGTCCTTATTCACCTAGTGCGACTGTTCTGTTGTTTTGCATTTCCCTTTTAAATTAACTTTATCTTCATGCACTTTCCTCTGAACTGTTTTCCTGTATATTCTTCTTGATCAGCAATGGAAACACCATACATGAAAACACAAGGACAGTCATATCAAGTTTTTGATATACACTCCACTTAGGAGCAACACTCCACCTCTTAGATTTGCAAAACAGGCAAAGATTTAATTTTTTTGCAGACCAATGAACAGAGAAAGGTGTCACTGGGAACTGCATAACCAAGTAGATTATTGGATGGATGAAGACCATGACAATTTACCAGAAATAAGTATGTTATCACTCCCTCTTCCATCAGTGATATTTCTGGCAAGTCATTTCACTGTTCTGCACTGCGGTTTCTTTACAAACTCAGTGAAATAAAGACTTAGTCATTGAAGAATTCTGTGGTCAATGGATTTGGCAAATTAAATCTTCAGAAAGATTTAATTTCAATTTAATAAAAAAAAAGTGAGAGAACATTAGCACAACCTTTTCATGTTACTATTCAGATATGTTGGTACTTGAAATCACAAGGCAAATTCTACAGCACAAACTCCAAATGAGGAATCAGCTGGTCATGAGGAGTTCCAGACTGCCTCAGTATTCTTTCTATTCATCAATTTCCCATCTATTGTATTGAGGAAAGAAGAAAGCAGATTTCAGAATCATAGAATAATTAAGGTTAGAAAAGACCTCCAAAATCATGGAGACCAAACAGTGCCATGTCAACTAAACGATAGCACTAAGAGCCACATCCAGTAGTTTCTTGAATATGTCCGGGGTGGTGACTCCACCACTTCCATGGTCAGTTTATTGCAGTGCTTGACCACCCTTTCAGTGAATAAATTCTTCCTGATGTCCAACCGAAACCTCCTGGTACAGCTTAAGGCCATTTCCTCTCATTCTTTTACTTCTTGCCTGAGAGGAGAGGCTGACCCCAACCTGGCTACAGTCGCCTTTCAGAGAGCAGTAGGGAGTGAAAAGGTGTCCCCAGAGTCTCCTTTTATTCAGCATAAACACCCCCAGCTCCCTCAGCTGCTCCTCAGAGGACTTGCGCTCCACACCCTTCACCAGCTCTCTTGCCCTTCTCTGGACTCACTCCAGCCCTTCAATGTCCTTCTTGTAGGGAGGGGCCCAGAACTGGACACAGCAGCACGGCCTCACCAGTGCTGAGTACACAGGGACAATCCCTGCCTGCTCCTGCTGGCCACACTGTTGCTGATACAAGCCAGGATGCCATTGGCTTTCTTGGACACCTGGGCCCATACTGGCTCATGCTCAACCATCTGTCCAACAGCACCCCCAGGTCCTGATGTGCCTGGCTACTGTCCAGTCACTCTGTCCCCAACCTGTAGCACTCCATGGGCATGTTGTGACCAAAGTGCAGGACCTGGCACCTGGCCTTGCTGAACTTCACACAGGTAGCCTTGGCCGATGGATCCAGTCCTTCCAGATCCCTTTGCAGAGTCTTCCTGCCTTCCAACAGATCAACACTCCCTCCTAACTAGGGAGGGAGCACTTGGTCCCCTCATCCAGATCATCAATAGAGAAATTAAACAGGACTGATCCCACTGCTGAGCCCTGGAAAATCCCACTAGTGACCAGCTGCCAGCTGGATGCAGCACCATTCACCACCATGAATTTTGTACCCATCTGTTCCTAAACTAATCCTAGGAGTTGTAAAATTTCACCCTAAGATAAAGAAATATGGCCTTTTCTAGATTCATAGATTTTAAAGGCAATAAAACCAATGAAAGAATTCTTCCTAGTGTTTTTGCATTAAGACCATAAATTCTGTTTGAACTAAAAGTGTGGCTTACACTTGTAACTCTGTCCATATTTAAACAGCTCATATAATAGAGAAATCCCTATATCCTGAAATAAATCTCACAAGTCAGAGCCCCAGAGGGGCAAGGACTCAGTAAGGAGTAAGAAAGTTAAGAAACTTAAGAAACAAATATATGGGTAAGATCTAATTGCAAAAGTATTGAAGTAATGAAGCTTTCAAATTCTGTTTTCTGAGATAGGAGCAGAGTTGAATTCATCTGCTAACTGACCTAAAAACCCGGGAAATTCTTCATGTCATACATTTATAAGGGTCTACACAGTTTCATTATCTCACCCACTCCTTGTCAATCTATGTGCAGTCTTTCTGATTTTCCTATTACACATCTTGAAAACTTTTTAGAACATAAGATAAACGGTTATGAACCTTGAGGAATTAATATAGGGTCACTGATAGAAAATAGGACAAAATTCCAGCTTTCAGCATAATTGAAAACCACTGAAACTGCTCTGAAATTTTAAAGTGTCTCATTATTCTGCTGTGTCATTTTTGTTTGTTTTTCCTCTTCTGAGCTTTGGCCAGGTCCTGAGGCAGAACAAGTTTTGTGGAACATAGCGTATGTTTATGACATATTTTATAAGGTGTAGTGAAGTGCATTATAATTATATGATTTGTCAAGTGAAAACTTTCAAAGCATGTTATTCTTGCTTGTTATTTCAAGTTCTACAATTTAGACCATATGTGTCTGAATAACAGCAATTTGAGCGTAAATATCCACTTACTGTAGCCTATTTCTAATTAGTTTTGAGATGTGTTGAAATGTTAAAGGACATCACAATGCCCTTCAGAGATATAAAACAGGAAGCATTGCTTGCAAAGGCTTGCAAAAAAAACCCCAACAAAGAACCCCAAACAAACAAAAAACAACCCCAAACAAACAAGCAAACAAACAAAACAACAAAAAATCCCCAACTAAAAAAGAACTGAAAAAACTCTCAGAAAATCATGAAGATTCTACCTCTACTAGTGACAGTTCTCCTTTCAATATACAGACATGGTGAAGAATTTTCCAAAAGATGAGTCTTCCATGTCTATAGGAATGGCATTTAAAAGCTAGAGGAAAAGAATCCTCTAAAATCACTGTTGAAGAACAGCACATGAACAGTGCCAGAAAATTATTTTTAGCCCCATGAGTTTGCATAACTGGAGACCTATTAAAAATACCAATACCCTGAGCTCAGATGAATATATGCTCTGAAAGAGAAACCTTGCTCTCCAGTAAGATTTTTCTATTCCACTTTGGGATTGGAATGCTCTCTATTAAGCACATCTCTAGGCCATACATAAAACGTGTGGGTTTTTTCAGCTGAATTTGGGATAAAAAACTAATTCTTAGATTGGCTTGAGCATCTTAGGCTGTAGCAATATTATTTTCCCTGACAATCTTGCATGACTCTGCACATCTATGAACATTTCAATCTTTGTTTCCTTTCATCCCTTGGAATGAATATGCTTCCTATTGAAAACCTGAAGAATTAAAGAAAAAGCAAAATGGAAATGTCACAATTTTACAATAACCATGGGTAGGTTTTGCTGTTGGAGGGAGATGGCAATTAGATATGAAGTATGATGGTATATGATGGTAATTAGATATTAGTTGTGGCTCTCAGAGATCTCTCCTGACTAATTCCATAGTGGTACACTAGTTTGTTTGGAATTAGTTTTCTCAGAGAAATCTTGGGAGTTTCCAGGCAGGTAAAATTTTTTGTAATATTCCCCTACCAAAGGTAAGATTAAAATGGCTTCTTCAAGACTGCTACAAGACTTGAAGAAAAAACAAACCATAAATATCATATTTGTGGATATGCAGCCTAATTCCTAGGATAGTATGGAAGAAAGATAATCTGACTGATAACATGACAGTATTGATTATAAAAATGAGACTCAGAAATTAGGTAAAATCACAGATGATAATTAGGGGCTCTGAGTGCAGGACAGTCCAGTGTAACACTGAATCAGATGGATAGGCTGTGCCAAGGAGTGGAATTCCAGAGATTCCTCTGTGCTCAATATTTCTTATCAGGCAGCTCTGGGCACCCTGCAGTTCACAGTGAATTTGTCTTTTTGAGGCAGATGTCCCATTTTGGAACATCCCCTGGTGTTTGGTCTGAGTGTCTGACATGGACTTGTGAAAAAAAGTTTTGAAGTGATCACAAGTATTAGTGATATAGATTATGCTGTTAGTGTTTCTTCTTCTGTCTTTTGAGATACTATCCAGAATGTTTAAAACTAATATGGAACATAAGTAGGCCAAAAGATGAAGCGAGAATCTTTCCATTAAGCTTTTCTGAAACAAGGGATTCAACCAGGTTTTCTCAGAAGGAGACATTTGTATTTATTTTATGTAAAACTATATCTTACAAATATTTTATAAAGTAAAGGTTCTATAAATGCAGTAGGAACTGGAAAACAAGAAGCAGCATCTTTTCTCAAAATTCCAAGCTTTTTTAATACAATTCAACATTTGATTCAGAATACTTCTCATTGAGCTTTTTTAATGACTAAAATTCCAGTATTCATTCCAGTGATCCTTTGCATTTTCTGCACCTCTCTCTTTTGTTTTCTTAATTCCTACTTTTCTCAAAACCATATGGAACAGGAGATGAGCAACTATATGCTGCTATGGTAATTTAGTTGACATTCATTCTTAAACCAAACTACAGCAATCATAGTGGATATATTCTGCTACTCTTATTCAAATAAATTTTATGTTGTCAACTCAACAATCAAAGCCACTTTTGTGTCTTAAGGTTAACAAGAACAACCATGCAAGAATGCAGATAATGGGAGTCTGTGTAATGTCTTATGATGGTATGTACTTTCTCTTGATTTATTGTTTGGTTTCTCTTGATTTTATCATTAGTCATTTGGCCCTGCAGGGCTGGCAGCAAATGTGGTGAAATTACACTGCAACACAAAACTAGAGGTGAAGTGTGAAGCAACAGTTTTTCAGGTAAAAAAAAACAAAAAACCTAGTTAAATTGGTAGATTTCTCACTGAAAATTTTACATTTTTTATCTTGCTTTTTCAGTCAACTTTTTTGAGGCAAAAATAATTACACTGCATGACCTGATATACAGAAGAGTTAATGCAGTAAACAACACAGCAAAACAAGCCTTTCTAAAAACCCTTAACAAGGTCTCTTACTGGGCTATGGGTAGTAATAACTTTACTGTGGAAACAGCTGACTTAGCAGTTGCAAAATACATTCACACATTCTTTTGCTTGAAATGAGCTAGGTGGCCAGAATGCTTTTTGTATGTTTCTCTTAAGCTTGCCCAATGTCTGGCCTCAGCCTCATAAAACAGGCAAAAACAATAGTGAAAAAAAGGAATGAAACATGGGGTGATTGAATTAGCAGATGGAGAGTCTCAGAACTTCCTCTATGCAGCATGAAGTAAGGAAATAAAAAGTTAAATTCAAAATGGAAACAAAAGAGGACTGGAAAAAATTCTGACCATTTAATAAAGGAATGAAGACTTTCCTTAAAATACTGCACAAGACTTTTGAGCAGATGAATTGCTTTTGCTCTCTGGAGAAGTGGAATCTCATGAAATTTTAATTGGAGGCATCAATTTCTCAAAATGCAAAGGGTTTTTGATTTTTAATTTCTAAATTTTAAACAAAACTATCATCACAGTTCATAAGGCAATGGTCCTCTACTTTAAAAATGTTATGTTAAAATATTGAAGTGCTACTCTGGCTATTATTTGTAATTGTGTAGGCCACTGAAATATTTTGTAATAAAATTATGATGGTTTTATCTGTTCAGTCGAATAAACAGTGCCAGGAAACACTCACAGTCACTGATTGTCTATATAACTAAATTATGAGGAAGGTTCATGGCACATTTTTGATCCACAATAGCTAGTTCACTTTCTGACAGCTCCTGGTGAGGCTCAGGGACTAGACAGACCAAGGATTATTCCATACAGGTTGTTTGTGTCCAGCTGCATAACTTCTCATAGGCAGTTTTGGACACAATGAGGCTAGCTGGCCTCATTGCCAAAAGAACAATCCCAAGCATCTTTAATTTACTGCTATTGACATAGCAATTCTGTCTATCCAATACTTTTTGTCTATGAGTCCAAGACCAGCTGTTACCACAGGGATGATACAAAGCGGCAGTTTTACAGATTTGCCTTCTTGCCTTCATCCAGGCCTCTCTAAGTGGAGTTTTCTGCCCCTACCCACTCCAGTCTTGAGATTTCACAGCTTTCCCACTCCAGGACTGAAGTTTGATTAAAAGCAGTTAAAAATTGCTTATTTGTAACTAGCAGTCAGTACAAAGCAATGCTACAACGATTTCCTTCTTGGAGAATACTGCAAGTGCTATTGCACCAGTTATGTCCTCTAAATAAAAAGAATTTCTGTTAAGAAATGGGCAAAATATTCAGACATAATACACCCTCGCAAAACAACAGTGCACACATTTGTTGGAAATCAGTCAGTTTTGCGTGTTCAGACACAAACTGAATGAAAAAACCACATCATCTCTTCAGAGCTGCAGTAACAGCAGAGATGCTGGATGTCTCCTTTCAGCAAGGAGCATTGGGACCCATTGTTGTTTCTGGTTTGCCCTCCTCCTTCCTCAAGTCTGCGGTTTCTTGTTTAAGGAAAACTGCCTTTCTCATAAACCTCAGGCTCCTGAGTTCCCTTACCATGAACCTTCTACAAGCGGGGGTAGGTTCTCAGCATTCTTTTACCAGTTACCTAGCCAGGACAAAATTAATTATTTGAGCCGTCTTGGTGGGTTGTAATCATGAGCTTCGTGTCTATAGAAGAATGCTCTGAGATCTTCTCTCCTGCTCCCAGCTAACCATGGAGAAAACACATTTGGGCATATGGATGGATATTTATCACCCAGTATTCCTCTCTTTCATGGCCATAAGGATGTCTGCTGAGTTCAGTCCAAATGTCTCTGCAAGCAAAACTTCTCAAAACAAAGAAAAACCCAAACATATTCAAGTCATGGTCCCCTAAAGTGTTTGGTAAATGCTTCACAAAGTCAAAGAATGGAGGATTATATATTGTTTTCACCACTCAGTTGCCCAAAGGAAGAGGTGAAAACTCTATTCATAATTTTTAAACTGGAATTAATAAAGTGCCAAGAGATTACACGTAGAGTACAGTTTATCTTTGAGAGTAGGATGAAATATATTAGATTCTCCATTTCAAATATCTATATTTTTTGGCATAATTATTACCAAAAGTGAGGTTTTAGTATATTAAAGTATTATTTTAAAAGACTCATTATTGCTTAGAGACTCCTGGAGTCCTGAAGATAGGGGTCTTGAAAATCATATGAAAAATAAGATTTCATTTTGAGCAAAAAAGAAAATCAATATATCTTACAAAAAGTTTACAGTTGCTTTTGGTGCCCTCAGAGGTATTAATGTTTGCTGAGAACTGTATTTCTTTCAAATAAGTTTTGAGGGTATAGGATGAGAAGGATAATTTCTCAGATGTTTTGTTGCTTGTAATTCATTCTAGGCTAAAATAAGATATTTTTTGTGGTTTATGTGGAGGTTTTGTTATGAAAAAAACCCAAAACGTACTTACTTTTGTGTGTTAAAGGAATCTGGGTTGTGGCAGAAATCTTATGATGTCATAGAAAGAGGTTAATTTACACTTCAAGATAGCAGCTATGCCTAGGAAAAAATATAGACTGAAAACTAAATAGAAATGCTGAAAGATCTGTAGCTATCAACAAGGAATACATTAAAAAAAAGCCCCAAACACCTCACAGAAAATTAGTTCTAGAAGATCTATAATGCAGTAATGTAGGATAAACTATGAAGTCAGTGAAAGGGAAGTTGTATTATTATGTTAAAAAAATTGGAATAAAGACTATATGGTTACTCTAGAGGTTTTCAAACAGCACCTTGTGTATATCATAGTTCCAATTTCAGACACTGAGGCTGCTTTAATCTGTAAATAGGATAATGAAATCAAACTCCAGTAGGAAAAAATTATAATACCATCTGTCGCCAGGTCCCCAAAATGTCTTGGCTTGTATAGTGATGATGGCATTACTCTGAATGTCTAAGATTATTTTAGCTGGGGTTCTTGCTGCTATTTCATTGTCATGTATGTGTGTGTGAGTGTGCCCAGCTGTTTCCTTGACAGAGCACTTGCACTGCTGAAGTAAATGTGTGAGCCAGCTCAAGGGAACATCACTTTAGCACCCGTCCTTTATATATTTCTGTTTGTACGTGAGTGTAGTTCCTCACTCTGCCCATCACAAGTCAACATGAACAATCAAAGACAGAAGTGCCTTTTTTATAAGGTACACTGAATCTAGTGTGAAAGCCTCTCTTGCTCCCAGTCTTCTTATTTCACTTGCAAACTGAAGTTGAATACAATTTGAAATATCTGTTTCTCTTCCTGCAAGCTGTGATGCATTATTTTTGCAAGGCAAATTAATGGTGATAGTTTAACTACCTCTTCTATACCTTCTTAATTCAATATAGAAGAATGAACCATGTCACCTGAAGGACAGCAGATGTGACATAGAGACACATTGATCTACTTATAGTTTTGTAAATTATGAAAGGACACAACATGAAATGAATGAGAATGTCAGAAAGTAAGTGATATAAGGTGATACTGATTGGATAACAAACTTTGAATACATCTGCATACAGTTCCTTATGAGAAGTAGGTTCATTTCATACCTTTGGTGGATATAGTTTATTTGGACTTCAGCAGAACCTATGACACTGTCTCCCACAGCATACTCCTGGAAAAGCTGGCAATCCATGGCTCAGACAGGTCCACTTTTTGCTGGGTTAAGAAATGGCTGAATGACTGGGCCCAGAGAGTGATGCTGTATCCAAGTGGCCAGACACTAGTGGTGTCCCCCACGGATCTGTGCTGAGCCCAGTCCTGTTTAATATCTTTATTGATGATCTGGATGAGGAGATTGAGTTTACAATTAGCAAATTTGCAGATGACAACAAGGTGGGGGGGGGAGTGTTGATCTGCTGAAGGGTAGGAGGGCTCTGCAGAGGGATCTGGACAGGCTGCATGGACGAGCCCAGTCCAATGATATGAGGCTTAACAAAAACAATTCCCAGGTTCTACATGTTGGCCACAACAACGCAACGCCCTGAAGCACACAGGCTGGGGATTGAGTGGCTAAACAACAGGCAGGCAGAAAGGGACCTGGAGGTGCTGGTTGACAGCAGCTGAACATGAGCCACTGTGTGCCCAGGTGGCCAAGAAGGCCAATGGCATCCTGGCCTGTGTCAGCAGCAGTGTGGCCAGCAATAGTGTGACTGCAGCAGTGATTGTTCCTCTGTACTCAGCAGGGGTGAGGCTTCACCTCAAATCCTGTGTCCAGTTCTGGGCCCTGCAATTCAAGAAGGATATGGAGATGCTGGAGATGCTCCGAGTGTGTCCAGAGAAAGGCAACAAGGTTGCTGAAGGTTCTGGAGCACAAGTCCTATGAGGAGCAACTGAGGGAGCCGGGGGTGTTTATGCTGGAGAAAAGGAGGCTCTGGGGAGACCTTATCCCTCTCTACATCTGCCTAACAGGAGCCTGCAGCCAGGTGGGAGTCACTCTCTTCTCCCAGACAACCAGAAATAGGACAAGAGGACACAGTCCTAAGGTGTGCCAGAGAAGGTTTAGGTTTGACATAAGAAAGAAGTTTTTTGCAGAAAGGGTGATTGGGCATTGGAATGGGCTGCCCAGGGAGGCAGTGGAGCCACTGTCCCTGAAGGTGTTTAAGAAAAATTGAATGTGGCACTCAGTGCCATGGTTAAGTTGACAAGGTGATGTTAGGTCATAGGCTGGACTTGATCATCTCAAAGGTCTTTTCTGACATAGTTGATTCTGTGATTCATCAATATGTACACTTATCACTTGAAAATGGGATTGAAAGTCTAAAACCTTGACTGGGAAAGACAATACAGTCAGACACAGATTTCTGCCTAGCACTGCAAGATTAGGGGAGGGGGCCAATACTTACAATAACTGCTGAGGTTTTGATCAAATTAATGAAGAAGAAATATGTCTTACATGGTAGTGAGTGATGCCAGAAGAACTAGGACGTTGCTAACAAAAAAAAGCAGAGGTAGGTAAAGCCAAATAAATAAACACATCAATAAATGTACCTGGAGTTCTGAACCGCTGACCTAGTTTCCAAACAATGACCACACCACTGTTCGTGTTTCTGATAGAACTGGTGACTGCAGACAAGGAAGCTCTCAGAGGCAGGATTTAGTTTAAATTCTAGGCTTATGTTTTATTCATGCTGTCATGCCCTTAATTCTTTTTTAGATCAGATCCTTGTCATGAACATGTCGTGATCCACTCTGAGCAACTCATTTTAACTTCCTTAGCACAGAAACTGAGATATGGGGGCAAGAGGGAGAAGAGCCTCCCATAAAGCAGTACCTTAGATGATCAAAAAAATAGGAGGTAGTTAGGGCACACACCCCTAAACCCAGGTTTCCCCTATGGGAAGCATTATTGGGAGATAGATGCAGGTGTCTTACATTGCAAACAGAAGGCCAAAGATTCTGATTATAGTCTGGATTACCCTGAGTCATCTGGCCTGTTTGAGTCCAGAAAAAAGTCCACTGCAAATACCCATAATCTTGGAAGGACTTAAACCTAGCAACAACAACTATTTTTGCACTAGAATTGACTTTTTTCTTAGAATCCTTAGTTACATTTAAAGAGAAATTAATATTGAAACTGAGTGTACTTAACACAGGACATACCTACAGCTTCAGACTAAAAATTGATTATTTTATGTCCCCAGAAAAAGTTTCTAAAATTATTAATGCATGTGATTGCAAGGAGGAGAGAGTAAAATTCTGTTAGAGAGAACCTCTATTCATACACAACTTAGAAGATTGCCTGGCTTAGTATGTTTGGCTTTACTGCTTGTTTCAACAAATTAATGAAAGGGCTGACTTCATTACTGCGGTTCTTTTAATTTGGCCACCTTTGTTGTGCTGAAATTCTGATGCAAACTGCTTAGGAAAGATTACCAGCTTGTTAAAGCTGGCCATGCAGTCACATGGATCAGACTGCAAACAAAGTAATTATTGAGGCTGTGCTTTGGTAAGCCTGTCTACTGCTGTTGAGTCAGGAAGCAAGTCTAGCAGAAAATCCACAGATTCCCTTCTTGCTTCTTGGACCTTCCACGACTGAATAACATTTTATTAGACAGTTTTTGAATAAGAAGTCAGGAAGTGATCTAACAAAATGTTTAAGTTTAACTTTTGTTTCTGACACCTGACTGTCGGTCCTTAGAAGTGATACTCACCCATAAAAAGGTAAGTGTGTGCTGTAGGGTTTTATTCAGGACTCTCTACCCATGATGAGAGAGACATTTCTCTCTAGAGAAGAGGATCCAGGAGCCAGGATGTGGTACCCTGGAGAGGAGACACCCTGAATCCTCCTTTTCACTGATTCTGTTGGAATCATCAGTGTAATTACTTTGAGAATCTGTAATAAATGGTGTTTTAGTGGAATTGTTAATGTATTACAGAAGTGTCTTGATCAACTCAGTAGGAGAGTTGATGCATTATAGTCTGCCAGTGTGGAAGGAAAAGCTTTAAATATATTTGCAAATATGTTTTAATTATGTGTCATATCTTCCATCTTTTTCTTTTCTGCTTAGCTCGTGCCTGTTTGTGTTGGCAATCCAATTGTGTACATCTCATTACATGGACTAAATTACTCCAACACTCTGAAGCTCAAGCTGTTGATGGGTCTAAAGAGAAAAATTCTGGCAGGGAAGAGCAAAATGTCTCCTTCTTTTCCATAGCAGAAACAAAAAGCACCTGCATTACCCAAGATCTTTTTCCTTCACGCTGGTAATTCTTCCCTGTAAGAGTTGCAAGTGTTTTCTCAGTACATATCAGAGCAGGCTTTTGCAGGTGCCTTCCAGACCATTTCTCCATTACTGCGTGTTCCAGCCTCTCCACGGAAGCAGCACCTTCAGTGCCAAATGGGCTGGGAGCTGACGCTGAGTTCTTACATTAGTCTGGCTCCTGCACAAACTGAAAATAAAATGGTCCAAGTTTACAGTTGGCCAGGCCCTTTTACACAATAAAATGTACTGCTCATCTATAAGTTTCATCATACAACTGTGGACCCCTTGGGGTATATCAAAACAAAATTCCTGCTGGAGTGATACTGGGACATTTTCAGCTCCCATGGCAATATACTCAGATCAGAAACCATACAAGAAGAGTTTGTTGTCTTTTCATTTTGTTCTTTTAGCTTTTACTTAAACATATGTTTGTTTCCCCTGCTTCTTTTATTTTATTTGCCTGCTGTTTCTCACAGAGTTATGACAAAGAGCAGGAGAAGGCATTTCTCCCAGGAGCAGAGGACAACCAGCAGTCTGGAGGGCAGTTGGGGAAATGGAAAAGGAGCCCTTGAGATGACAGCAAAGGCCTCTTAATGCAGTAAGATATTTTGGGC
Source organism: Euphonia xanthogaster (assembly GCA_034509185.1). NCBI lineage: Eukaryota > Metazoa > Chordata > Aves > Passeriformes > Fringillidae > Euphonia > Euphonia xanthogaster. Next base: position 82,493,421 of record JAYDZK010000169.1, on the reverse strand, counting down.
ATTAAGTGCCCTGTTAGGGTGTTTAAACAGTACACAGAATTTGTATCCAGTCTTGGCCTTCACTTTTGCATGTATAGATTGGATCAGGAAACTTGTCTCAAAGTGGAATCCCCTAGAAGTTTGGAAAGACTCAGGCTTGGGTTTTGGAAAAGACTAAATGGAAGATTAAAATCCATCTTGGATTTCCTGAATGCCTTGAATACACAGGGAAGTACTTGGATGCAGCAATATTTTTTCAGTGCAAATAAAATATATTAAAACTGTGGAAGCTCCAGTCTCAGGTACATTTGGGTAGAGACTTCTCAGTATAAATAAAGAGCCCTGTTCCATTTCAATATTGAAGCTGGAACAAGAGTATTTATTATATTATTGTTTCTACTACACACCATATTAATAAATTTTTGGAAGTGATGGGAACATGAGAATGTCCTCCAGGAAGGAATTTTTTGCATCATGGCTAAATGATGTGAGAAGATTTTAGAGATGCCAAAAGGCCCTTCTTTTTCGTACGTATGAATGCTCAGTGGTAGACGTATACTCTGCCAAACTAAATGACCTTTAAGTAAACTAAGAAAACAACATTAGCAAGGGAACTAAAGTCATGCAGACACCTGAAATATATGAAGATACACACAGAAAAATCTTTATTTTATTTTTTTAAAACCACATTTTTTGGCTGAGAAATGTCCACAAGGATCTCTGTGTGTAAAACATCCATATAAACTGAGCAGAAATGACTATGAATTCTTTATTAATGAAAATGGGTTTTTTGATGAACACTTAAGTGTGAGAGGGTTTTGGAGAAGTTCCTTTCTGCTTGAAAAAGACACCACAAGGTGGAACTTTCTAAAGAAAGTATCTAGCATTTATATTAAAAAAAATAAATTGCCATTTAATAAAGGTGCCTGTTATGGAGCATGTAGGGGATATGAATGAAAAGAGCAACAGGATCTAAGCAATAAGATGGGGGCGGCATAATGTAATCTTTGGCATTTATAAATATGCAATCCATGAGTGAAAACATCTACATATTTTCATTTGTGACAAGCACCCCAGGAAAAAGAATATATATATATATAAATGATTAAGGGAAGCAGGGACAAACAAAAAATAGAGAAAAGCAAGAGCCACAACCTTGAAGAAAAATGTGGAAGAACATATCCAGTATAATCTCAGGTTCCCATCAGTTACACTGCCCCCTTCACAAACTTCTAAATTATGTCAACCTTTAGAAATTGATTGCTTCACTTTCTAGGTAAGTCACTGATATGTGAGTTCACTGAACACAATACCTTTATAATATCCATTAATTTTCATGGAAAAGAATACTCTATGTGCTCTGAAATGCACTGCATTAATTTTCCTCTAAAAACTCATATTTTTCCTAGTAATTGCCATCTGTTACTAATTTCTGACATTCTGTATCTGTGGCAAAGACTATTTGAGCTTCTGTACACAATATGAGCTAAGATAGTTAATATATATTTTTATATAGTTAGACCATTTTTCTAAAAGCAATAAATAAAATTTAACTTTTAAAGTAGATTATAGTGTACTTCTTCTGGTGCCAGGTGAAACAGAAGTAGGAACTGGAGATCATTTACAGGTCTTGATGGGAGCAGACTGTACATTCTGCTTGCATGTATGCCAAGATTACAAGAAGTCCTCACAATGTCAACCTTTGTTGTAAGAACAAAAGAAGAAAAAATGCCTATATCAATACACTTTTCAAACACGGGCAATTTTTAAAAAGTGAATACCAGGCATGATTAAAGGGGCCAAGTTATATTTTTCTCCTGCAAGAAAAGATTGGACACTTATTGAGAAAACTTGAAGATTTTGCACTCTGGTCTTTGAATGCATTTACACACTTTTGGAATCTCTATTTTAACATAAAAGAGATTTTAAAAAAATCACACTGTAGCAGTTTTGGGGTGGAGGCTTCTTTCTTCCCTGATTTGATTTAAACTATTACCAAAATCACAAATTTCTGGGTTATTTAGAAGGATGAAATAGCTTGACCAGCAGGTAGGTTCTATACCAGGGTTCCTTGTCCCACTTAAAGGTTTTGTTTTAATGCCAAATGGCAAAAAAAAAAAAAAAAAAATTGCCCTTTTAACCCACATGCCATCAACGTAAAAGTAATGACATCTCTACTGACTGACATATTGAGTCAAGCTTTGAGGAAAACAATCCCCTTCCCAAAGAGCTGTTTGCATGTCAACAGATTCTGTAAGAGATTCTAACAGCTAAAGAAAACATTTCAAGCATATGAATGCTGTTGTTTCGGAGGAGGAGGGGAAAGGATTTCTGTCTTGAAGAAAGGTGGCCAATACTTCCAAAAAATCCTGCCTGTTCCTCTGCCGAATGAACCAAGAGCTTGTGTCACTTTGGGATGTCAGGTGTTCAAAATGCACCAAAATAAATGGAAACAATCCAGTGATGAGTTTCCAGGTTGGCTCAGTAGAGCCTGTTTAATACAGCTATCTCACAACATCTACAATCTATTCTTCACACACACACATGAAAAGAAAAAAAAAAGGAAAAAAGAACAGACAGAACAATGTCATACCTTCAACTGAAAACATTTGACTTGTTCTTACAGGTATATTCATTTCACACAGGTCTAGAATGCCACAGCTGCCCTATTTTGATGTGCTGATGGACCTGAATGCACCTTTGCCTCCCATAAAGAAAAGAATTCCAAGGGCCTTCTGCAGGATCCTCTCTGGCAGCTCTTCCCAGTGCTCAGGAGCATTAAAATATTGCTCTTTGGATGTGGGCAACAATGAACAGAATGGATAATATGCATGGGTTAGGAGATAATAGGAGCTTGCCAGCGCACATATTTCATTTATTTGCCCCAGCTTGACAATGAGAGTATTTTCTTAACCTGATGCCAAGATATCAGCTTATCTTGGGTTTCCTTTGAATTGGGATCTGTATAATACATCTTTGGAGAAATACAATTGTAGATAAAAGGGTTGTTTGTTTTTTCCTTTTAATTACTGACTATGAATACATCAAGAGATTAAATGTGGAAAGGGAAGGGATATCTAAGTTAAAGAACAATGTTGGCACAAGAACTATTATGCATAATCCAGCCAGGAATTTGGTCTGGAAACCATAATAATTCAAATAATCAAAGCAATCCTGTTCTGTAATTACTTTCCTGGGGCTGTAGCATGGACTAGAAATCGAACCAATTTTAAGATACATTTATGAGCAGCATTAGATGAAGTGGTTTAGGTAGCAGGGGACTTGAACCAATGACGTAAGAAGTACTTTGCAGTGCTGGATCATATGGTCGTAAATTAAACTACTGTTGCTCTACCTCTCTCCTTCAAGTAGCAGCATGGAGCAAGGAATTTTTATGTCTCTATGGTCACTTCTTTGTTATTCAATATTTTGTGCGATTGAGTTATCCTGGATAATGGTAGTGGAACATGCTGGCCAGAGCAGATTAAGGCTGAATCTGCCAGAAACTTCTGTTTTGAATCTCCTGTATCCATATTCCAAGCAAATAAATTCTGACAGACCAGAACTGAGCCCTGGAGCTCCTGGCTGCTGATGTTGGGCTCCTGAACATTCCAGGTTGCATGGAAACTTGATGTGGGCAAAACATTTAATGGTGTGAAACCACTACCCCTTTTGATGCACTTATCATGTTTGAAAGCACTCCAGAGCTTGGTGCAGAGACCTAGGCAGCTCTGCAGAGCTGACCTTCTTAGCTTTGGCTTAATGCTCACCATGCCAGATCCTGGTAACTCAATAAACAACAGCCCTGTTGTGCCTGTCTTTCCCTCTTCCAGCTCTAAGTTTCAGGAGCTGTTTTTGGCCTAAAGCAGAGCTGGAACCAACCTGCTGTGTGCAACTATTTGGCTGTAAGGAACCCTCTCAAAACACAGTTTGTTGCAAAAATGGAACACAGACCCCAGTGCTGTCCTTCAGGTGCTAGAGGAACCCTGGGTCCTTTGCAGATTGTCCTGGTGTCCAATGAATCATTCAGGGCATAGATAATTTCATGGTGATTGTGTGGTTCCCACAATTGTGATATATTGATGATGCAGGATAGATATATTATGCACCATACCACACACAGTATTTTAAAGCTGCTTTTAAAGACATTCAGGGAACATCTTAAATTTGGTTCTGACCAGTGACAGAGTCTTTCTTTCTCTGCTCCAAGTTATTTTATTTTGATCTTTTGCATTTAGTAACACAGGATGGATGGGTACAAATATAGGAGAAGTACAATCACCATGCATAAATTTCCAATATTTTTATTCATTCTCTCTTCTGAGGAAATGAAAATGAGAGCTTTTAAAGCTTTTTTTCACACTGATTTTTTTTTTAGTGATCAATAAATGAGTATTTTCTCTATCTATTTTTGAGCAAGAGCAGAAACACTTTGTCTGATGTATTATAAACCTATTTAGCCAAAGGAAGACACCTGGAACAGAAAATTTCACATATGTGGTTTACATTTGTAAAATTATAATCTTTGCCTATTAGAGTGTGGAATGTATCAGAAAATCTGTCGGTCCTCCCATAGCCATTTTTCCCTAGCTGGTTCCTCAGTTTATTCCCAGTTATTATTGCTCAAAACTTCAAGAGAATGTCCTTCTCTCAGGAAACCATTTTAGTGTTTTTTAAGGTCTTCTCTATAAAACAGTAAGAAAACTTAATTTTTAAAGTATTTCCCCAGAAAGAATATTTCCTTTCTACAGTCAGTTCTTCCTCATGGACAAAGGTGCCTGGAATCCTCGAGAGCCCTGGCCCTAGGACCAGGAGAGAGATACTGGAAACTAAGGAATTCCCAGCCCTTCCATATGGCAGAATTGCTTGTGAAACCTGAATCTTGGAAATTCAGAGTAGGAACATGATTTGACAAAAGAAATACTTTTACTGGCAGAAATCCTAGCTGGCCCTACTTTTACTGGCAATTCAAGGCACTGGTCTGAACTGTCCAGGACAGCAGGTGACTGGAGATTATCCCTCCTGTCAAGACACACAAAGCTGGTTATTCATGAGATTCAAATGGAAGAATAAGGCTGCATTTCTCTGCCTGGGAAAACGGGAGCTTAAAGGTATTTGACTAGAAATATTAGGCAAAGGTGGTAGATGGACACACTCCTTCCTGGGGCTGGTCATCCTTTTTTGAAGAAGTAAGTGCTAATTTCAGCCAATAGCCTCTTGGTCCTAGGTCACAGACCTAATTTCTCTCTGAGTCTCAAGGAATTCAGCCTCAGACCTCCTAGGTCCCAGAGGAGTACCTCTAGGCTATGCTCAGGAATGCAGAGCGAGGGCAACCTCCAGGGACTGATAGGAAAGGAAAAAGAGTCAGGTGAGAAAGGATCGGGTTTGTCTTGCTCAATGAATGGCTGTAACTCCCTGGTGCTACTGTCCAGCGTGAGTGTCCTGCCACTCCATAATTTGATGCTGTTGCTTTCAGCTGGGGCAGGTCAGAAAGCTTTGAGTGTGTCTCCAAGGTTGACTTATGCCTGAAACAAACCAATGGTTGGTGCATTATCACAGAGGTAAATTTTAGAAAATCACAAAATCAATTAGATTGGAGAAGACTTCTGAGTTCATCAAGTCCAACCTGTAAAACCACCACATCCATTTGACCATGGCACTAAGTGTCACATCCAGTCTTTCCTTAAAAACCTCCAGGGGCAGTGACTCCACCACCCCCCTGGGCAGTTCATTCCAATGTCTGATATCCTTATCATCCATCTAATCACTCTAATTACACAATGTAAATCTTCCTAATGTCCAACCTAAACCTCCCTTGTCACAACTTCAGGCCATGTTAACACCTGCTTGGGAGAAGGTATTCCTTCCAGGTAGTTTTAGAGTGATAAGGTCACCCCTGAACCTCCTTTTCTCCAGCATAAACACCCCCAACTCCTTCATAAGACTTGTGTTCCAGACCTTCCCCCAGCTCCACTGCCCTTCTCTGGACTTGCTCCAGCACCTCAATGTCCTTCCTGAACTGAGGGGTCCAGAACTCAAAGCAGGATTTGAGGTGCAGCCTCACAAGTGCTGAGTAGGGGGGGACAATCCCTGCCCTGGCCCTGCTGGCCACACTATTGCTGATACAGGCCAGGATGCCTTTGGTCTTCTTGGCCACCTGGACCCATGGTGGCTCATGTTCAGCTGCTGTCAACCAGCACCTCCAGGTCCCTTTCTGCCAGGCAGTTTTCCAGCCACTCTGCCTTCAGCTTCTAATGCTGCAGGAAGTTGCTGTGACAAAAATGCAGTTCTTGTGACAAAAAACCTTTAGCCAAATCAAGTCCCTAAATCAGACTTCAGTGATGCAATAGGAAAAGAGTTGCAAAAGATACCTCCAGTTTTTCATCTGGTTAGGGTTCTCTCTTTGGTAAACAATAGGTTAGTAAAGCAAAAATTCTCTAAGCAAACCTGACAGGTTTTATATATTTCCAAAAGGAGGAACTTCAACATGTGTGTCTAAGTGGCTTCATCTTTGGTAACTCATGAAAAATGATAGGTAGGTGGTTAGCAGCTGATGCCAGAGTCAACAGTCTTTCTTTTCCTAGAAGCTGAAGATTTAAAGACTTTCCCATCAGAAGGATTTATGCAAGGATTTATGGATCCTGAAAAAGTTGGCTTGACCTGTATTATTCCTCTGTCTTTTGGACATTTTGATTTTAAATAACTGAGGTTTTTTATATATAAAAATAGTGAGCACTTCTCCATGAAATCCATGAGACTACAATGTAAACCTTCTTGTAATCTTTTCCTTTATTTAACATTTTTGCATGCTTGATATAATACTTATCACTGGAAAAGTTGCTAAATGACACAAATTGCATACAGAAGTAATAATACTTTGATCAGTAATGAAACCCAGTTGTACTAAATCCTGTTTGTTATCTAGAAATGCTTAGTAACAAGAAATTGTTATTCAAACTAGTTTCTTTTCTCTGGCAGCTGTTTCTGTTTTCCCTCACCTGAACAACAGTGACCAGTCTTTGGTCCAATTTGGGATGAATTACCTCTGAATTACATCTTAATCAATTTACTTGTAAAATGGTTACTTTCTTATCTCTTCTGAAACATTTGAAAAAGAAATAAAAATCTTACAAATGATGGCAACAAGAAATTTAGTCCATGAGGGGAGTGGTTTCTATGCAAAGATTAACTACGGTTAGAAGTTTATCACAATTAATACCAGTAATAGAAAGAGAAGAATTGGAGATAGATTAGGAAAACCCACTCATTTTCATGAATAACTATCCAACTGGGATGTTGTCAAATCAGATGACCCTGTTGTAACTCACCCAATTAAAAAGCTGACTGAAATAATTTCCAAGCTACTAACTGTTTTTGAGAGTACACTAGGGAATAGTGAAGTTCAAGAGGCTGAATTTCAGCAAATATAGAGCCCGTGTTCAGAAATGCGAAAAAGAAAGTGTCAGGGGTTTGAAGAGGAATAATCTTAACTTCAGTTCCTGGAAAAGTGTTGGAACACTAATCAGCTAAACTATTTGTAAGCACCTGGAAGATAACAGGGAGGTAACAGCCAACATGGATTTGTTGAGAGTAAACCTCTCCCAGCTTTGTTTCTTCTTATGATGCAGTAGTAGGGTTTGTGGATAAGAGTCAATGGATGCCAGATACCTCTTGACTTTAGTCACAATTTTTACAGTTTCTCACATAACATCCTCATAAGCAATGTTGAGAAATTTGGTCTTAGCAAACTATAGTAACACCAGTGCAAGACCAAATAACAATGTGTGATAGAGAGTAAAATTATTATTTTTTGGATAATACCAAGTTTGGATGACCCTAAATCACACTAAAAGGAGTAGCACACAATCCTTACATAATGGAAACATAGTCAAAAAGCTAGGATGTAAGTGAATAAACATACTCAGGCATAGAGAATAGTCTGTGTAAATAATCTGATCAACAGATTGGGTGACAATTCTTCATGAAAGGCTCAGAAGGTTATAATACATCACAAAATCTGCATGAAACAATTTCATATAGCTGGGGAAAGAGGAAAATATCATTCTGAGATGTATAAACACAAGTTTCATCTGGAAGGTATGTCTACTCAATATGATAAGACCACAGCAGAAGCCAATGCTATGATTTCAAGGTCTTTATTGAAGGGATGTATAGACTCTTTGGAAAAAGTACAAAGTGGAAGAATGATCAGAGGTCTAGAAAGTATGATCTATGTAAAAAAGTATGCCGAAGGAATTTGGAATGTTTAGACTGGAGAAGGAGTGGCTGGAGGGGGTGATAACATTCTTTAAATATGTAAAAAGTAATAAATAGAACAAACTGTTCTGTCTTTAGCAGCCTGAAATTGTAGGCACTGCAGCTCAGTCCCGAGTGGCAAAACACTATCCATGTGCAGAGTGAGGACTGGAACAGGCTGTCTGAGGACATTGTGGACTCTCTGACACTGGAAACTTAGGAGACCAGCATCAGACAATCACCTGCCAAGAAGACTTTGGATATAGTCAGTCTTCCTGTGGAGAAAGATGTGGTGACTGTGAGGTTTCTTTCACTCTCTTTTCCATGGGCTATGATAAATATAAGCTAACAACGAAACACTGTATCTTTGCCCTTTAAATTCAGTATGTGGAAAATTTTTCTGAAACAAGAATTTCATAGTATCTTATTGCTAAAGAGGCCACATTTCAGGCAAGGAAAATGGAGCAGTTGAAAACATCCAAAATATCTTCAGTGCCTGCTGTTTTAAACTGAGAAGTAGAACAAAATGTTTTCAACCTATAGAGTATAGCACATAGTTTGGTTATTTTGATGTGGCTTTCAACAACCACATACTTAGTGGAAGTTAGTTTCCTATAGGCTCCAGGGGATTTACTAGCCATCAGTGATAACTGGACTTTCTTATTGAAAGAGATGGGATCTGACTGGCTAAGCAAAGCCACAAACTGTCACTTTGGTGAGGAGACCTCTAAATTAAGAGGGACGGGGGAAGGAAAGGATGATCAACAATGAAGGGAGGAAGTGGTGGATTGTTAAGCAAGCAAAAGTTATGGTGCAATATGATGCAATCCAGCAGGTTTCTGAAGTGCATTGATCATGTGGATAATCAATATGAGATATGGAGACACTTCAAGTGTACAAGGAAAGAGCCAGACAAACCAAAATCCACCTGAAATTGTAAATTTAGAGCTTTTTTTAAAGTACATTGTCCATCATACACAATCATTCAGCTCCGAAGAGACATATCTAATCTCAAGGATTATGTCAACTAATTTGTCAGAAATGGGAAAAAAACCCTCAAAATCTATGAAGTATCACTTCAGAACAGGATGATACTGAGTTTTAACTTCATGAGTATGAGTATAATACTTTGGATGTCTCCACAGAAATTAGTTATTCTGAAAACATCTTTCCTTTAATATATGCGTACAATCCTCTCTCCGCAACTCAGCTAGTCCATGGCACTCATATTCAGTAGGAAATGCAGTTTATTTTCTTATGACCCATGAAATTTTTCCTCTTTCTCCAGAACACACTAACCATTTTAGAGATTTCCTGGTATGAAATCACCTGTCAGCAACAAGTATTAAATTGGTTCTTTTAACGAATATTCTTTAAAAAGGTTCATGAAAACAAGAACCTATATTCTGTTTAGAAAAAGTATGTCAGAAGCCCAGCTTACAACTACAACAAAGCAGTACAACAGAAGATGAAATTTAGAACCTAAAGGCAGAATAACTGAGGCAGGAGTACTGTACTATTTAACAGGGGAGTATTACTGACAACTGAAACAAGTTTTAGTGGTGGGAAGAATTTGCTACCATAAATACCTCTAAGACTGAATGACTTTTTAGGACAGGTTGCAGATACAATGAAGCAATTTGTAGGTGCATAAATTAGGAAATTAATATGCTGAAGAGTTTGTATTTTATGCACATTTTCTTTTGGGCTCAATCTCAGAAATTAAACAGTTTTCCTCCTGGTAAAAGGCATGCAACAGTGTTCCAACAAGACCACCCCAAGTGCAGTGTGAATACAAGGTCCTCCAGCACATGTGTGGTACAGACCTAAGGCCACTGTCTTTTCACTCCCAGAAAAATTGTTGGAATAAGGTCCAGGAACCATAACAGAGCACAGTAAACCAAACACTTTTTATTTTTATTTTGCGCATTACAAGCACACAGTAACTAAAATCTTACATTATAATGTATTTGGTCCTGGAGCAAAGACCATCTGGATTCACCATGAGCTGAGCTGTCTGGTAGCCTTCAGGAACAGATTTCCTAAAGGAAGAGTATAACATTTTTCTGTATTCCTTTGACAATTAATATGTTTGTGAACTAGAATGCCATGCGAGATCTGTAAATTATTTCTTGTGGTGACCTTAGTGATTTCTGTACATCAGCAGCATTAGATTTTATTATGTTATCAATAAGTTGTTGTTCTACTACATATTGTGTTCAGTTTACTAAATATGATTCACTGAATTATCAGTGACAACTCAGGATTTGCAAACTGTTTCTTATGAGATCAGAAAGCATTTTCTGTGCCATCACAGGAGCATTATTTTAAACTCATGGGTGGTTATAAACAGTTTTAGTGTAAGTCTTCCCAGTCGTTTGCAAAGCAGATTTTCTGAAGATTTAAAAGTTTGAAATCTTTTGAGAGCATATGAATGTTAATTTAAAAGTTTTTGTTTCTTTTCTTGATTTTGAAGTCATTCCTACACAAGCGAAGTCAACAGAGCCCTTTTCACTGATCTTTCTCATGTGACATCAACAAATGATTTTAAAAGCCTGTTTGGAGCTGAACTATGCAGAATAGATATTTTTTGTGTACTTCACCATGACAAATGACAGCATGTCATTTATCTTAGTCACCTTCAATATTCTGAAATTACTCTTTAGATGACAGTTACTGAAGACATGTGTGAGTGGAATATGGAAAAGCATGTAAATTTTCCAGGAATGTCTCTATCTTCGGTAGTATTGTTTTTGAAGTACTGTTATTTGTGTTAATCCCCACATTGTCATTTACTCAGATGAAGACATTCTTCAGTTAACTTATACTGTGTTAGTTACAGAGTATGTAATATGCAGTCTTGCCAGAACAATATTTTCCTATTTTATTTTTTGCCATAGTTTGAGAACCATTCAATATGTTCCTCCTGTTATTCAGAGCCATAAACCAAGCCTGTCATTTCTCTGTGGAACACTTCTGCTTCATCTGAGATACCACCAGCAATGAAGGTTTTATTCATAATATCCAACCTTCCTTAGCTCAATTGGTAAAGCATGGTGCTAATAACACTGAGGTCCAGGATTAGATCCCTTTACAGGCCATTCACTAAAGAGCTGGACTTAATGATGCTTGTGGGTCCCTTCCAACTCAGAACCTTCTGTGATTCTATTAATAGATCAAATTTACTCATTAATGATGTGTAAATCTCTAAATGTTAAAAATTTGAAATATATTGTTTCAAAAAGAATAAGGGTCAGATTCTTCTGAAAAGAAGAGAACGAACTGAGGCACATGAGCAGAACATTCTCCCTAGTGGGTGGAAAACATTTTTTAACTGTATGAGTCCCTCATTGATAAACACAAGAACTGGCTTGCTCTGTTCCTTAGGAGGATTATGAAGGGATATAAGGCAAAGACAGACCACAAATTCTGTACAAACAAAGGTATCTTTCGGCAAGGGCTAAAAAAGTCTCACAAGAATGTTTTTGGTGCTCATTTAAATAGGAGAACATTCAACAAATGCAGAGGACCCTGCAGATATGGTCACTGAAGAAAATATGAAAGTAATTGATAAGGAAACTGCCTGAGATACAATGCACAAGCACCATATGTGGCAGACTTGTTGTGTAGTCAGGATGGTAAGAATTAGGCTACTTAACCTTGGTATGAAAATCAGAACTTAAATCTCGACCTGTATTATTAAAAATCTTGTCCTTATGCACAAAGATCTACATCAATATTGTTTGTCTTCTTGTAGTCTCTGCTGTGTTCAGTATTAAAACCAGATCCTCATCTGCTGAAACTGCTCTAAAATGAATCACCACACCTCATTAAATTACAAATGACAATCTAGCCAATAGCATTAAAGAAAATAAATTTTTCACACACACATGCCGGAGAGTACATAAGGTGCCTTTCTTTCCTTTTATTTTTTTAAAAAACATAAATATTATTAAAATATCTTTTACAGCTTTCCCTCTTAGTTAACTAGCAATACTTGTCATTATGTGCCATTAAAATTATGTTTTGACTGGTGACCTTGCCAGAGACTGGCATCATCTTTAATTTTATTGCGCAACCATACTTGTCCTTACCAGTACTATTATGCAGATGCACTGGGGATATTTGCTGTATTGATGTGCTGAACCAATCTGCTTCTTTCCCAGGGAAGATTAGGGAGTTGTTCTGCTTTCAAAGTTCTGGGGAAATGCTGGAGATGTAGAGTTTTCTCTTTTTAATGCATTCACATTAAAATGGGGAAGTATTACCAGTCTTACCAGAACAATAGCACTTGCCTTGGACGTTTAGCCTGATCTGAAGGATCATTTGATTGAGAGATTTTTTTTTGTACAGCAAAAGAAAATCTGAGGAGTAGCAGTAGAGAAAGAATATGGGCTACATCTGCCACAGAGGCAGAAGGGAATATCCAAGGGAATAGAAACCTGTAAAATGATTTCAGGCAGTTTTATTTTTATACCCAAACTCTAGAAAAACTTCATTTCAGCCTATAAACACATGCCATTGTTTAAGCTGTGTTGGATTCCTTTGGGCTACCATAGCCATATACATTTACAAGTAGTAGAGCCGGGAGGTTTCTTTTTACCTTTAGCTCCTATTGGGACATCACATTGAAAATAAGTTGCCAGTGAGGCTGAGACAAAGTCTGTGATGATGGTTTTCTTTCTCTTGCCTTTGAACATGAGCTATAGCCAGCTAGATGCACACACGTGGTACAAGTGGGGAAAAAAACCCAAACCTGTTTCACGAGTCTGAAGTAACTATATAGTTATCTAGGGAATAAGCAGGTAAACTCCAGCCAGTAATAACTGTGATTGACCATAATTCATTAGCCACTGCATTGACTAGTGCATGCACAATCACTGTGGTTGCTTTTCTTTGTCTCCTAGAAGTAGAAATCCAGACAGCCACAGAATCAGTGAAACGCTGAGGAATGTGTCCATTTGCAATCACTCCTGATTGCCTAAGACTAGAAAGAGAACCTTGTACGTAGCCTATGATGGTCAGAACAAAAAGGTAAGCAAAGGAAACGCCTGGCAATTATTTAAAACTAACAATATTTTGGGACATAGCATGTCTGGATAAGTAAGTTATTTTCATGGAAGAATCCACATATAACAATTTTGCTGCTGACCTGCTGGTTAGTTTTCAGGAGGTCCTTTCAGTTCTCTGTGATATATTTGCACCATCTCTACATGGGGATTAAAATGTCTCTCCAGAGTGTTTTAAGATTGATGAGAGCTGTAAAGATGACTTTCACAGTGCTGACCCACAAAAGATACACTTCAGGCAAAGAAAGATGCCTCAAGCCTCCAGTGATTCCATGCTGATCAAGGGTTTATTCCAGGCAAAACTTGTTCCGTGGGTTCATAAAAAAAAAAAAAAATCAGTCTACCAGGCAGCTGAATGTATGGACCATGTGCAAAATAGGCACCCTTTTGGACCTTATGGTGTCATTGCTTGAGATTCTTGAATAAAAAAGTTATACTATTATAAAATCATATCACAGCAGTTTTTCTCAACAAGACCACAAGCTAGGGCTAAGATGACTAGGATGACTAAGATGACTAAGATTGTAGCACCATCTTAATTTTAAATTATGACATGAACATCATCATCAAAAGACAGAGGCACATATTTTAGCAGGTGAATAGATTTTAATATCTGCTACATACCATGAGTTTTCAAAAAATACTAGGCAGAAACTTGGTAAGTATCAACTTAAAAACACAATATTTCACAAAGAATACTTGATACTGTTTAAAAACATTCCTTGAGCAGAAAGAAACTTTATTTAGGAGTCACAGAAAAACTATTTGTTAATACCACAGAAACAGCCCAGAAATATAGTACTTAAATGTCGTTCTGAGGGCCAGCCAGGCACAAATTTATTCTAAGCACTAAAAGAAATACTCATCCATTAATGTCAGCCAGTGCACTCACAGACTGGATGACTGGACAGGAGAGCAGCTGCAGAGTTTTCCTGTTTATGCACAGCTGCATCCAACCTTTCTGGATAACTGCTCTAATTTATAAAGTGTAGCTCTTTTCTACTAATTTAATGCTAGCTTGTGTTACTTCAGTGAGTTTGCTTTTTCAGTTCTACCAATGTACTAGTGCAGAAGTGACACAATGTACTTAAAATGTCAGTAGTAACTAGGTAACTCAGCAGGTTTTGCTTTAGACTAATAAAATCATGAAGCATTTAGGATGTTCCCAGTTAAGTGAATACAGGATATTATTCTAAAGTGGTCATTCATCATAAGACTAAAGTCAATGCCCTAACATGCCCCATCCTCTTCAAGGTTATTATGAGACAAGAATCTAGACCAAAAATCTAGATTCTTGCATTTCACATATCCTTGATTCATCATTAATTTCAAACAAAATGAATATTTACGCCATTTAGGTCTTGTCAATTACTGTTCATGCATGAAACCCTGCCCTATTTCTCTGTAATTTCAATAGGAGTGAGGTTTTACCCCATATTCTTCATATGTTGCAACTAAATCCGAAGTATATCAGAGAGCTGTCACTTAAAAAAAAAAGGGACTTGTCTACTGTTCTGCATTAATGTGTTTCAAATTTTTAAATTTTCCCATGATAAGTAGAATATTTCTGCCCATATTTGCTGAAGTACACATAAAACTGATTAATAGCTAGAGTGGCTATTTTAAAAAATCTAGCTCTAATTGGAAGATACCACTTTATATTATTTGGCTGCAATTTTTGCAGCAAATAGCAAAGTTTCTGTAATGGAGAAAGACGGTAAAATGTGTGATTTGTAGATCAGTCACCAAAAATTATTTTACTAATCATATCATGATCAGAAAATAGTACAACATTTGGGCATAATGTTTACAAGGGTTCAGTTTCTTGATCTCTCATATAGGACACTCAGGCCTTTAGAAAGCCGTGAAAAACTTGAGAGCATTAGAAGTAGATGAGGAAGACTCAAACTGAAGGCATTTTCCAGGTATTCCAGGACATTTCCAGGACACTGCTGTGGAGCAATAAAGATCTTGCCAGAAAGAGGTGATAGATCTAAATGCTCTAATGCATGTAACACACAGAGGCATCAACTTGAGTGCCAGAAGTTTTTAAATTTTGTTAGGTGGCACTGAAAAAACAATCCGGTTGAGCACAGCACACCACCAACTCAGCCTGGCTGATTTTTCATAGAGCTGATGTTTCACTGTTTGTTTACACACAGCAGAACCACAGTTTGAGACTGGACAACACCTTTGGAGACATCTAGTTCAATCTGGAGTCAGCTATAGCATCTTGCAGAGAGTTATATCCAAGTGGGTTTTAAATAACTCCAATGATGGAGATGTCACAACCTCTCTGGGAAACCTGTTCCTATCCTCAGTCATTTCCTCTATTTCAATTAGCTCCCAGTGCCTCTTGTTCTGTCATTGGAAATCCCTGAGAAGATCCTGACTGCATCTTTTTTTCCTACTCTTCAACATCACATTCAGAAGACCCACCTGATCTTTCTCTTCTCTAGGCAGAACAGTCACAGCTCTCTCCTCCTGTCCTTGTATGACACATTACTGCACAGCACTGCCCTGTACTCCATAGCATAATTGTGCCCTGAAGGATATTTTTTTAAATTTCATCTTACAAGATTCTTAATTTAGTAGCCATATATGCCCTGATTCCTAGGATTCATGTACAAAAGTATTATAAATCCATTTTCTTAAAATATCAGGAAAGTATTATGTGAAGAGGAAGTACAAGTTCAGGGCTCTTCTATCTAAGAGACCAATATCAGGACCTGCGCTGGAAGTTAGTGATTTCCTGAGAAATGCATGCCTGAAGCTGAGGAAGTTTCATCCTGTGCACATCTGTAGACTCTTTAGTCCATATGTAAGCAAGGCTATTTTTTTTCTTAAGTGATGTCCTGAAAACTCCTTTTCTCTCCATCTTCTTCTTTCTTTATTATGGGCTCTTTCTTCAAGCCATGTCTGGCTGTGTCTTCTGGATAGATTTCAGAGTCTGGGAAATGAACCAGCTATGCTGGTTGGTTAAATCTTTATTGTTCTCTCTTTTGGTTTCAAGTCCATGTTACAGAGGCCTCAAAATGCATTATAAACATATGTACTGTATGGGAATGAATGAGGCTGGGCAGGCAGTTATCCAACAATGACTGCTCCTAAATGCAATTCTGACCCTAACCACTTCACTGCAATGCTGTAACAGAGCTGTATCCTGTTGGCAAAGGGCCACGACTTAAAAAAAAACGAGTGTCGTTTCAACTCTTTGGGGAGTTACAGTTCCTACCAGCCTTTAGTCGCTAGATGTCAGGGCTTTCTCTGGCAGTACCCATCTTAACTAAAATATTGCATTTCTGAAGTTCAGTATGCTGCAGGCATTTCTTATCAGCTCTGGTTGCCAAATGAATGCATGGGCTTTGTTGGCAAACTTTACCAATGTAAAGATAAAGTAATGATTTTTGATTATGTGAAAAAAATTGAGAGTCTTCACCAAAAAAAAAACATACCTTTAAAACACAGTGCTTAATGAACTGACTAAAGATAATAATTGAAAATATTGATCTCTTTGCAGCAGTGTGCCTCAGTAACTGTAGTGGGTACTTATCTGGAGAGCACACTGTGCGCTCTGAGCCAAACATCCAGAATCTGACATGTTACAAGACCTGCGCTCTGTAACACTGAATTCTCTCAAAATTTAGAAAGACAACAGGTGCCTTGTGGGGAGTGTACTCTGATCAGATGAGTAAAGCTAGAAAGAAAGAGAGCAAGGACCATTTTCCAGCCACAAGAGCAATAGCCCAACCTGTCTCCTGTGCCCAAATCCTAGTCTTTCCCTCTCCTGAACCAGGGACTCCACAATCTAAATACCCTTGGACTGGACCCTGGCAGGGGAGATACCTCTGCCTGGCAGTGGTCTGAGAGAGAGATGGCAACAATGACCAGGCATTGTGCACGGTGTTATGTTGTAGGGCCAGCCATGTTCTGGGATGTGAGCCTGTGCCTTTATTTTACCCAGTTAGCTATGCAGAGGGGTCATGACTTGCTGGGTGTGGCAGACTGGCCAGGACAGTTTGGTGGCTGATGTCAGGGATGTGTCATGGTAGCCTTGCCAATTTCAGGCTGCCCTTCAGAGAAAGATGTGGCCACTAGGTGTTAACTCACCTGGTAAATGCAGGAGGAACTAGACATGCCTCTTAAGTTGTGAATCATGGAACTGGGTGTCCTCCTGGTCTCTGCACTGACAGCCTGTGTTTATGCTTCCATCCTGGCTCAAGTGTTCACAGACTGTTCCACGGTACCTCAGGCACTGCGCCGTCCCTCAGTAATCCTGTTTTCTGCTGTGTCTGTTTCACTGAGCAAGGTTGAGTTGTTCTTTGAAAAATATGTATTTCATCTGTTAAAGTCAGTGAGCTCTCTATCTGTATGTCAGCAGCCTTTAATCCTTTTTTGGAATGCTGGTCCTTCTGTCCCTAGATTGCTGCTAACACTTTATTATAGTTTGCTGTTAGAAATGTGTTTTAATCAGAGTCACAACCTACATATATATACTTACCATTATAGATGTAATTGCTCAAATTACTAATAAACTTTATAGCAGTAGTATAGTTTGAGTTTCATATACACCCAGGCTTACAATCCCTTTTGCAAAACACATTAAGATCCAGTTACTCTAGCATGATTTGTACATTTGTTGAGAGAGCAAAACCCCAAATTAATTTCATGCAGGCTGCTAAGCAAGTGACAAAATCCTCCATGAAGCAAATTCCTTGACTGAGGTGTAGAAGCTTCCGAAGGCTGGTGCCAGTCCCAGGAGTCAATTACAGTCTAAATATTTGAAGTTCAATATTATTGTATATTTTTTCACATGCACCCACATATACACATATTCCTATCTATATGGATATAAGCTGTATACGTGTTCAACATTATATATGCTCTTCTTCGATTATTAGTTCTTGCATTAAGTAATTTAAAAACTTACTCGTTTCCTGACATAATAAGATATAAATACAATAGTCAAAGAAGAGATGAATAATAATGTAGAAAGGAGTATTTTGGACTTTAAAAACACAATCAAAAAACTTCCTAATAGGCAGATATGTTTTTAAAAACCTCTGAAATTTGGGAATGGAAAGGCAGCCATCAGGCCTTATGGGACTGTCATCACTATGCATGGGTTTCCCTTCCCTCTCTAGCACATGTGGTCCTAATTGCTGTGTTGGCGAGACCATGGAGCTGGATTTTTCATGAACTGGCTGTAACATTGGCAGACATTTACTCATCCACTGCTAGCAGTTTTTAATGGAAAATCTGTATCCATTCATGCTAGAAAAATGCTTATGCTAAAACAGAGGAAAACTAAACAGAGAAAACCAGATATCGGTAGCTTTTCTAGCTGCCAATAGTGGATATCCTACTACTTCATTAGCATTTACTGTATTAAATTTGAGGACAAAACAATGAATGCAATCAAATATTAAAAAATATTTTGCAGAATTGCACATTTTTTAACCATATTTCTCAACCTGCCTATGACACAAATTTAAAATTATACAGCATGTGATAATAAATTGACAACTTGCTTATACCTGACTCAAACTTATAAGCAAGACTCACTGAAAGTTGCAAAATTGCAGCTGCCATGTAGGCTGATTAAGGCACATCTTCTTAGAGAGAAATAAGCACTTCATTCACGGTTGTTGTACATAACATACAGCTGTTTGACCAGAGGAAAAATAATTCTCACTTAGAGGCCCCACTTTCCTCCAACTTTTCAGGAGTTTCTCTTCACTTACTGGAAGTTGTCCTGAGCTTCACAGCTCCCAACACTCCCTTGGTATTAAACAATTCTTATATTGACTCTGCTTAGAAGGATATTTATTCAGCCATAAGAAAATGGGAATTTTGAAGTATTCTTCCAGGTCTGTCACTCACTGTGGTGTGAGAAATCACATTCAAATCTCAGATACATTAAGTTGGAGCAGAAGCTCAAGTCTTGTAACAGGAGCAGAGGTTGAGTCTAGAGCTGAAAATAACAGAATAAGAAAGAGTTATTGCACTGGTGCAGAAAATTCTGTGTGTGTGACAGGAACATGAGCAGCATGTGTTAAAAAGGGCAGATTGGGCTGAAAAGGATTTACAGCTGGAGCCCCTCAAGAATCAGTCTCCAGGACAATTTATTATTTCAATATTTTTTCACATTTTCAATACTGAACTTGGCACAGCCAGTAAAAATATTCTAAAAAAATTGTTGATGAAACAAGCATCATAAACTACAGATAGATAGGTAGATAGATATATATATAGGTAGGTAGATGGATAGATTGATTTTCCATACTGGGAAAAGCTGAGGGATCCTGGAGTCTGTGCAGCAAAGTATAACCAGAAAAAGATGGGGAAATATGCTCTGTGATGAAGAAAATTCACATTGGAAGGTATCCAAGGAATGTCAACGAATCTGGTAAGGTCAAGGGTCTGGAGTACAAATTTTATAAGGAGCAGCTGAGAGAGCTGGCGTTGTTTAACCTTGAAAAAAAGAAAGTCAGGTGAGACCTTATTGCTCTTCTACAAATATCTGAAAGTAAAGTGTAGCCAGGTGAGAGTTGGTCTCTTCTCCTGCATAAAAAGCCACAGGATGAGAGGAAATGGCCTCAAGCTGCCCCAGGTGAGGTTCAGATAAAATACTAGGAAAAATGTCTTCACTGAAAGGGTGGTCAGGCTTTGGAACAGGCTGCCCAAGGAAGTGGTGGAATCCCCATCCCTGGAAGTCTTCAAAAGGTGTGTGAAACTGGTGCTTGGGGATATGGTCTAATGGTGAACACGGTGGTGCTGGGTTGATAGTTGGACTTACTGATCTTGGAGATCTTTCCCAAGCTAAATGATTCTAGGATTATTTGTGTGGAGGAGGGCTACCAGATTTTGCAACTGAGATAAAGTTTATTTACAAAGGGACAGTAAAAGAGATTTGTTGTCTAACCTAGAAAAACCAGAATTTAGAATGGCTATGATTGTTAGCTCTAGGTAACCAGGTACACAAATTCCAGTGAAGAAAGAAACCGTATAAGTCAAAGGGTATCATTGCCAATGAATGTAAAATGACAAATTAATACTTTTCAATTAATGGATAAAAAAAGCTGTTTGGCAGTCCAATCAGTGTGGTTCTGAAGCTTTTCCCAGTCATATAGTCTCTTGGATAAAATAGCTGTAAAATGCAGCTTGATTGATCTGTAAAACAGATCAGAAGACAGAACTTCCGGCTGTGTCAAGGTTCAATTCAATGTTCTAAATTCTGCAGCTTTGGGAGCAGAGTGTGAACTTGGAACTTGACTGCCCATTTCTTTTCAACAACCTTTGCCACCAGTACTCAATCACAATGTGTTCCCAACACCTCTAAATGTCAAGCTGTTATCTTATCCAATGATGGTCTGTAGTTGGTGTTCCCATATCTTGTTCTAGCGTGTACTCTGGCCTCTTTGCAAGACTAGACCATGCAGTTAAACTGGAAAAAATGTGCATACATAGTGTGTTTAGACATTCAATTCCTTTAAACAATCTGGTCCAAAGCAACTTGTCCAAGATAACATGGGAAGCCTGTCTCAGAGTAGGAAGTCAAGTCTAATCCTAATGGCCATTTTTCTGTGAGAAGTCACTGGGGACTTGGAAGAATTAAGTTCAAATCCTTTTGCGAGGTTGCTCTTACAATTTAAATGAGAAATGTTGCTTTAGGTCTAAAAATTCTTTTAACAATATAGTGATAAACAGATTTGTTTCCCACTTTAACAAACTGCTGTTTCCCAACAAAATACAATTTATTGAAAGTCTTCCAAACAGATTTTACTCCAGCATCCTAACCATTGGGTGTAGGCTGTTTTGTATTTTAAATTAAATATTTGAAAGGATGTTACTTTTATTCTATTTTAAAATGAAACCAAATGTTCAAACTTTAACATTTTTCTTAAAACAGTGTTCTAATTTTCCATCCAGGAACATTCCAGCTGCCATTTGATTCACTAGGCCATGTTTCTTATGAGTAGATGAAATGAAGTGAATTACAAAATTCTCGGCAAAGCTTGTATCAGTATTTCTACAGCATTTTTATGACTGAGGCTCAGCAGTAGCTTCTAAGTGAAATTGAATTGTTCACTTGAGGTAAATCGATTGCAGTATTTGGTACTGACATTTCTTTCAAAATTCTGTTGTTCCTTTTACACAATCACTGTCACACAATCACCTTCAAATGATAAAATATACATATGTAAAAATGGAAACATAATAAAAGTCTTCAGAACAAATAGAAATACTTTCTTGTGTCTCTTCATTTTATCTCCTTATAAATTTACTGCTAATCATCAGCTGTTCTTTTGCCAAAGAAGAAATGAAAACATATTTAGTAATGAAAGAAGTCCAACAATACTTCAGCAGAAAGTTGCAGCTCTCTTCTTGTACAAATTAAACATCAATGTCTGCTAAGTTGCCAGCAGGTAAAACTTGGACAAAGGGAAACAAGAAAAATATATTCTGCTTTTGCATTAGCAGTTTTTGCATTGACTCCAGGGATACTGAATGCTCATTTTCAGGACTAATGTCTTTAGTTGTGAGGATTTAATCTTTCATTTCTAATGCCAATTCTAGCCTTCATATGAAGTATGATCTCTTGTTGCTCAATGCTTTCTTAGATATTAAACTTCATTAAAGGTTGTGGCTTTTTCTCTTTAAGATAGTGTACCTATCTTTCAATTGATTCCTTGGAAATTACACACTCACAATAATGCATTCTTGTTGCCTGTAACAGCACCTTTTTTGCCTTAACCACAATCACATATTGTGTGATATCTCTATATGGAAGCTGATAGGTAATCTGTCTATATAATAATTAATTTCTGTGATTTTGAAATATTTAGCGTGGTTAAATGTCTTTTCATTTTTTTCTTTTCATTCTTAAGGCCATGGCTTTTTAATATTGTGCTTTATTTTTGCATTTTTCATTGTGAATCTTACCCTCTAATATTTGTGTAGTGGGCTGACTGTGGCTGGACACTGGCTTCCCACCAGCACCACTCTCACTTCCCTCCTCAGCTGGACAGTGAAGAGAAGATATAATGAAAGGCTCAAGGATAAATATAAGGGCAGGGAGAGATTACTGACCAGTTACAGTCAATTTGACAAAATTAGATTGATTTCTTACCAGTCAAACCAGAGAAGGGTTAAAAATAAATAAAACCAAATCTTAAGATGAATTCCACCACCTCTCCCTTCTTCCCCAGGCTGAGCTTCACTTCTCATTTCTCTACCTCCTCCCACCAAGCAGTACAGGGGAGCTGGGAAGGGCAGTTGTGATCAGTTTGTCATGTGTTGTCTCTGTTGCTCCTTCATCCTCAGGGGAAGGACTCCTTTCATTCTTCCCCTGCTCCAGTGTGTGCTCTGCCAGGGGCTGGCTATAGGTGGATCTTTGTTCCCCCTTAGTCCTCCATTGCCTGCAGGGGCACAGCTGCCTCACCATGGTCTATACTACAGGCTGCAGGGGAATCTCTCCTCTGGCACCTGGAGCACCTCCTCCTTGTACTTTTTCACTGACCTTGATGTCTGCAGAATGGTTCCTCTTGCTTATTCTCACTCCTCTCTTCTCTGGCTGCAATTCACTCCTGCACAGTAAATTTGAGGAACTACAACTGCCACTCAGCATCCATCAGTGACAGGTTCATCTCGGAGCTGGCTGACATTGGCTTTATTGGACACAGAGCAAGCTTCTAGCATCTTCTCACAGAAGGTAACCCTGTAGGCCTCTTTCTTGGAAAACCTTTCTATGCAAACCTAATACAATTTGATATATGTTTATACCCTCAGCTTTTTTTTTTTAGAAGCTGGCTGGGACGTAGCGCAGCAGTGCTAGGTAAGAGGTGGTATCCCCTCTAGGAAGGGATGTTGTACTAGTGAAATTATCTGTATGACCACCTTCACTTGAAGAGGTGTCTGCCACCTCCTGCCTCCTGCAAGCATTCCCTTCAGTGGGCCTGGTGACAGGGGTGGGCCATAGGTATGTGTTCTCTCCCTCTGTTTTCAAAGCTTAATGCTTCAACAGAAACAGAAAGAAAGCGGTGTGTGCACTTCAAGTCCAAAGATGAGTTTGAAATTTGAAAGACTGTCACTCTTATGTCTCATTGCGCTAAAATTATCAGCTCAGAGAAAGAAAATGCTTCCCAGAACAACACACCTCTCTTATATGTTTCTGAGTCTGGACCAGTAGAAAAATACTTGTCCACGAGTAACATGGCTGAAAAAATGCCAGGAGAAGAGGGACTTTTCTAGACCTAGTATAGGTGGTAGGTTTTTTCTCCATACAGTGATACTGCAAAATTATTCTGGAGTATAGAAGCCAAAACCAAAGTCCCTTAGCAGCAAAGGTCATTGCCCATCAAACAGAAAAGATAGTGAGGCCTGTATATAACCCACATTTTGCAGTCTTGGCATCATGTTTCTGGATTATTCAGTGGTATGCAATGCTCGTGTATCATATATTTGATGATGTGGATCCTATATCTGGTGATGCAACAGGACAGCCATGGACGGGCAGAGTAAAAGTCTTCATGGAAGAGTAAAAAAGGTTCATGGAAGAGTAAAAATGGTTTAAAAACTACTCAAAAAACTTAGTCTTAAAGACTTTGATAGAAAATATGTAAACCATCTTTCTCTTCATTTTGTTGAAATCATCATAAGTGTCATACTTAGTGGAGAACTTAAAAAAATATGGTGTAGCTGTAGAATGTAAACAGCTATGCTGCAAAAAATGGGCAAAGATTTTGGTTAAAAGAGAATAGTCAACACTTGTCAGCATTAACTGGGAGCTACGGCTCATTCCTTCCAAGTTCACAGCTTGGCCTTGCAAGGTGCTGAATATCTTTGTCAGTGCAGAAGGGTGGTGCTGAATAAATTATATGCTGGATTGGTAGCACTGCTCAGTATTAAGGCTGCAAACATTTCCTGTTATAAGACCTAGATACTTATACTTTTGCCAAACTAACTGTTTAGGTTTAAATTTTCCATGTGCGGCATTTGCCTTGTGAAAAAATCCTTCAGAAAATTTCAGCCAAAATGTTTCTACTGTGAAGCAACAGAAAAACATGCTATTTTTTGCAGTTAAGAAAACAGTCCCATAACCTTTACTTTGGCGGCTCTTGTGTCCTCCTCATATTTTAAGCAGGAAATTGACATCTGGCAAAAGGGTGGTCTGTGTGTCACTGATGCACTGTTTACTATCCATACCAGAAGCCACTTACAATGTAAATCTTGGAAAAGTCCAATTTGAATGAACTCACTTGTGCTTGGCTAAAACTTGACCACAAAAATGCCAGAAACTTCTGTTCTTATGGAGCATACTGACATTTCAGGGTGTTTAATTTCTTTCTTATGATCTATCTGGATGAGGGGATCGAGTGCGCCCTCAGTAAATTCACAGATGACACCAAGCTGGGTGAGAATGCTGATCTGCTGGAGGGTGGGAAGACTCTTCAGGAGGATCTGGACAGGCTGCATCGATGGGTCAAAGCCAATAGAGTGAGGTTCAACCAGGCCAAGTGCTGGG
Source organism: Euphonia xanthogaster (assembly GCA_034509185.1). Classification (NCBI taxonomy): domain Eukaryota; kingdom Metazoa; phylum Chordata; class Aves; order Passeriformes; family Fringillidae; genus Euphonia; species Euphonia xanthogaster. Next base: position 82,468,590 of record JAYDZK010000169.1, on the reverse strand, counting down.
TCCTGCCCTTGGACCACAACAACGCCAGGCTGTGCTGCAGGCTGGGGGCAGAGTGCCTGGAAAGCTGCCTGGGAAAAAGGACCTGGGAGTGCTGGTTGACAGCAGCTGAACATGAGCCAGGGTGTACCCAGGTGGCCCAGAATGCCAATGGCAGCAATAGTGTGGCCAGCAGGAGCAGGGCAGCGATTGTACCCTTGTGCTTGGCACAGTGTGCTTGCACACTGTGTCCAGTTCCGGGCCTTCGATTCAGGAAGGACTTTGAGGGGCTGGAACAAGTCCTGAGTAGGGTCATGGGGCTGGTGAAGGGTGTGGAGTACAAGTGCTTTGAGGAGCAGCTGAGGAATTTGATGGTGTTTGTAGTGGAGAAAAGGAGGCTCAAGGGAGACCTTATAAATCTCTACAGCTGCCTGAAAGGAGGTTGCAGCTGGGTGGGGTTCAGCCTCTACTCCCAGGTAACAAGTGACAGGATGAGAGGAAATGCTCTCGTTGCACTGAGTGAGGTTTAGGTTGGACATCAGGAAGAATTTCCTCACTGAAAGGATGATTTATCACTGGAACTTACTGCCCAGGGAAGTGGTGGAGCCATCATACCTGGGAGTGTTTAAGAAATGCCTGGATGTGGCAGTTCGTGCAAAGATTTAGTGGACATGGCTGTGTTTGATCCAAGGCTAAACTCTGATCTTGAAGATCTTTTCAACCTTAATGATTCTATGAATTTATTCTTCACATTACCATTTTGCAGTCTGGGCTGAGGCCAGACATCGAAAGGGAAAGAAAGAAGTTCTCTTCTGCACTATGAAGTCACGTGTCTAAGGAAATATGCCTTATGCAAAGACACTCAGGGCAGGTGGCAAACATAGGGTGCCTCTGAAATGAAAGTGGAGCAAGCAAAACAGGTGGATGCTACTGCAGGACAGAGACTAGTAGAGGAAGGGAACTGAGGTTGATCAAAAATCTGTGGCTTGAAAGGAAGGAAGGAAATACAGAGTCAGAAGAAAATCCATATGAAATGCAGATTAAAAGAGACTGGATGGCAGGGTTACATTTCTTGTAACTAAAAATCAGTGAGAAAAATCAAAAGATTTTTGTGTTACAAACCAAAAGCTGATGGAGGCGAAGCCTAGGTGAAAGTCTTACAAAAGATTCAGACTTAGGAAATTAGTGTTTCTGACAAGAAAACAACTTTAGTACCAAGTATCCTTTACAGCATAGGGTAAGAGGTTCTACAGGGATCTGTCAAGGCCACTGCCATTACATGTCATGTTTCTATACAGTTGGTCTACATATTCATTTATTTCTAGCACTGAAATTCATTGTTTAGAGGTGTAACAAAACTTCTACCACAAATTTAGTTGGATGCACCTTTCTTGTCCTGTAGTTTCATAGTTTTGCATATTTGTAAACTACATTTGTTCTGCAATCTTTGAAGATTAAAGAACTGTCAGAGTAATGAGGGACAAAAAGAAACATCACTTGTGAATGTTATCTAAATCCTATGTGAAATTTATGTTAATAAGTATGCCATTAAATATTGTAATAATAATGAACACTTTTGAAAAGTATTATGAAAAAGTTAGGGGGACTTATAGCAATGATAAAAATAGGGATTTTTGCAGTGGTTTCCAATACAAAATTTCACTCTCTCTTGGCAATAAATGTTAATTTTGACTAATTTAAAACTCAAAGAAAATTCCTGGTGTCAATGTGAGACGTGATAGATGACTGTATTATAGGAATCAATAATATACCTTAGACTGCTCATGACTGCATATTTATCACGGAACCGCAGAACGGTTTTGAAGGGATCTCTGGAGCTCATCTGGTCCAAATATCCTGCTAAATCATAGCCACCTACAGCCAGTTGTTCAAGCTGGTATCCAAAATACTTTTGAATATCTCCATGACCTCTATGGGCAACCTGTACCAGTGCTCAGACATTCTCACAGAGAAAAAGTGTTTCCAGATGTTCAGAGGGAATCTCCCGTGTTTCCGTTTCTGCCCATTGACTGCAGTCCTGTCACTGGGCACCACTGGAAAGAGGCTGGCTCCATCTTTTGTACACCCTTCCATCCCATAATATATTTAGATACATTAATAAGGTCCCCTTTATACATATGGAAGGAAGTCTTCTCATTCATTAATGTATGAATTAAATAATAAATGAAATATATATATATATATATGTAGCATGCCTTATATGCTATCCCCTTCGAATGCTTTGACAATTTAAGCCATTTAAGTGAGTGAATTTCAAATGCTAATAGCAATATGATACTTCTGGTCACTTTCTAAAAGCAAAAAAATAACCAAACCAAAAAACCAAACCTAGTTATATTTTTTCTTAAAATTATTCAGTGTTTGCTTCTGCATTTTTAATAAATTTATTGCATACTAACTCTCTGCCTACATTTTTTAAAAATAGGCAAGTGAGCAAAGTTGTGAATAGTACGAAGCTGAAAGAAAATGTTACTCCATCCAAAAAAATGGTATTGTGTGGAAGAATGACTGGATGAACAGGGCCATAGATCCCTGCAAATATTGTATAAGCAAACCCCATGTTAGCTTAGCATGAGTAGGCCGCATGCCATGATAGGGAGATTGCAAAACCATGTTAGGGAGATGGCAAAATATGCTGGCAAGGGCGAAAAGGCCAGGACACAGTGTCCTTGATAGTTTTGTGTGGTTTTGCAATATAAAAATAAGGAAATAAAAGCTACAAGAACGAGGAATAACCCTGTGTTAGAAACAGCAAAGTAGGATGAGTATGGAAATGCAACCTTTTGCCTTAAACCAATGAACTAACGACAAGTATGCATAATTACTGGAAACAATATAAAAGTACCATTGTACTCGAAAAAAACTGAAGCTTGCTTTACCAATCATATTGATTGATTGAATGTCTTCCCTCGCTGACCACAATTCTGGTAGTACTTGCAAATTGTCCAGTCCAATACTAGAGTACCTAATGATTAAAATGTCCCTTGGTCCATCAGAGGGTCCAAATTTACGGGTTGGAATTTGGTAGAACTCCTTATCCTCAAGCTGGATGGAAAGGGCACTTACCAGTGTGTGTCATGTCCCTGCCTGAACATATTGGTAGACCTTGGAGAGTTGGAGCTCTTCCTCGTTGTCACAGACAGTCTCTCAGTGCTCTGGCTTTCCGGGATGGTGGGGAAAGAGGACCGGAACAGCTTGGCATTTGTGGGAGCCCAGTAAATTCTTCT
>JAYDZK010000169.1:82454872-82465266 GCA_034509185.1 Euphonia xanthogaster | reverse complement strand
AATAACATCAGTAAATCATACCTGGCAGCCTAAATTTTCCTATGAACTTCTCTTTTTCTCTTTCCTATTAACCTCTCTTTTCCTGAGAATGTTGTGTTGCGCTCTTTAAACATGATCTTGTTTTCCATTTCTTCCAAGAGACAATAATTTTTTTTACTTTCCGGTCTGTATGACAGTGAGTCACACCACAAACATAGCTCTTGTATGGCATTTCTTGGGCCATGATTGGATTTGCCATTAAGCGGACAAAGAAACTCAATCCTAGTACAAATTGTGAGGTTTTGTCACATGGGTATGGAGACTGAGAACCTGCGTCTGATGCATACAGTCACACTGGGCTCTTAGTGGAGAGTAGAGCTGGCAGTGGACTGGAAGCCATTCATACACCATAACACAGGACTGTCTTTGTTGACCAAGCTCTCCCTCTTGATGGGAAGCACGTATGAGTACAATCACCAGTCACAGGTCAATGTGTCTGAACCAAAGCTTCTGGACCAAAGTTGGCTTGGAAGCACCATTCCAGACTGGTAGAGCTTGGTCTGTCCCTCTCTGTACCTAAGTAGAGAAGCTTAACTCCACCTTCAGTAAAGTTTGATTTTGAATAACTGGAGAAATAGTAATATTTTCTCCAGTAAATTTCCTATTTTTCTATGCTTCTGAGTCAAGCAGGCTTACTTGCTGTTACAGGCCTCCATCTCAATAGGCACCAGCAACCAGATGTAGAGCATGCCTCTTTGAGTCAATAGAAAGAGATGTTTCAGCTGTCAACAAGCAGTCATAACAATAATTGAAGTTCAAACCCTTTTATTGAAGTTTTATGCTAAGAGTAATCCAACACATGTTCTTCATAGTGGCTTTGGAATTTTATTTTTCTCAGGCACTTGAAGTTTCAAATTAAATTTATTTATACTTAATTTACATGTGGCATTTGATGGCAAAGCCATGTAAAGGCTCTTTGAGTTCACTAAAGTGCAAAACAGTCCCCACTCTAAGGAAATGAAGGGCAACATGTTAGCTTAGCTAGAGAAAGGGCTACTCTGAATGGGTGGTGCCTGGTGTTAGCCAGGATAGCATTATAACTCATGTGCCCTATACTTATTACCCCCTTTAATTTCTAAAAGATCTGTTTCCAGGTGTGAGCACACTTGGTGTTCAAGGACATTGATAGATGTGCCAGTAAATCAGATATAGCATTGTACATTGGACTGGAGGTTGGATACTCAACAATGGAACATTATCCCTCCTCCAGTCTTCTAAATGGGAAAAGGATCATGATGAAAAATTATCATGTGATCATAGTATCAAAAGCTGCATCCATAAGCAAGCATAATTCTGCTTTTTATATCTTCTGTGCTTGGCTTTGCAATAATATTCTTTTGAAGTTTGAATATGTGAGTAGTGCACATGTAGGATATCCATATTTACCATGAGTCATCACAAATACATATCTTTTAAACCATTAAAATAGTTATGAGGAAATAAGTGTAACTGTGTTATGTTCAGTATAGATACCAATGCGTACATGCGGTTTTGCATTATTTACAAAGGAGATGCCTTAGATGTTACATAAACAAGAAACAGTTTACATCTGTAATGTCACTTGCATACATTTAATGCAACCTGGGGCTTAGTGAGACTGCCTGTGGAAACAGCCCTATATTAAACCCATCTTTTTACATTCTGGAAAGTATTAAAATTATTTAAACAGAAGAATGGAGTGAAACTGCTCTGTGGCTTATGAGGAACAAATATTGCCAGCTGAAATGCTTGGCAACCCAGCTAAGTTTGGAATACCAATACCAACCACAGGCATGCATTTCATCTTCCACAGGACTCTTTGCTGAAGAGGAAAGATTGAGAAGTTCTCATGAGACTAACTTTATATAGTATTTCTTTTAAAAAAGAAATCAATATCAAACTATCTCATTGTCACAACCTGAAAAAATTATGATTAATCAGTTTGGGATCATCATGGTCTTCACTAGAGATTTCAAAGTGCCAGTATCATTAAATATTGTGAGAATTTTTTTTAGTCTAAGGAGAAGTGGCTGGCATTAAGATTTTTTCACTGTTTTCAAGTAGAAAGAATTTAAATTGTAAGAACATCACCACACTTCTATGTAGACTTTTTTTTTTTTCCATAGAAAGACTTTTCAGGCATTGGTATTATATTTTCCTATCTATATGAACAAAAGAAAAAAAAACACTAATGATGAGAAAAATAATTAGTGCAGTGACATCCTTCAGACAAAGAATTAGCTACCCAGAGCTATTGCTTCTTTAGTAACATTTAAATCATGAGTAAAACTCCCCTTATCCTCTGCTTCCTCTGAAGAGGGGAAGATGGTGAATCTGCCTATAACACAAATGGATAGGATACAACATCATTTTCTCAGGTTTAGAATGAAGCTAGTTAAGCACACCTGAAAGAAAGCACTCTACTCTTCATATTATTTACTCTAATACGTACTTTTCTCTCAGGAATGGATGAGGGACTGATTGCCTGTGCTATTGCCCTGAAAGTTTTGGTGTGATATTTGATGGAAAAATTGTGTTTGGCAAGAAAGAATAGTCTAGAAGCAGGATCAGACATCAAACATCAACACAAATGCAGACAAAAGAGCACATCTGACTGGCATCTGATACCAATCATTGCCTATACTCTTTTCCCACCCTTCTCCCTTACAATGTAATTCATACAGTGCTGGCAAATACAGGCTACCTCATTTGATGAGTTTGACTTACTGTTGTAATTCCAAAGTTTGTTGTTCAAGGAAATACACTTTTTCCTTTTTATACTGATTTCTCTAAACAAAGATAATGCTGTTTTCTCCAGCTTTCTGACATTTGCAGTAGATGATGGCTAATCATTGTTTCAACTCCACAGAAAATGAAAATCATAGACATTTTCCTTTACCTTTTGAGCTGTGATTCCTTGCAATCATCCTACAGTGCTTGGAACAGAAAATGGGAACATTTCCTTAAAAATTAGTCTATTATTCTGTATAGGCAAATTATTTTTTGACTAGAGAGGTTCTTATGGCAGAGTGTTGACCACACATTTCCATTATCCTTTTCTTCCACCAGGAAACATAGCATACCAGGGCAGACATTCGATCTTTGAAATGATGAATGTGGTACTAAATATATAAAAATTATAAGGCTCATCTCAGTGGATATGTGTGTATTACTTTTTTTCCATTACACTCTAAAATTATAAGTCAGTAAAAACTTCTACATTTTTGAAAGAGAATATATATTTTTTTAAGGAAAACATAACCAATGTATAATTAGAACCGCCAGAACATGCATAAAAGCATCATTTTTATGTTTATGTTTTTGGCAAATTGTTCAATAAAAAAGAGGTTAATTTCATTTTAATGAGTATGCTGACAGCAAACTATATGACTCATCTGCAAGGGTATCTATGAGAATACACATAATTTTTTACTTCTCAATACCTTTAAAAGTAGAAAAGGTGTTTCTGAAGTGGCACAAAAGTTGAATCTACAAAAAATTTGGAAACTAATTATTTTCTTTATTTTCCTAATTGTGCTGGAAGGGCAAATAAGTATATGAAAGATTGATGCTCCTGTGCTCTGCTCTGTAAAGGACTGAGTAACAGAGGAACCTTGGTCTGAGCAGATTATGCTTTGAATAGACTTGACAGACACAACAGTAGGAAATTGTTTATATCTGAGCCATGCTGTGTGATGTTGGAAAATGTCTCATCAGTCTCAAGACATATGTTGCGCAAGTGGGTTTCAACAGGAGTGAGTACTGGTAAGAAGATAAAGCTGTTTCATTAAGCAAATTCTGCTAAATGAGGAAAATAGAGGTATTTGTGTTAATACCACATTAATCAGACTTCATCTGAGCCTCAATGTTTGTCTAGCCTAGCTAAATGAGCTGGAGGCCTCTTGCCTTCGGTGGCATATGCAGGAATCATAAAGTCATGATTCACAATTGTTTCTCTCCTCTCAGACCAGCCACTAAGCAGTGATGATGGTTTAGATGATGGCAGAGAAGATCTGGCCTGAGTCTAGAGTACACTTCAAATCCATATTATGGACCTGCAGGAAATTGTTACAACTATTCTATTACTGTATTTTATAAGTGTCTGGCTGACAGCCCACAATCAATAGCCCTTACCCTTGGGGGAGAAACCAACTGGTCAGATGTCAGCTGGAAACTCAATGCAGTGAAGAAGATGGAGTCTAGGAGGTTGCTAAAGTGTGTGGAAGTTCCTGACATAACTGGTAAGTCAGCCTGCCAGGAGCAGTGCCCTGCTAGACCTGCTGTTTACAGGGAAGGGCTGGTAGGACATGGGGTGTTTGGATGTTGTCTTGGGCATGGTGATGATCAGTATTGGGCTAGTCTTGTTCAGTAACTTTATCAATGATCTGGATAAGAAGATAAGATCAAGGGTGCACTCAGTAGGTTTGCAGGCATCATTAAGTTGGGTGGGAGTGTTGGTCTGCTGGAGGATTGGAAAGCTCTGCAGGAGGATCTGGACAGGCTGCATCGATGGCTCAAGGCCAATAGAGTGAGGTTCAGCAAGGCCAAGTGCTGGGCCCTGCCCTTGGATCACAACAACCCCAGGCTGTGCTGCAGGCTGGGGGAAAAGTGCCTGGAAAGCTGCCCAGTGGAAAACAGGCTGGGAGTGCTGGTTGACAGCAGCTGAACATGAGCCAGGGTGTACCCAGGTGGCCAAGAAGGCCAATGGCATCCTGGCATTTAACAGCAATAGCATGACCAGCAGGACCAGGGCAGTGATTGTGCCTCTGTACTCAGCACTGGTGGGGCTGCACCTCAAATCCTGTGTCCAGTTCTGGGCCTCTCACTGCAGGAAAGACACTGAGGTGCTGGAGTCCAGAGAAGGGCAATGGAGCTGGTGCAGGGTCTGGAGCACAAGTCCTGTGAGGGAGCTGAGCTTGTTTATGGTGGAGAAAAGGAAGCCCAAGTGACATCTTTTGCTCTCTACAACTTGTCTGAAAGGAGGCTGCAGCAAGGTGGGGGTCACTCTCTTCTCCCAGGCAGCCAGTGACAGGACAAGGGGAAATGGCCTCAAGCTGCACCACAGGATGTTCAGGTTGAACATCAGGATTAATGTTTTCTTCAATGAAAGCGTGGTTAAGAATTGGAAGGAACTGCCTAGGAAGTGGTGGAGTGACCATCCTTGGAAGTGTTCAAGAAACGACAGGAGGTTTCATGAGACGCCTAGTACTGGAGTTTAACTGATGTGGTGGTGTTCAGTCAAAAGTTGGACTCAAAGATCTTGGAGGTCTTTTCCAACCTTAATGATTCCATGATTCTACGATAATTCAATGTGTACATGCTTTTCTGTATCTTTATGATTGTTTCATGTGGTAAATGTAAAACCATCTCTAGAGAAAGATTCTATATAAGATTTTCTTCTCTGGAGTTACTATATATAGAGAGCAAAAATGAGACCTGAAAAAGTAGAAAAAGCAGAATGGTGTCTTTAGTCCTCTTATGAGCAACCCAAAATCTTAGCTACCTATTTAAGCATGGCTTTCTCTAGTTGGTTTCATATTATTTTTCAACCATGCTCTTTGGAAAATGAAGCCATAGAATATTCAGAAATTAAGCAGGTATTATTCAAGTTAAATTAAAAGCATATGCATGAGTCACACCCTGAGTAGGGAGTTAATTTAACTAGTAACAATATGTTAAAAATATTTTAGTGAATAGTTAGCTCAGTTCCTTCTTTGCATAACCTTATGTTAAATTAAAATACTGGCAGCATTTAATCTTTTAATCTTTGTGATTTATGGGGTTGTTGCTGTCCAGTATGAAAACCATGTCCTAAAATCTTGAGAATTGTACATTTCTTCAAATTCTACATCTTTTACTTAGACAAGACTTGAATGATGTCAGTGAAACTTTCATTAGGGTAGGCCTGTGGTTCTCAAGGCTTTGTAAAACCTGGACTTGGTTAGCATGTTGGTGAAAGTAATCCTTTCCAAAAAAAAATGGAGACCTTCAGCATAAGTGAAGTGAGTAGAATTTTACTCTTGGAATTCATACATATATATCTGGTGGATTTGTTAACAATAAATTTACTAGGTTATTAAACATCAGGCTCAATTGCTTTAAAAGTCTGACAATTGCTCTTGGGAATTAACATAGGTTTTAATCCAGCACAAATTAATTCTTTAAAAAGAAGTTAAAAGGAGAACATATTTCAATTTACAAGCATGTTGTATTACCAATTATTAGTTTTCAGAAACTGAAAATATTGCTGCTTTTGTTAAATAGGGCAATATTTCAGGGTAATTTTTTCATTCTGTACTTCAGCCAGGACATCTTCCTGCTTTTTATCAGAGAATCACACCTTTATAAACAACAGCAGTCTCAAAGGATGTTTTCACAACTTGCCTGACTTAGTTTTAGCACCTTGCCCTGTTTTACTTGCCTACAGATGTGAACTTATATCCACTCCTTTGGAGTTGAAGGATCTTGCTTTCTTTACCTCAGAATGAGCATTTTATTATTTATATAAAGTAGAGCTGTTTCTAAGATGTGGGAAAGGTGACAAAGAACTGTAATTCAATAATTCAACATAAATTTTGAAGAGAAATAGAACTCCAGTTCCCTTCTCCAAAGTATACACAACAGGGATGTTAGCCTGCTCCTCACATTTGAAGTCCCTAGTCATTACACTGCTTTTTATTTATGATTTTGAAAAGAAATCAACATGATGGAGCGTCTTTAGTAGAGATGCAGAGATGCTTAAATAGTAATGGTATTAGAGTACATGAAAGGAAAGGAGAACTTGAGGAAGCTGATTTTGTTCATTCCATAGTGGAGACTTTGGAGGAAATATTATTGATGTCTACAACTACCTGGAAAGATGGTGCAAAGAGGATGAACCCTTCTTCTTATGGGTACACAGACAGGATGAGAGGAAAAACTCGGAAGATGGAAATTTTGCACTGAATATAAGGGGAAGAAAAAAAACCCAACAAACTCCATGAGAATTTTCAGACTCTGGACCAAGCTTCCCAGAGAAAATTTTGTTCATTGAAGATATTCAAAACCCGAATGGACAGGGCACTCAGAAGCCTATCTGGCTGAGCCTGCCCTGACCATGTTGTTAGACACGATGATATTCATAGATCCCTTCCAAACTAGGTGATTTTATGGTTCTCTGGAAAAGAAATTACAATAGAATTGAGCAAAAAAATCTGATGAAAAAATGCTTCACTGGAGTATCCCTTCTTCTTCTATTAAGATATTAAAAAAAAAAAAAAGGTATGTTTTATAAATTGAGTAAATCCTTCTTTCCATAATATTAATTCAGACATGATTTAAAAAATAAATAAATAAAATTAAGTAATTCTTCCTGGAAACACTATCTTATTTGCTTTTTCAGATGAATGTGAAATTAAGTCATGAAATATACAGTTCTTAACCAACAATTCTGAAATAATTGCACATTAATTTTGCATTTCAGATCAGGTTTATGCCTTAACATTTAATGTCTATCTTAGTATGTTTACACTCTTGCTATGTCAAAGAACTGTGTCATTCTCTGATATATACCACATATGCTTCATGTGTGTAACTTGTTTTTGTTCAGGTTTTAATGTATTTTTCTCCATATCAAGCACAAAAAAATGAAATATAGATAAAACTAATGAAAATGAAATGCCTAGGCCAAAGTTTTCATCAAGTGTCAGCAATTTATGGAGACCAGGTTGAAAGTGAACATTGGCAGAATTATGAAAAAGTTTCATTTTTATTGGAGCATTTAAAACTATTAAAGCCAACATTCCTTCACTCTGGTGGAAGTGGATTAATTCCCAGCTCTTATTTTAGTAACAGATTTTTCATCCAGCAATATTAAAATAACTCCACACCTCACAAATCCTCTGCAGCAGAATTCTTGCCCTCCTCCTCTTTCCTGGCATCAGCAGGAAAGTGTACTTTTTTCTCTCCTGAGATTGCAATCTACTTAGAGAAAAAGAAAGGGAGACTTCATTCACTCCCTGAATTTTCATTTGAGTGATCCCAAATTCTTATTCAAGTGGTGATTTACACAAGTTGGGATGGGGGAACGAGATACAACAATTTGTAGAATTAGATAATGCCTTTAAAATGTGTACACAGCATAAGAAATCAGCACTATGTTACACAGCAGACCTTCCCCCGTTGCCAGGTAACTGAAGCAGGGGGACATTTATATTCTTACTGGGGTCAGGGATGTGATCCTCATTTAATGTTGAACTATCTAGTCTGTGTGTAAATCCTGTAGGCTGCTGAGGGATTTAAGGGTGATTCAATGCAAAGACAGGACAGCAGTTTGGTGCATAATATCTGAGAGCTTCTGAATGCATCTCAGACTTATTGTGCTTAGAGGTAAAGCTATTTTTCAAAGCATTGGATGTCTTTAAATCTAAATACACTTTCATTCTTGCAAGAAATTCAAATTTGGTCTGAATTTACTGATTAGTTGCAAATAAATTTATTTTGTATGTCTACATCCACATAAATGTGTGGGAGGGCAAAATGTTAGATTGGGTACTACTGTATCTGCATACAGATTTTCCTTTCTCCTTCAACCAATAGATTTCAAATGTATCTTTGACATGTCTGACTTTACATTTCAGCATTTCAAAAAGAGCTTGCTTCACCAGTTTTTGCTCTTTTAAGGTCTGTGGGAAAATTGAGTAGAATAGGACTGACATGATGGCTTTAGAGGCTTCACCTTTAGCTTTTGTATATCCACATGTCTACATAAGCTATCTGAAAGGCAGGACCTTCAAGTCCTGGTTCACTCTAAACATTTAACTCAGTGTCTTCTCCCTCTCTTGAGTGCCATCAAGTTGGAAGGTTCTGTGAGGTGATGTGTTAGGACATTCCTGTGTTAACTGCTCTGCTATGCATGAGCTACTTTACATTTCCATGTTACCCTTGTGTCTTTTGTAAGTACCCATAGTCAGAAAAAGGGAGTAGAATTCTGAGTTTTGATCACCTGGACTGTTGTTACAATAGAGCTAAGAGGAAGACAGAGTCTTCAACCCTGCAGTTATTCCAAAGTGGAATAGACCATATAGGCCATTATCTGGTCCTAGCTGAGACTCAGAAACAAGTTCTATTTAGATGCTTAGATCATACAAGTAAGTAGAATAAATGATATTTTTGTTTAATTTTCTTGCTTTTGTCTCTTAAATACACCTGCAGTTTTCTATGTTAAATATTATGAATTACTGACTGCAATTGCATTTTATTTGTCCTAGCTTAAATCTAACTGGAAAGCAGCAAAGCATTCCTCAGACAAAAGTGTGAGGAATATATAAACTTGATATGTTGGACACTAGAAAAGATATCCATACCTGCCCAGTTCATCATCCACTGGTTTTACAAAGTAACAGAGAGTCTGTGTGATATGTGCACATCATGAGAGCTGGCAATGTAGAGGAGAGTATAGGCAGAAGTGTCCTCTGTGACAGCAAAATTTATCTGGCATACAGTAAGAGAACTTGGTGGCATAAGGCAGGAATGCACATTTACAGCTTGAAGGTCAAAGAAAAATGTCATGCTTATTTTAGCTCTTAAGGTAATAAAACCTCAAAGTACTTATTTCTTGCTATTATTTAAAGGAAGCTGGGAATATCTAGATGTAAACATCTGAATTTGATCAGATGAATTTGACTTGTGTGCTGCAATGAATGCTATTTAAAGTGGGTGTAAAAATATCACAGAAAAGGATAACACTTTTTCTCTTAGAATGGCATATAGTTTGGTTGTTAAGGTATTGTCTTGAAATGAGCTCAAAAATGCAGTATCTGGACCTATTTTTCCAAGCATGAATGAAAAGCCTAACCTTGAACTAGTGACTAAAAGGGAGAGGAAGAGAAGAGCAGCAGCTTAAGGAATTTTTATTTTGTGAATCCTCCCTTTTATGGTTTACTTAGAATATATGAAACCTTTCATCTCAGGCCAATATGTTGTATTGTATTAAACTATTTTTACTACATTTTCATTTCAGCAAGGATGAGAAGCAAAAAATATTCGTAGTTTGATCCAAACTTTTTTTCATCTTGGCTATTAAACAGAGAAAGCATCTATTCAAATAACATTAAAGTCCCGATACTGATCTCATACCGGACTAAATCAGGAATCTCTCAAGTATGGTTATTTGGGTATGCTGGTATAAAATGGTGCTATATAAATGAAATCAGAATCAGGCCTTGACAGCATCCCCATGTAGAAGAAACATGCTGAAACCTCATCTAGTCAGAAGGAAATGAGCAGCAAACCTTGTACCAAGAAGGTATTCCAACAGAAGTTAAATGTTCCACACAAGTTGCCAGGTGAAAACATTCTTTCGCCCCCCCCCCCAAAAAAAAAGAAAAAAAAAAAAA
>JAYDZK010000169.1:82444091-82454772 GCA_034509185.1 Euphonia xanthogaster | reverse complement strand
AAAGAAAAAAAAAAAAAAAAGAAAAAAAAGAAAAAAAAAAGAAAAAAAGGAAATAGCTTTATTTCAGGCTAAGGCTAAATCAGCTAAACTGATTTTAGTTTTATTTGCAAATAAATTATTTGGGGTTGAAGTATTTTTCAAATAGTGTCACGCACTGGTTTGGGGACAAAAGGACCTTAAAAGTCATCCAGTTCCAACTTCCCTGCTGTGGGCAGGGACACCTTTCACTAGATCAGGTTGCTCAAAGTCCCATCCAATCTGGCCCTTCCAGGAATAGGGGATCTGTAACTTCTCTGGACAACTTGTTCCAGTGCTTTACCACCCTCTCAGGTAAGAATTTAATATCTAGTATGTAATCTACCCTCTTTCAGTTTAAAGCCATTACCCCTTGTCTCATCACTACAAGCCCTCGTATAAGTCCCTTTCTGACTTGCTTGTAGGCACCCTTTAGATACTGAAAGGCTTCTACAAGGTCTCCTTGGAGCCCTCTCTGCTCCAGGTTGAACAACCCCAACTCTCTCACCCTCTGACCATCTTCATGACCCTCTTCTGGATCTGCTCCAACAGAGTAGGAGGAGGTCCATGTCTTTCTTGTTTTGAGGGCCCAAGAGATGGACATATTCCAAGTGGGTCTCATGAAAGCAGAGTAGAGGGGCAGAATCACCTCCCTTGACCTGGTAGCCACACTGCTTTTTATCTAGCCCAAATATGTTTGGCCTCCAAGAACCTATTGCTGGGTCATGTTGAGTTTCTCCACCAACAGCCCAAGCTCCTTTTCTTCAGGACTACTCTCGATCCACTCATTTTCCAGCCTATATTTGTGCTTGGGATTTCCCCAACCTGTGTACAGTACCTTGCACTTGGACCTCATGAGGTTCACCCAGGCCACCTCTCCTGCCTGTCTCTGGATTATGCCCCTTATTTCCAGTGTGTTGGCTGCACCACACAGCTCGGTGTTGTCATTTGAGGGTGACAGACCACTGCAACAGGCTTTGCAGAGAGGCTGTGGAATCTCCTTCCCCAGAGACAGTCAAAACCTGCCTGGATGAAATCCTGTGCAAGATGGTCTTGGTGAACCTGTTTTCAGGGCGCTGGACTAGGTGGACTGCAGATGTTCCTTCCAACCCCAACCATTCTGTGATTCTGTGGACAAAGTTGCTGAGAGTGCTCTCAACCCTACTGTTCATGTCACCAGCAAAGATGTTAAACAGTGTTGTTCCCAATACTAGCCCCTGATGGATGCCACTCATCACTGCTTTCTCTTTGGACATCAAGCCATTAACCACAAGTCTCAGAGTGTGACCACCCAGCCCATTCCTTATCCACCAAGCCCTCTAGTCAGAAAATCCATGTCTGTCCAGTTTAGAGACAAGGAAGACATGCAGGACAGTGTCAAGTGCTTTGCACAAGTCCAGGTAGATGATGTCAGTTGCTCCTCTCCTATCCACCAATTCTGTAACCATGTCATGGAAGACCACTAAATTTGTTAGGCACAATTTGCCCTCAGCTAAACCATACTGACTGCCACCAATCATCTCCTTATTTTTCACATGTCTTAGAATAGTTTCCAGGAAGAGCTGCTCCATGACTTGCCAAGCACCAAAATCAGACTGACCGGCCAAGCACCAAAATCAGACTGACCGGCCTTTAGGTAATTTTTCCCTTTTTAAAAAATTATGGTTGTTACCACTTTTCCAGATGGTGAGAACTTCACCAGACTGCCAAGACTTCTCAAATAGGATGGATAGTGTCTTAGTCACGTCACCTGCCATTTCCCTTGGGACACACAGTTGCATCTCTTCAGGTCCCATGGACTTGTGCACCTTCAGGTTCCTTAAATGGTCCTAGAATTGATCTTCTCATGTATTGGGTGGTGCTTCATTCTCCCAGTCCCTGCCTTGCCTTCTGTGACTTGGGTGGTGTGGTTGGTATATTTGTCTGTGAAGACTAAGGGAGAAAAGTTATTCAGTTCCTCAGCCTTCTCCACCTGGGTAACCAGGCCTCCTGTTTCCTTCCTGAGGGAGAACACATTTTCCTTAGTCTTCCTTTTAACACTGACATACCTATAGAAACTTTTCTTACTGTCATTGGCATCTCTGGTGAAATCTAATTCTCTCAGGGCTTTAGCTTTCCTAACCCAATCCCTGGCAGTTTTGAGCAACTTTTTCTGCATTCCTCCCAGGCTACCTGTCTCTGCTTCCATCCTTTGTGAACTTCCTTTGTGTGCTGAATTTGTCACAAACTTCTAGTTTTTCCATATGGCAGCCCTCTTAACATTTTTGCTTGCCTTCCTCTTCATTGCGATTCATTGTTCCTGAGTTTAGAGGAGATGATCCTTGAACATTAACCGGATTTCTTGGGCCTCTCTTCCCCCAAGGTCTTTATCCCGTGGTAATTTACCAAGCAGATTCTTGAAGAGGCCAAATTGTGTTCCCCAAGTCCAGAGAAGTGAATGTGTTGTGCACCTTCCTTACTGCCCTAAGGACCTTGAATTCCTCCATCTCATATCCCCAGAGGAGACACTAAGTTATTGTGAAGAAGTAGTTATTTCAGTTATTGTGAAGTAGTTGTTTCAGACAGCTACCAGTCTGACAGCTACCAAAGCAAGCTTGTCCTGTGCACATTCCTTTCCTTTTTCATTTCAGCTTCTCTCTGTCCTCTTTTCTTCTTTTTAGCAACTTCCCCTCTTTCTTACTTGTTTTAGATCACTTTTCCCTCATCAGCTTCTTTTAAGCCTTAATTGTAAAAAGAATTCTGCAAGATTTTTATTTCACATTCAAGGTACCTTGCAAAACCAAAATAAAAAAAATCTGTGAGAACAGACCAATAAAAACCCAAAGATATTGCTTAGCTTAATGACCTGTGATGTCGCTGTCAAAAATATGAGGAGCAGTGACATAGCTAGACAAATAAATACTCTGTTTTGAAGGTTTGGTCTGATATATGATCCTTCAGAAAAAAAAAAGGATTTAAAGAGAAAATAAAGTTGAGATAACACAGATGGGGCATAAACCACAATACATTGTTTCTTTCTATTTTGGGCAGTTGATCTCATAGCTACATCTTCCCAATAACAGGGAAAACATGGAAAATTACTGTGATCATGTGTTCCTCATTGATGAAGACTTTGAAACCATTTTTGAAGGAGTCGTGGGAACATAGAACTGTAAGAGTCTGAAAACAAGACATGAATGAATGACTAGCAGCTGAGTAGAAACATGAGACAAGCTATATGAATTCAGATTAAAGTCTGTTTTGCTTAGTAGCTTTTCCCCACTAGTGGCCCTTTGAATGGGCTTCCTCTCTTCTAAATGTCTCTGCTCACATTCCACAACCACCTCTGCCATCTTTTGATCCTGATGATGAACCCTGAGCTCTTTTAATGGAATAGCAGTCAGTTAGCTATATACCATTATATATACCATTTAGAATGGTATCCATGCTAGACCTACCTTAAGTTTGTAAGAAACAGATGTTTTCTTACACAGTGATGGTGTAAGACCAGTTCAGTGTCTCAGCACTCAACATCTACACAAATTTATAATTTGCTAAAGAGCAGTTACTGTATCAAATTATCCACTTTCTAACAATTTTTTGTATTTTCACTAAATTATAAAGTATATAACAAACTTTTGAAAAGGTTTTGACATTAATACAGCTTTCTTTGTTCAAGAAATCAAGAAACTCAGAAAGGTTTTCAGACACATCAATTAAGATTTCTTGAGACAGAAAGAAAAATCTCAGATAACTTTTACACATTTTAATTTTAATCTAAAAAGAAATAGTTAAAAACATTCTTATTAGTTTGGGTTGCTTTTTTATATTTCACAGAGCTATCAGATGATGCTAGCATACATTCTTGAAGTATGCTCAAATCACACTAATTTACACCAGCTGACAAGATGATCCAGTATTCTGGAAATCTCATTCAAGTTTTTCATGTCCACAGCACAGATTTTTCCACAAAAATACATTTTCTTGACATTTTCTAGGCCTTCAATTTATCTAAAAATAGAAGCAAAATCACACATTCAGAATTTAGGATAATTTCTGTTCTGGTAATTTTAAGAAAAATAAGTATGCATTAATTGTTTCCTTCAGTTGTCAGCTGGAGATTTCATGAACAAATTACAATATAAATATACCTTATTTAGCACCTCATTCTTTCCCTGGTTTGAAGATTTATGGATGTCATCAGAGCTAGGATTGTTGTGGTTACATTGTTCTGAAACTGACTTTATACAACAATTTCAATTCTGGAGCTCTCCCATATTAATTTTAATGCACAGAATAATCAGTGGAAAAGAAGTTAAAGATGTATTTTGGCTTTCCTAGCTCATATGAACTTGGTATTTATAAAGGCCTTTGTTTTTCAGCAAGACATGCCTTCCCAGCAGTCAATCTAGCCTCATACTGGAAAACAAAAAAAACCCACAATCCAAATGCATTGGCACTGTCATCTCCCTTCAACTATTAAATAGGGTGTGTTATTTAAAATTTTTGTTAAATTGATAGAATTGATAAAGGCCAGTGTTTTCTTAATAAACCTTCTCAGGCTCTGTTTCAGACTGTCAGCAGGTAGCTATGTAAAAGTTATCTCATTTCTGCAGAAATACTGTTTGGTAGGGGCTAGTGGCTGGGGCAGCTACATAGTGTTCGGTCACTTCATAGAACAGAGAAGTGAATAAAAAAAAGCTTATTTAAGGGCTACATTTGTCACTTCAGTTCTCAGCAGCTCCTGCCATCACTGATGGCAGTTTCTTATCCAAATTTATGCTTTGCAAGGCTTTGGAGTGCTTTTTAAAAGCATATGGGCATTTTGGTGCAAGTATGTCTGTAGCACAGTAAAATTAGTGTCAGTGGTGCTGGAAAACTGGAAATGAATTCAACTCTCATACGAATGGGTTTCTCAGTGAAATGAAGCAACCTATTTTCCTTATTTCTAATAAATGTAAATAAATTGTCTGTGTTGTACAATTTTTATTTTGTTGAGTGCCTGTTAATGAACAGTGTGGTTTTTATTGAGTCATGAATTGGAAGAGTGCTTTTTTGCTTTAAAATTTTCTTTATCCAGAGTCAGTCACAGACTAGTTTTATTTGAACTTTCTCTAGAGTTTACCAGATGTTCTGTTTGGATTCCATGTTACTGTATTGTGTTCACTGAAGTTCACTGAACTAATGAAAACTTAATGAAATCCATATATCTATTTAGCATTTGAGAATACAGTATAATATGATGCTTTCTGTTGCTGTTTGTCATTTATTCTTAAATTGCCAGGACAAATGCAAGCCTTTAAGAGACTGCGAGTTTGCAATCAGCCAGAAGGTTTTGCTTCTCTTCTTTCCTACTGTGTGCCCCTTGCTATCTTGTGGCAGCAGATAAGTCCACTTTCAATGGTGCCTAGGTTTTGCTTCTGCTTCAGCTAGTAAAATAGGAAAAGCACAGGGTCAGATAAGAGGTGTGTTCAAAAGCATGTGTCAACAGAGTTGGTTAAACTGGAGGGTTCCTGATTTCAGGAACAGAAATCAGTGAGGAAAAGAAAAAAAAAATAAAACAAAACAACCAAAACCATCCAAACCCCACATTTCTGTTGAATAGCAGTAGTGGACAGATAACCCCAAACACTATACTTCCTGCTGTTGGGTGTGTGAGTACCTCACAGGCATAGACGGCTTTGCAATATGAAGTCTAACCAGAAGCCAGTTCCAAATGGTGCTCCCCAGAGTCTGATAGCGTGCAATGCATGCAAGGATGGAGTACACCCCCTGCAAGTTTGCGGGCAACACTGTATCATGGGGAGCAGCCAGTATGGAGGAGCTGAAGACAGATCTGAACAGGCTAAAGAAATGGGCAGAGAAGAACCTCATGTAGTTAAAAAAATTGATTCAAAGTCCTGCTTCTGGGATGGAACAACCCCATCAGTGCAGGCTGGGATCTGTGTGGGGAAAAAAGCAGCCTCATAGATGTCCTGAGTTCCCAGTGGTCAGCAAGTCAAGCACTAACCAGCACTCAAAATTAGCAACAACAAAGGTTAAATAACACCGAGCTATGTTAGCAAGAGTCCAGCTAGCAGGTGGGAAAAATGATTTGCTTATCATATGCTTATATATTTGCTTATATGATTTCCCTCTAGTCAGCCCTTGTGAGCTACTTGTAGAAGTGTCTGGGTTTGGACTCCTCAGAGTAAAAAAGACAACCTGGAGGGTCCAGGGCAAGGCAACAGTGCAGATTAGGAGGTGTTACACATACCAAGGGATTGAAACATCTGGCTTTGTGCTTCTTTGGAGAAGACAAGGTTAAAGGAGAAATCTTAACATTGACCTCATCTGACCAAAAGATTTACAGAGAAGATAAAGCCAGACTGTTCTTGAAAGTACATAGCAAAATAATGTGGGACAATGGCCACAAAGTTAGCTATTGGTAAATAATTTTTTACAATATAACCAAGAGCTAAAATGGATCACCCACAGAGGTTGAAGGACCTCCATCCTTGAAGACAATTGCAATGCAATGCAGTTGCAATGAAAAGGTGACTGAGCAACCCAGTCCAATTAGCTGGGTCCAGTTCCAAATCTGGACCCGCTTCCTGGATCCTATCACAATGATTCTGTGGTTAAATTTTGGTATTTTTAATGCCTTATAGTGACATTCTCATTTTAAAAAATATTTATTCCGAGAAAATAATTATTAAAGTAATGAAAAGTAATTTTACTCTTCTCTATCTCTAAAGGTACTTTGAAACCTCCTTGTGGAGGAAGGCAGTGTTTTGAAAGCAGATTAATGACTTTAAGTTTGAACAGGAAGATTCTTTCCTAATGAAAGTCTTTGGAAAATTCTGGAATAGAATATTCACAAACTATCCAAGTAATGAAAATGGAGGGTCCAGTAATCATACTGAATCACACATCACTTCTTTCTAAAATACTCACATATCAATTGTATTATATTTTCACTAATGGCAATAGAAATTTCTGCATGTAATCTTGGGATTGTGACTCTGCAACATAGAGCTGCAGCTGTTTTCCTTTATAACTGAAGATGGACTCTGGGCAGAAAAAACCAGCTGTATCACTTTCTCAGCTCAGCATAAAAAAAAAAAGAAATTTTTTTTCTAGGAAGGTATACTTGAGGAAATTTTACAACAGATCATTTTCCCACAGGAAAATGGGGATTTATGAGCACCTGGTTCCCAGTTCCTTGGCAGCTCATGTGACAGAGTCTTATAGTGCATGTGCTTGTAGTTCCCTGGTCCCATGACACCTTCAGGCAGGTGCAGGCACCCATGGCCCAGGGCGCTTCCCAGCTCCCAGGCTCCAGTGCTCCCCAGCAGGCTGTCAGAGAACAAGGGAGCCTGGAGAGCATGATGGATTTCAGAAATATGAACATGTTCCTGTTATGGAAACAGAGAGTTTGACTATTCAGCCCCTTACCAACACTTTTCAAAACATAAAATCATTTGCAGAAATAAAGTTAAGCTTCCCAGCCAGCTGCGTGTCTCAGCTGAAGATCGATCCAGTCTTGACTAAGCTTTTCAGTCTGGTCACAGGGAATGTGGTAGTGGCTGTGTAACTTAGGAACACTCTCCTAAGACAGAGCTGTCTTCAGATTTTCCAAAGAAATGGGCAATGAGTATCCCAAAGATGGTACAGGTGTCAGAAAACTGCTTTCTCTTATTTTCTAAAAATACTAATGACTTCATAATAAATTCATCCAGCACTGACGCATGGAAACACAAGACAACCTGAGAGAAATCGTGAAAGTAAATGAATATTACAGTTGTGTTACATTCCCTGAAGAAAACACGTGTTCTCTGTGTTCTCTGCTCATGGAAGTGTGGCTGGGGGAAGTGAGCACATTTAACTCCATCCATATATCAGTGTCTGAACCCATTCTTTAAAATGTTTGCTACTTTACATTGTACCGAGAGTAGCTTTTGGAAATTATTAGGCAGTATAATATATAGTGCAGATGATACTAAATATGATGAACGTTTGAATTGTTTCAGTCTGACAAGAAGAATTGCCATAATGAAGAGATAAAGATGTATAATACATAAATCAAGTTCATACATCAAAATTTTTAGATCTTGGCCAGGTCTAAAGAGGGCATGTGTTATTCATCCATCTTTGAATTACAGACATGTGTTTGCACACCTCTGAGAAAACAGATGACATTCCCATATCCAGTTTGAATAATGGTATATATTTCTGTCTTTGAGCAGGGCTTTACTTCAATTTGCCCACAGCATTTTTCCTCTTTCTTTGCATTTGCTTTCCACATTTGGTATGTAAGTTATTAGGGCCCATGCAGGAAAATGACCCAGACAGGTACTGGATGAGTGGAGATAAGAGCTTCTTCCCTGAAAAGCTAATTCTCCAAAAAGATGAAATACAAAAATCCCTCATAAGATAAAGATATGGCTGGTCAACAGAACATGTGAGCAGATGAGTTTCAAACACCCAATTTCAATGCATTAACTAGTTTGCTCTGATTTTGTGCTTTACATTGTTAAACAAGTTTCAGCGGAATAACATCCAGAGAGCTTTGTTAGCTGGAAGATGCTGGAAAGGTGTTGGAGGTGAAGGAAGATGGGAAAAAGAAAAGGGCACAAGGGCTGGCATGTTGAGTGGGAAAACTACGCGGGTAACAGTGCAGGTCCCTGAAGGTCCCTGCTGAAGGTGACTGCCTCTTTCCCTATTCCAGTTTATTTCCTGAGAGTTGTCTGATTGGAAATGAGAGGAATTGTATAAGACATAGCTCAGCAGAATTTGGTCTCAAGATCTGCAATCAGGCCAGAGAAAATATTTTTAAGTTCAGGAACTGCTAATGCAGTGACAGTGGATGCTTTGGCTTCCAGGGCATGCACCATAAAGAACAACCAACTTTATGTGTTCCCCTGCTGCCAGAAACAGAATGGTTCCTTCATGGGTCACTGGTTTGTCCCTGTCAGGCATTTGTTAGGTTCCTGAGAAGGTAACAGGCATAGCATATCCACTCCAGGAACTCCTGTAAATCTGGAAGAATGTTATGTCAAAGTGTCTGATGGCTGGTGTCTCATCTATGTTGCTTGTGTCACCTGGCACTGCGGATTCAGGAGTGCCTGCTGCCTTCCTTTAGACCATCCCTGCCTCAGTTTTGAAATACTTCAGTGAACTGCCCAATTAGGAAAGAGTAACTGCACCACTCTCTTTGGTGCTTCTTCTGACAGCAGAGGCAGGTGCTGTCTCATGGGAAGAGGCACTCTGATTCACTGTACCTCTACATCTCATGCTGACATTATTCCTGGAGAAGTGCATCACAATGGGTCCCTGGCCTGAACAGGAACATGTCATTCCCTTAATCTCCTGACTGACATTAGTGCCGGCTCTGCCTTTCTTTTTACCATACAAATTATAAACTTGAGGGACCAGAAAAAGAAAATCCTCCATTACTGTACTTCTTTTCCTCTCAGAAAAGAAACAAAACCTAAGTGCTATGGGGCATGCTTACATACACTGTCTGCCCATCAAAACCATTTCAGAGAACCCCATAAGTCATTAAGTCACACAGAAAGTGTGGCCAGTTTGATGTTATCTCTCCACTCCAACTGCAAATTTTTCCATACATATAATTTGTTCATGGCAATTACATGAACATGAAAACAGAGACAATCATCATTAGATAAGATTTAAAGTTTCATCATTAGTCAGCTCCTATTTCTGGCCATTTAAAAGCATTTAGACTGCCTTTTCTCTTTTGATTGATTCTTATTTCCTTCAAAAAATCATTGTGATATTTTTCCACTTAAAGCAGTGGAAGTGCTGCCTGTGCCTAATCTCCTATTCTTGGTCATCATGTTTGCTGGCTCCCAGCTCAGTTGGAGCCAGCTTACTGTCTGGCCTAATGGTATTTCCAGACTTGCACCCTCTCCCTATGGTGACTGTTCCTCACACACCCTCAGAGCTCCCAGAAAGCTCGGCAAAGAAGGGGTTGTCCTTCAGAAAATCTTATAAAAAATGGATTTTAGGGAGGAAGATAAATCTGTACTTCTCTGGTCTTTAAAGTAAAGGAGTGACCTCTCTGTCTCCAGTGACCTTTCTGTTTCTCAGCTCAAGCACAAATCTGTGATCTCAGCTTCAGCACTGAAGCTGTCATTTGAGAGTGGCTTGGACAGTGCAATCACATAAACCCTAAAACATATTTTCCTGGGCCAGATTTGGACTTTAAAAATATGCATATTGAGAAATTAGGCTGACTATGTGCCAATTCACCATTATACAGAGACGTATCCAGAAACTCAAAATTATGAGTCTGTGAGGATTTGTGAGATTATGAGAAACAGGCAGCAACAAAGGAGGTACTGATTTTCCATATTGCCTTCAAAACCTTTCCTAACAAGTTTTGAAAGGAAATACAAAGTCTTAAATTAATGTACCTTTTACCTAACTAACCTGTTCCTGGGATTTTAGGACAGACATAATTTGTCATTAAATGATAATCAAAATAAACTCAAAAATCTGAAGAGCCTATACTTACACTGAACTCAAAGGACACTTTAGATTTCTACCAGTGGCACAAACACATCTTAGGTTTTATTGCTTTATCCCTCCTAAAGATTTTATGTGTATTTAACAGACTTCACTCACCACACAACCTTACAAAAGGTGACATCTTGATGTCTGGTGGTTTACTTCAACAACT
>JAYDZK010000169.1:82420464-82443991 GCA_034509185.1 Euphonia xanthogaster | reverse complement strand
ACTCTTAAATCACAGCTGAATGTGGCCCGGCACAAAGGAAAAGAATAAATCCCTGCAGCCATTTTAGTAAACATTAATAAAATTAACTCATGATTGTCTAGAAACACAAACTACATATTTCCAGAAATAGTAAGCTGGGACTCAAACTCATGAATTATCTAGTCAATGAGAGAGTCGCAGAAGACCAAGCACATCACATCACTTTCATTCACATGTAGCAAGACAGACATGTAGCCAAAAAAGTGTATTTTTAACCTGAAAAGGTCCTTCATAATTTGCTGAATGTCTATTTCCATATTCTTCATGTTTACAGCACTACAAATTAAAGCTGACACTGTTGCAGCAACCTGTGCTGTTTTTTCCTATATGCGTGAAATAGTGACAAAATATCATTAAGGTCCACATTTTCTTTCTAATGGCTGTGCTCAACTGCAGCTTTCCAATAAATTGTTAACTCTGCAGGGCTTCATCTCTAATTTTCCAGTGACTAATTCAAATAAAGAAATCTGCTCTCAGTTATTCTCATTGTTATGGGTTTAGATTATTAGAATTAAGTTATTAACATCTTTCAAAAAAGTTTGAGAAAAAGTGATAACACAGCATCCATTAATACCATTAAATAGAAAAAGGCACTAATGAGAGACATCTTATGGAGTTAAAATTTACTTGCCTTTTTAGAGCTTTTTGGTCTTTTAAGGATTATTTCCCTTTCTGTAAGCTACAGATACCCGATAACATCTCCTCAGCTCTATAATATCAGTGTTTGTCAGAAGAATGATAGGTGGAATGACAGGCTCCTAGAAGAAAATGAGGGAACATTTTTGCCCGTTAACAAATTCACACAAAGGATTTTCCAACTCATAAACTGTGGCGACAGCAAAGTTTTCAGAGAAAGTAGGGAAAAGTACTTCACAAAATTTTTCTAGAAGGTCTTAGAAATTTTATGAGTCTTACAGTTGTTCAGAGGGAGCTCCTTTTCAGTGGCTGCTCCACTCTATTATGTATAGGCCTATACATGAATTTGTAAAGAATGCTGGTTTTTTTAATCTTCTCAGCACTCCTTTCACATATCTGCATCTCTTCTGAAGTCTTACTCTCTAAGACTGAAAATTGTTTTCCAACCAATGTCATACCAACCCTGAAGGTAGTGAAGTATTAATTTCTTTATCTTATATATGGTAGCCTTATATTTGCACTGTTTTGAGATAAATCACATTTTTGATGTGTTGAACCCAAATGTATGCGTGTGTGTGTGTGTGTGTGTGTGTGTGTGTGTGTAGATGGGTCTCAAATTAAATTTTTTAACCTCATGTTAGACAGGAAAGGTAAATTTCCTTTTGTGTGGTGCTGCTGACAGCTTTGCTATAGCAAAAAGGGCTGTGCTTTGTAGAGTACAGATAGTCTTGTTGGTCTGGACATTTTTATCTGCAGACCCAGTGGGCAGCCAAGCAAGTGAATCAGACCATAAGTGACATTTCCTTCAACAGACACTTTCCAGAGTGAACACATCAGGAGTAAGGTGTCCACGTTTGACACTACCCCAGAGAATGAGACTGGAAATGATAAACACTGAACTTTCTTCATTTCTCTCTTGTGATTTGGCCAAAAAGGATCTATAATTCGGATTTGTCACTTGTCATTCATTTCACATTAAAAATTTGTCTTTGTAATGTAACTGGGGCCACATTGCCTCCCTGATACTTCAAGGGAGATGAAGTTTACGCAAGAAAAGCTGATTCAGAGAGCAAGTAGGGGCACAAAGCCTCTACAAGGCAACATAGCACAGTGATGAGATGAAATGCAATGCCATGTTGAAATTATTTTTGAGTTTTTCTTAAAAATATGTGAATATGCTTTAAAAGTTACAAACACAAGGGTAACATTGAATCAAACATATATAATTTAGTTTTGTAGGTGTAGCTGATTTCAGCTGAAGATCTCCTAGTGCCCTCAGAAAGGATGTCAAGATATACTCCAGCATCTACCTCATGAGCTACTTTGATTTTGGCCTTTTACATATATAACAAAAATAAGTCTGCTATATCTACAACATCTGTTTAAAGAGCATGATGTTCTGTTACGACTTTTTTGGTACAGGGAAGCTGGACCACCTGAGATACTGGTAAGCTGAGAATCAAGGGGAGGATTGAAATGACTTTGCAGTTCTAAGATGTAGGCATCTAGCTCCCCCTGGAATCTATGGAAAGCAGTAAGCACCTCTATATTATTTTGTGAGTCTTTGGTTAAATATCTACCATAATTACAACTGAGAGCATGAAGATCCCTTCTGACAGGAATTCAAATATGTAGTATGACAAAAGTTCATACTGGAAGGATTTTAGAAGCTAAACTGAACTGACAGAAAAATTCAAGAGATGGTTTCATAGAAGCTCACAGAAACAGTCACCATTCCATTAAAACAGCTGATTTAGAAAGAACGTACTTGTACCCTTGCAAATAAATTTCCCACATGCTGCTGTAAATGCCATTCCTTTGAGAAAGGAGCCCTCCAGCCTGTATCATCAAAATCAAACACTCAAGAAATGCGGCGGGGGGAGGTAGAGGCCACAGCGAATGGCAGCTCACTTAACCCAACTTCCAGATGAAAAGCAAATGTATTAAGAGCTCTGACGTCAAATGACAGGCATCTTTCCAAGAAAAATTTTGTCAGAACTTCATATAAATCACAAGACAGATTGCAAAGCTTTTCATTGGCAATTGCACTAGTTCGTGAGGTAAGATAAATGAATAGGCAGAAGAAAGGTAAGCCAAAAGGCGTCTTCATTTTGCAGACCTTGCCTTGCAGCTCTGGAATTTCCTGAACTGACAATTGTTAAGAAAATCCAGAGGTGGTGTGTTCACATCCACGATTAGTTGCATAGTAAAATAAATTGCAATCAAAAGAAGGGCTTCCTAACTGGATATTTAGATGGAATTCCAGACAAAGAAAAGCAATGGAGAATGTTTTAGCCAGGATTTTTGCCAGCTTTGCTCTTTGCCAGCCAGGACCTTAAAGCCAGGGAAATTCAGAGTTGTTCTAGACTACTTGTGTCTTTGGATGTATTATCCTAAGTTTTATAGTGGCATATAGTTCAGCCAGGAACGCAAATTGTGGTCTTAGGTTCAAAAACTCTCTGGAGAGTTTTCCAAACTGTTGCTGCTATGACAGTTGGAGAACAGACAAATGTTTCAGTAGGAGTCCAAGGGACAGTCTGTCCTCAAAATCCCTGCTGCCAATGTGACTTTCTCTGCCCAAGCCTTGATTTCTTCTCCAAGAGAGATAACAGAACTCAAAGACAGCAGATAAACACTGCAGTCTATACATCAACAATTATCTTAAAGATCACAAAATTTATTGCTTTTTGAATATCTAGTCAAGCCTGACAGTTTTAAAATACTGAAAAAAATATCTTTGCATAGTACACTGGATAAATATTCTCTCATATTTTTCCATTCAAAATTATATCTGTAAACAAAATCCAGCAAAGAACTAGTAGGCAGACACTGCCAAGGAGTGATTTATCTTTTCCTCACAGAAACATCCACTCAAGGTGCCTGTGTCTCTCCTTTGACTAAAAGAAATCTGTGGAAAAAAACTGAATTTAGGCAATGAACTTAAGGTCTGAGGTTTGTCTTTCTACTATGCCCAAAGGTGCTGATGTAAAAAGATTATAACGCTACCTTCATGCTCATGTCTTGCATATATCTGTGTTTTCACATTTGAGTTGTCAGTGCCTTTGTTGCTTCTGTCGGGTTCTGTGAATGAACTTGCTTTCTTCATTTATTCTAAACAAACAAAAACAATTGCATAAATTTTTTACCTTTACCTAGTTTTCCCACGTATTTTGTTATTGTCCTACATTGCAACTAAATCCTGAGTACTGAGGCATAACAGTGTTATTTAAATAATGAATGTTTATGAAAAATATCCCAAAAATAGAGAAAAGTGAAGAAAAGCTATATATAACCATTCAGTAAATATTTTATGATCTAAAAAGTATCATTTTTATTGTTATATTATCCTCACCTTTTTTATTATTTTATGAGCAATAAATCTGTGTTAGAGTTAACTTCACAAAGAAGCTGCATCAGTTCAGAAAATTATGATCGATTTAATATAATTTTAAATAATAAATTTGCTGGGTGGACTGTAAAAATCTCTGGTGTTTTAAAACACAGTATTAAACACAGAAAAAAAGATTTGCAAAGATTTCAGAATATGCATCAATCTCATGGGAAGGGAGTATGCAAGGGATATGACATAGGTGTATTCTAATATTGTTCTCTTTCAACTGGAAGATAACTATAGTTTAGGTGCATGATATAAAGGTGTAAGTAAAAAAAAAAAAAAGATAGCATTTTGGTCAACTACTCAAGCACCAAAACAAGGTATTTTCTACAAAATAATCTCTATATTCATGGTATGCCTCTTGTATGAGCTCATCTGCAGTGCCTAATGTAGATATGAAAACTTTCAAGGCCTTACCAACATCTGCAACAACATGAGGAAGTGGAATGCCTTAGCTGGGCCAACAACGAGTGACTTGACTCACTCAGTGGTGTAGTTTTTGGACTTGCTTGTTGAGGAATGATGAAGTTTACAGCATCAGCATCTGAACTCTGATCAAGAACCTTTTGCTGAGAGGAACAGGCAATTTGTATTTTTGGAACTCTTCCCTGGAGCATTTACATTCTTCACAGTTTCTCAGACATTTTTACATTAATTGTAAAATATGTTCACCACATATGTTTGGTAGCTTTGTACCTTTTCACTTTAGCACCTGTGATACTAATCTGGTGTGGGAGCATAAAACATGATTTTCTGGTGTAGATAATTTCCACCATATTTCTAGTCAGATATTTCTAGTCAGCCACAAAGCTCCTGTGTGTCAATGCTGAGACAAAGGGAGCCTCTGGGAAGAAAGCTTTGGCCTGGATGGTGTGTTGGATGATAGGGGAGACAGTCTCCAGGATGTAGAAAGCAGGTCGATTAATTTGTCTGTATTTCTGTTTGTTTGTTATTAACTTACACATTTGAATGGTATTCAGAGGTGTTTGAGTTGACGTGGTACTGCGAACTCCACCTCTTGGCTATTCAAATCCAGAATATGCTGAAATGCATGATGATTTCTTTCCAGTCTGCTCAACATGATGCAAGCATGCAATGGGCATAAACAGAAGCCCAGGAGCCACAGCACACAAAAGGCATAGATTCACTTTCCTTGGGCCTAGATATCAACTTCTAGATCCAAACAGTTTTCCAGACCTCCAGACGTCGAGTACAGCCATGCTGACATACCTATTTCCATTTGAGGCCACAGCCTCTATAGCCCACTCTCTCCTGAGCTTTACAAAAGTACAGCTAATGTTCCAATTTCACAGATAGGGAAGTGAGGGAAAAAAAACTAAGGCTATTCTCTAAACCTTTCAGGTATTAACTTTCCACTGTTATGCACAAGCAAAATCGACAGATTATTATATCTTAACTACAGTGCCATGTTCTAGCCTGCCTGCCCATTTCTTTTTCCTAGAGCATGTTTTCTCAGCCATGAGAGATTGGTTTCAGCCCTTTTTCGGCCATTGACCTTGAATAAGGTTTATGAATGCAAAGAAGCAGCCTGAAATCTCTCAAAATTTACAGGTGGTTCTGCTCTGAGTAAAACACCTTGATTCTGAGATGCAAATACAGCTTTCTACAGTGATCAGTACAGTTAATTTTGGAATTGTTTGTTTAATTAGTTGGATGAGCATAGTTTACCATTTCTTACAAAATTACATTTTTATGTTTACCACCTCAGTGCAACCAACACACTACAAACATAGAAATAATTCAGCATCTTTATTATATTTATTTATTGTACATGCTCCATACTAACTGTGTTCTTCTGTTATCTAGAATTTTTTTTTTTTCACAGAGAAGGAGCAAAAGCTGCTGGCATGTAAAATTATTAGAAAAAAAATTGCAAACCAAGTGAAGCATGAGAAAAACTAAATAAATTGGTCTTTGTTTCATGAAGAAAACCCAGCTCCTTGAGATGAGTTAATAAAGATAGAAGATTCAAGAAGGATGTAATAGTCTTATCTTGGATGTACTGATGTTTGTATAACCACCCACAAGAAAATTTCAGTAGTAAAGATCCATCACCATATTCAGCATCTGTGTGTAGGAAGCTGTAGACTGGGCTAGAAACCTCCCAGGGACCTTTCCTGTCTGAATTACTCCACAGTCCTTCATCCTAGTCATTAAGTAAATCACAAAGAGTAGCCTAAAGGAAATGTGATCATCTGACAGTTATGCTGGTATGACTCACACCATGAATGCGCACAGTGATAAGTCCCGTTCCCACTGACGTCAGTGGGATTCCTGCTCTTAGGTTGATTTCCAATAGTCTCTTACTCAGCATGAGAATGAGGAAATGCGAAAGGTCGACTCCTAAAAAATGTAGAAATGGAAAAATATGTGGCACGGGAGATTAAGTAGTGATAAAATATGTTCAGTCCAAAACATCTTTCTGGTCCCATAAAACCTCTTTCATTATTACAAAATGTAATATTATTTCCCAAATTAAGGAATATACTTAAAACATTTTCCTCAATTACGAACAGCTTTCTCTGTTTTGAATAATGTCTTGTCTTTTTTGATCTGTATCTCTGTAGAATCAAAGATTCTACCTTTGGAAGAAACATTGAAATCTTGTACCAGAAATTGTGGGTTGATACCAAATATTCTGTCTGTATACTCTTGCTACATTTTTTTCTATAAATGAAATTAAGTAACCCATTTTATTTCTTCCTCCTGTGAATAGTTTTAAGTTTAGAGTGATTTTAAAGACCAATCCAGCTATAGTACTTCCAGGTTGTTCTTAGGTAGTTATGCTGCAGTGTCTTTGAAGTTATTTTTCTCCTTATTCTTGGTCTGAATATTAAAATCTTATGGTGAGCTTTGAAATGTAGATATAAACTTTTGCATACCAATACTCAAAGTCTTCCTTTTCCTTATATGGTTCATTGCAGACTGAACGGGGCTTTAAGAAATCAGATGTTTTTTCTCTCATGGCATTATAGAGTCCATAAACTGTTCACCCTCTATGCAGAAAGAGCTGGAAGTGGCAACATTGCCAAATGTGCCTTGAAATTACACATCATGTTCTACCCCAGAATGTGATCTATTTCGAAGGAAATAGGACTTCTATCCCTATTGCATGCCATTAACAGGCAATTGCCAGACCCATCCTTTGCCAATGTAGAAATAGCAGACCAGAATAAAGACAGTCCCACACTCCTGCTCCCTCATGCCTGGGTATAAATACGTGTCATCCACAAGTGTCTCATGGTATGTCCTAGGAAGTCTGTGCTCTCAGCACCTGTAACCAGTCAAATATCACAGAAAGTATGGAAGGATTACTTTTCAATAATATATGTGCCATTTTATTTATGATATAGAAATTGGATTTAAATATGCCCTAAGATTTATGAATAGTTGTTAAAGCAAGAATGTTGCTGGTGTTTTTACGGCTGTAACACTCACTGTTCACATATTAAAGAAGATAGCTACAATAAAAAGATACAGTGAAGAATTTATTTCTCAAGGTGCAACAGTTCATTGTGGTTTCTATTTCTACTCCCAGAAATACTTGAGGCTAACAAATGTTCCGTTCCTGGCATTTCTGAAGATAAACTTCTTCAGAAAAAGTCAGCATGGTTTTTCAGCTTGTGTTGTGCTCTGGCACAAAGAACACACTTTCCTACTGCAAGGATTTCCAGTTTTTAAGAATACAAGGAATGCTTGTGGTTCTGACAGAATTATTATGTTTGTAACAGTGCATCTGTCTGAGAGAGATTAACAGTATGTGAGTTCTGTAAAATGGGATTCACTGAGTTTTGTGATCATATACAAAATCTTTTGCCTTTCAAACTAGAAGAAGATTATAAACTGGTAGAAGACTATAATTTTTTTTTTCACAGAAAGACACTTCTGATTGCATCAAGATTCCTACAAATATCATACATAAGATCCATTTAGGATAAACTGCATCATCTTCCAGGAGCACTGATATTGGAAGATACATAAGCTCTGCATTTGACAGGCCTGTCATTGTTTGAAAGTGGATTTAACTGATCTCACTTCAGAGGAATACTTTAAGTATGAAATTGCACATTTGGACAGAGTCAGAACACCTGGAAGATATTCCCAAAGAGCTGAAATAAATTTGAAGGGTTTTTGATAGACAGTGTGCAAATGAAATCTGAACTATGACTTATCCATGTCACAAAAAATAGAAGTTCACCATAGTTTAGCCATGATGACCAAGAAAAACCTTTTCCCTGCTCCAATTCTTCTTCCTGGAAATATTTTTGTTCCTACTAGAACTTTTTTATTTAATTATTTTCTTTTTACCTGGCACTCTTCTTTGTGTCTAATTGTCCTACTTTCCTAAGGGGATGGAAGTAGCAACCATCACTCCCTACAAACACCTCTCGGGCTTTTCCTCTCCAGAACATTTACGGCCATCTTGAGCCTACTGGGGTAAACTAATTTAATAAATGGTCATTGGCTAAGAAACAACAGCAAAGATAAAATAGATCTCTTTCTGCAAAGTGATGCTATAAAAAGACTGAAAAATAAAGCAGGGGTGCCTCACCCAGACCAGACTGAAGGTTAGCTTTTCCTTTGCTGCTTGACTTTTCTATCACTGAATACAAACAGCAGTGTTGGATGCCTAAGTATTTTCCACAAAGAACATATGCATTTTTAAGTACATTTGAAAGAAACAGTATATTCTGGCTCAAAGAAAGCACAGTACTGCCAGCATTCTTTTTTCCTCTCTGAGGCAAGTCATGTTCCTGGAAGCACAGAAGTGTCAATTTAGCAAAGGTCACCGTGACACACATTTTTGATGTCTTCAGTGATATTCTTGCTCATCACCAGTTAAGACACAAGTGTTTGTCATCATAAAAATCTAAACGATCAGCCTGACCACAAGATAACAAACTTGAGAAAGACCTTGACCTGCAAAAGATTTCTGCTTTTTCATTTTATCTAAAAAATACGAATGCGAAAAACCTATCAAAGTTAAATATATTTCAACCAAATGTTTGTTTTGGGCTTAAATTTCATTTCTCATATTTATTACACCATTATTTACAATTTCTCTTAAACATTCACAGCTAGTTAGGTATTTAATGCCCTCCATCATTCTGTGACTAATTATGCCTTTTCCTGGCAATTTTCCTTTTTTTATTTGTTTCACTCTCCCTGATGTACATATGGCCAACATATTCAAACCAGTCTCCTAAAGTCTGCTAGGCATTCAGTGAAATGAGAATATTTAGGTGATTCTATGTGCTCTTTCAAAATGTCAGCATCTGCTTTCTTTGGATACTGACATGGAAAGATCATAGGCAGGAGTAAATATTAACCAGAATAAATAAATAAAATTAAATAAGCACCCTTAAGAATCCAGAAAGTTGGTTGTATTGGGTCTTCTAATCCATATCTCAACTGCAGCCAGAAGCATTTATACCTTCATTAGTCCTGAAAACTTTGTTTCAATTACTCACAACTGCAGGCATTCCCCAGTTTCCCAAGCTCTCCAGGGTATACTTCTGCTCCCTATGGTAAGAAAATACCCTGATATTTAAACTGATCTTTCCTGTTGCAATGTGTCTCATCCACTGGGCAAATTTGTACATGCAAGCAGACTTTTCAGAAATTTTTGTATTTATGAAATTGTTATTAAATTCTTCTCCTTCATCTTTCGCCCCTTGCAGGTCAAGTTCTCTAGATATTTTTTCCTTCTTTTTGTCTATACTACTTCTAGTTGGTCCACACTAACGCACACTGAAAAAGACCTGTTTAAAATTAGATAAAGCTGAGGCCTTACTAATGGTGATAAAGCAGAAGTTTATTTCATTCCTCTTGAAAACTATGCTATAAAATATCCTAGAACATTCTTATCTGGCATAGTTCATTCATGTTGCGATTGAGATCTATTCCAGCTGTCAAACTTGCTAAAGAACAGCTACTTAAATAATTGTTCCCTTGTCATATTAATATTTTTTTGCCTAAGTTATTGCCTTGCACTTTTCATAGAGAATTTCATCCCTAATAAATCTCATTCTGTTATTTTAGACTCCTCATTTTGACTTTCCTTTTTAAGGGCATATGTGAGACTAAAGCAAGTATGACTCTGAGTTATTAATGAAAGAGTGACTTCTGTAACTGGCTGAGAAGACCTCAAGGACTGAAATATTTATTAGTAAGTCTTAGAGTTTCAGACATTAATTAGATTAAACTTCTCCAAATGTGACAGAGTAATAACTTGCCTTAATTCATGTCTTTTTGCCGATAGGAAAGGGCAGTACTCTCAGAGTTAAATATTGCCCTTCTAACCCTTTCTGCTGATTATTCTGTAGTAAAATACTGCTCTGAGCTCTCTGAATGGTTACACTTAAGTTCTGACTATAATACTACTCTGGGCCAAACTTTTGTTAAGTAGAGTCTCTCATCCTGGGGCCTTGGCATCAGGACCTCTGACTTCCACTAACTGTTTTTTGGCTTCTTAACAGAGAGAATTATGATAGATGGGGAAAATTACTAGAAATTAACAGCAGGACAAAAACAGGTCTTTTGGCCAAAAATATTTAATTTTAGATACATTTCCTGACTTTTTTTTAGATAAAAAAGTGAGGAAGCTCCCTTCTTTGCATAGTTTTAATAAAATATTTTGATACCTCACTAGCTGACTCACAATTTTTCCAAGATTAGCCAATTTTTCTATTATGGGAAATACCCAGATAAAACACTGTCTTGTAAAAGAGAAGCCTCTTTTCAGATTATCTTCTTCTAGAGACTTCAATCTAAATTCCCATCAGTTTCTTTGGACTTTTACAGCAGTTTGAATGCTACCTCTTTTGTGGTAGGAAAGGGTTCACCTTTAGGAGCTATCTTGGAGATAAGTAACTGCCAATTCCCACAGCTGCTAGAAGAGACCAGAACAATTTTTCATCAGCAAACTGTGTGCTGGAGATCTGATAAGAGCTCAAGTTCTCAGCTTTCAACCCCTGATTTCTCCTTGTTTGCCCTTATCCTTGAGTAATCATCCAGATGCAAAGCTTACGCTGGAATGAGGACAGCTAATGCACCAGAGCTGGAATAAGCATGGAAATCATCAGGGCCAGGTCCAATTTTGGATGACAGCACCATACATCTTGCTAGTATAGGCATTTTTATAGTAACATTATAATGTAGAGCTGCAGTTCATTTCCCCCACACATCTGAGCATGTCCAACACATTTGAACTGTTTAGTTCAAGCAGCTTCTTCAGAAAAGGATGGATACAGGACTGTGAGCTGGCTGAGTCCCAACATGACCAAGACCATGTAGAAGAAAGGTTAGGATGTAGGTATTCAAGGAATACCTTAGCCTTGTATATTCATGAATGGTAACAAAAATATTTAATTGTGCCTTATTTTAACTCAGGGTCCTTAACTGTACATTAGGCCCATTATGTACCTGTGTCCTGTTTTGGCTGCAGAGGAAATATAATCCTTCCAGTTAATTGCTGAAAAAAAAATTTTTTTTCCTAATCCTTTTAATGTTTAAATATTCTAGTTATTTTTAATAAAATTTTGTCAATTTTTAACATCTTGGAAGAATAATAAGGAACATCTTATGAAACTGCATATTTTTCTACAACCTAGATTAGAAGCATTATGGTTATATTTTATAAATATATATTTACACATTCAAAGCCAGAAGGAATGTCTTTTAATGAACTAGAATAGTATGTTAATAGCCTCCTTTTTTGTTTTATTAAACTACAGAAAGATGCAAAAGTGTCTTGAAAAATTATATTTATTTACTTATAATTTAGTAACTTCTTCTGGAATAATATGCAGTGTTGTACATAACACAACTTCTAGAAAAGAGTAATATTCAGTGGTTTATTTCTTTCATACTCACAATCCCACATACTTAATTTATGTGGCTACAAAATAAAACATTATTCAATATGTAATAATCTATGACCTGTGCGTTAGGATATGGATCCCTGTTCCAGTTTTTTTCCTAGTTCATAATCTTCTCTATTAAAAGGCTAGACATAGGTGAAATGAATGTGGCAAAATGAGAAAAACTGCAATAACTTCTTGCTCCTAGAATTGGGATAGATCTCAAAATCTTACATGTTTTCATCAGAACTTATGTTGAGCAAGCTTGTATTTCTTTGTTCTGATTTTATTATTTATTATTTGTTCACAAAATAAATATGTCTCCATAGCCCTCCAAGTTAGCCTAGAATTAACCTCACATACTTGATATTCCCTTTGCTGTGAAATGCTTAAGATTCTAATGCATACTACAACAAAGACAAAATAAATCAATCACAGACAGTCTTGCTTCCAGATTGTTACAAGGACCAGCAAAAGGAACTGCAAAACCATATGGCCATAACACAACTCCAACTAAAGTTGTTCTGTGTGTTTATGTGTAATTCATCACGAATGGGACACAGCGGCGAGAGCAGCAACAGCCCCGTCCTAGCTAGACTGAGCCGCACACAAAACCTCACTTCCCATTTTCCTAGCAGAATCCAATGTCTCGTGTTCTCCAGAATGAAAGAAATCAATGAAGGGGTCTTTTTTGCAGCTGGTAAGAGCATTCTTCACACCAAATAATGAGCAAGAGCATAGCAGATCCTCTTTCCAAAACGAACATATTTGCCTTTTACAGAAAATACTTTGTGAGATTCCTAATGTGATCTTTTTTCTTTGTATGAAAGACCAATCTGCTGAACAAATGTGTTCTCCTTATTTGACCAAAAATTAACTGACATCCTAAAGAAGAAATAGCAGAAACAAAATCTCAATTTTAGGGAAAGGGTAGGGGGAAGAGACTTCCCTTTTTTTCCTCTTTTTCTCTGGTGTGAGGCAAAATATCAGCTAAGTACTGAACTGCATAAAATATGTGCACAGGCGGGCAAAGAATTTGGGAGTATTTGCAGACAGTTTTCAGTGTGTCCACGTGATGGGCACCATCATTGACTCCATCACTGGAACAAGCTTTTAAAAGTGGAACCATATCAAAGGGAAAATTACAAGTACAGCTGATGCTGCCTGTGCCTAGTGAAGAGCCAAGATGAAATTTCGTACGGTTTGTTTATCTCCACCTGTTAGGGGCTACAAACCTCTATCATTTGGACAGATATTTTCCTCCATGGCATGGATGTTAGAGACCATCCCATGTCTGTGTGGTTTTTCAGCATAACTCTCCTTCTCTCATCTCTTTCAGTATAAGCTCTTGTTCATGTACACAAAACATTCTACTAGGTGCTGGTTACATGGGAATTATTCATAATGACAAGAAGGGGGAAGAAAATCAGAGAACAAAATATAAAATTCTGATTTTCAGTCCAAGCACATTGGATCAGCTACTGGGAGTGTTAATAAACTGGAGTGAAATGAAATTCCTGTAAACATGAAGGAAGTATATGTACTTCCTATATGTTTCAAGGCCAGTGAAGGAAAGCTATTAATGCAGGTCTTTCCATTCAGCACAAGACCTTTTGAGAATTCCTCTTTCTATATGGGCAATTTAATATGCTTTTACTCATTAAAAGGTTGGAAATTTCTATTGCTTGCCAGACAAAACTTTTGGAGAAGGTACTGGAAATTAGTTTGGAAGGTATTTTGTGGCCTGGAAATAACTACTGATGTTAATTGCCAGGTATATATATATATGTATATATTTAAAAAGCAAAATAGGAAGAAAAGACCTACCTCCAAACTATACAGGATTCATGAATAAAAGAACACTTGTTTGAGGAGTTTGTTTACATTTTTCTTTAGCCATCTAGAAGACAGAAGCCCGGATAAGGAGATGGGGCTTCATCTGTGGCCAACATAATGAAATACACCTCTTCAAAATGACTACTAGAATCAGTTACAGCCCAGCTTTGCTGCTCTGATTTGTCCTCATCAGGCACCATTCTTTCTCCATTGACAATGGAGACAGATACTTTTGGGGATTTAGCAGTTTGTTCCTACCTCTGTTGGACTGCAGCAAAGAGCAGTGTTGTTCTGAACAGAACATCAGCTGTGTGATGGCCATGAGATGCCCTACAGAAATGTCCCCATCAGGCACAAATAAACCACCTCATATCTCTGTACCTTTCTTTCTTGTCCTCCAAGACTCTGCCATTGTACATATGGAGACACCCTGCAAAGAAACTAGGGAAGAATCAACCATATCCCATACTTGGCTTCTTCTCTAAAAGTTTAAGTATTTGAAAAACAGATCTTGATTGATAGTGTTTCCAGATATTTTCTGATTCCTATTATTACCACTTCTTTTTGAAATTTAATAGTATTCCCTGCAGAAATTACAGAAAACAAATGTTTAAAAACCCAACTGTGTGTTAAGTAGGCTGGCCAAGAGCAATTTTGGTGATGGAAGCAAGTAAAGAATGATTTCCAGTTGGGGGGTTGAAAAAAGTATCATTAAGAAGGCCCAACAAGATCTATTGCCACAGGCAGTGGAGAGTCACTGTACCACACAAAGCTTGGCTACCGGAGTCAAGGTCCTGTTTTAGCTTTGCACTTAAAAATGTAGCTCTAGATTTCATTACAGAGTAGTGAAATTATCATCATACAATTATCTGTAATACTACATTAACACAGGCCTGAAAAACAAATTCTGTAATGTGCTAAAAGCATGATCTGAAAGTTGTATCACACTTGTAGGAAAGGACATAAATATCACCCTGGTGTGCCCCATTTTTGTTAAAAGAATCATAAACTATCTTGATGATTGTGCTGATGGCACCTTGCTGCCCAGATTGATCATGGAATCTTGACTTTAAATTACTGAAGCAAAGAAAAGGAGGTTACATTTTCAAAAGATTGTATCTCTCATTTCAAAAAGTTAAACAGCTGTATTACAGCTTGATCCCATAGATCCTTCTGCCCCTAGTTATTCTTCCTGACCCATATTCTAACCTGTTTAAGCCTTGGTTAATATCTCAATGAATTCCACAAGGACTTCCTAAAATAAAGGAGCATTTAAAAGCAATACACATTAAAATTGAAAAAGATGACCCAGTAATTTGAAAAACTATTCTGGTATGGAAACAACTGGTTTTTCTGAGTAAAATGTAAGGGAATAAAGCAATTGCTACAAATCCTTTTACTCTGTAGTTTCTCATAGGAGAAAATTTATTTATCATAGCCAGGACAACTAAAAGTATAAGCACTAAATATGAATTTAAGGTTATTTCCTACAATTTATTAAATCTGGAGGTTTTAGTATATGAATATGGTGTTTCTGTTAGATTTGTCTATCCCTGAGTTAAAGAAAGGGAAGGAAAAAAAAGGCTGAAACATTGCAAACCAATCTTTATCTGGAATCAAAATGGGTTACATAGCAGAGAAAAAATGTGTAGACACCAGAGGTCAGTGAAACCTATCTTGTCAGCAGGGACTGCGTTGAAGAGTAGGACAAAGGTGCAACTTCAAACAGCATCTGAAATTCATTAGATTTCCAAATGTAAATTCCAACACACATAGGGAATTTGAGCTCTGAGTCTCTATGATATTCTGTACTTATATCACACCCCCCAAGTAATCTATTATTTTTGAATGCTTTCTTTGCTTTATTTTGGCTTTTTCATCTGAACCAAATATGTGTTACATAGGAATGAAAAACATATCTTCTAATTAAACTGTAAAGAAACACAGTGTTGCATCTTAGCCCAAACCTGCAAACTCCATCAAAAGCAGATAATGAAACAGAGGATGTACATTTTTCTTCCTTAGTATAGGAGGTGATATACAAATTTTGTAGTGT
The DNA here is from genome assembly GCA_034509185.1 of Euphonia xanthogaster. NCBI lineage: Eukaryota > Metazoa > Chordata > Aves > Passeriformes > Fringillidae > Euphonia > Euphonia xanthogaster. The sequence continues at coordinate 82,428,147 of JAYDZK010000169.1, read as the reverse complement.
TCTTTCTCACACAGCCATATTTCCTAAGGAATTATACTCCATATGGTTGAAAGTGACCACAAAACAGATCAAAGCCACAGAGAGATCACGGTTGGAATGTCACTCTGGCCCAGAACAGCAAAGAATAGCTTTTCAGAAGTATTAAAAAAGTTCCTAATGCCCTGCTCTTTCTTCCCCATCTGTCATCCCCCTTTTTACTGGATGTTTTCTCCCTCTATTTCTTTCCTACTCATCTTTTTACAAGTTTTCTTATGGGAAAAACAAGTCAAAGAGTTCGTCATTTGAATCTAGCCCTAAAAGCTCCAAAGCACAAGTGAATCCAAGATCAGATACAGTTAATAAACCCCAGCTCTAATGGGAATAATCTTTGATAGTTCTCATTTAAATTCCTCCATGATCTTCTGCTTAGGAATACAGCTGTCATCTTTCATCTTCTCTTTTTTCTCTATACTCTCACTTATCTTTGATGATACAAATCACTGTAGTTCCAATGAAACCAACTCATTGTACTAATTTAGAGCAGCTGTGATATTTTTCTGTCCTCTGCTCTGTACTTTTTTGGCAACAAGATCTTTATATTACCACTTTTTAGTTTGGGTACTTAGACATTTGTTCTACATTAATTTTGGCAAATTGATTTTATTTTTCATTTCGAGATTGCTTATAACTTTCTACAGTTTAAGATATACCTTTCCTCTTCTGCTTTTCTCTGATGAACATTTTATTTTGGAACATCCTGTAATTCTATAATAAAACCTCTTCCTTTGGGAGAAACCAGGCCTCTGTAATAACTATTATGACCTCACTTCCATTTGTCACGCTTGTGTCCACCACTGAGCTTTTTTCTCTGTTTGCCTTTAGTTAGAAGCACTTAATTTATTTTCCAGTTTTGTCAAAAAATAATAATGAGTTTCTGTGTTTTTCCTTTCTTTAACTCTAAATATTTTTATGTAGTCCTATGTAATTGAAATATTAGAAGTATTTAATCAAAACAAATATGTCCATCTCTCTCCATGTTAAAATATAATTTTTTTCCTCTCTCTTCACCAGAAAAAATGAATTCTTCCTTAATTTGTTAAATTTTCTTTATCATTCTTAGAATTTTGTTATGCTAGAGCAGTGGACTTGTGGAAACCCAATGAATCTCAACAAGGCCAAAGCCAAGGTCCTGCAAGTAGGACAGGACAATCCCAAACATATACAAAATCTGGGCAGGGAATAGACTCAGGGCAGCCCTAAGGAGAAGGACTTGAGGCACTTGCTGTATGAGAAGCTCAACATGACCCAGCGATGTGCACAGAAAGCTGAACACATCCTGAGCTGTGTCAAAAGCAGCGTGGCCAGCAGGGCAAGGGAGCTGATTCTCTCTTTCTGCTTCGCTCTCATAAGCACCTGGGGTGCTGCATCCTGCTCTGGGACCCCATGGTAAGAAGAAGGATGTGGGCTTCTTGGAGCAGGCCCAGTAGAGGTCCACAAAGACGATCAGGAAGCTGGAGTGCCTCTGAGATGAAGGCAGGTTGAGAGGCTTGGGGTTGTTGAGATGAGAAGAGAAGGTTCCAGTGAGACCTCACTGCAGCCTTCCAGTAGGTAAGGGGGGGCAAGAAGAGAGCTGGAGAGAGGGTTTTTCAAGGGCATGTAATGATATGACATGAAGTGATGACTTCAAAATAAAAGTGGGTATTTTAGATTACAGATTAAGAAGAAATTCATTACTGAGAGGGTGGTGAGGCACTGGAACAGGTTGGCCAGAGAGGTTGTGGATGCTCCATCCCTGAAAATGTTTAAGGCTGGGTTGGACAGGGATCTGAGCAACCTGGTCTAGTGGGAGGTTTCCTCGCCCATGGTAGAGGGGCTGTAATTAGACAATCTTTAAAGGTCCATTCCAATCTGAAGATTTCTGTGATTCTTTTTTCTCAACAGTTCCATGCTTAAGCGGGCACGGTAGGTTGAATATTTGCTATTTTCCTCAATGATGATATTCTTACTGTTGTTATGGGCAAAATAAAACATAGTCTATATAAAGAAGCTATGAATTTATTACAAGTATAACTAATTCTACAGTCAGATAATCAAAATTTTTAACTAATATGAAATTCCTTCTAATAAAATAGTTAAAATTTCTGCCCCAAACCATCCCAGAATCTACACCTTTCTTATGGTGCTATATTCAACCTGCCAGTATGCCTCTGGGCCCTAAGCTTGACAATTTCTTGACAAATTCTTTTAAAAAAGAAAAAAAAGGTAAAAAAGCTCTGGTGCTTACATAAGTTAACAGCATCTCAGTCTTCACCAGAAGGAGCAAGATCTTACTATGAGGGTTTCTTTCTCCTCGGAAAGTGCATGATGTCCGTAACAATTTTTTTCCTCCTTTCTCTTGGAATTCACTTCTGTTTATTTTCTTTTCTTTTTTTTTTTTTTTTTTAAGACAGCCTACTCACATATTCTTTATTTTTAGTGGATCCCAATTAGATAATGCTTCTTTTCTCATTATTTCTACCATCTGTACCTCTTTTCTTTTCCAACTCCAAAGTTCACACTCCTGTGTATAGTTGGACAAGTCTGATTGGTGCTACTAGTCTGAGAGATCTGCTACCATCTTGAGATTGTGCACTTCTGCATAGCATTTTATGCTAGTCAGATACAGTTTGTTTCATACAGAATAACTACTTGTAGTTACTATAAACTGAATCTGAACTACAACAACCTTAGGCAATGTTTAATTCACTGCTAGACAGGTGCTGCCACAACTGAAAAAAGAGAACATCATATCAGCCCAAGAAAAGCCTAGGTAAATTTAGAGACCTGTATTGCCAGGCTAGTACAAAAGCAGGAGGAAGGACAATGAGTTTTGACTTCTAACAAAAAAAAAAATCATTTTTTAAAAAGAATAAGATATTTTATTCAGCAATCAACTAAAATTGTAATTAAAAATTATTACAGTGATAGCACAACCTAATAAAAGGCAGCCATAGACAAACATTAAGTAAATGCTGCTTCTTTGCATCATCATTGTACAGGAACATCTGCTCAGACTGTGCTTCCCCTGAGGAATAAAGCTACATGCGCAAAAGTCTCTTTGTGATAGAGTGGATTAGAAGATGGAAAAAAAAACCCAGTACTTTCCCCTTATAAAACCAGAATTTAGCCCTTCTAAGATGCCAGGAAAATGGCTCATGAAACCAGAAAGCCTTGCAAAGGGTATGAAGGACTTGAATAACTCCAGTGTGTTTGGTATATTGGCACCAAAATCCTTTTTCCACCACAGCTTCTGCCACAGATCGCCACACTTCTGAAGATATATGGGCCACTTGAAGCCACATTAAAGCAGGTTTGAGTTCCAGTGGAGAACTTTAAGTGACAGAGAACAAATGAAGCAACAATAAGTTATTATTATCTTATGTGAAAGGGCAGGAAGTATGGGTGAAGGGAACCACTTTCTTCTCTGCTGTAATAACCACAAATCAATTTCCTGGCACTACTCAATGAAGAATCATAATTACACTCGTCAGAAATGGTTGTCCTGGTCCAGAACCAATTACCAGACTCATTCCAAGTGAGATTTTTATTCTTTACTGTCTACTCTTTCTACATCTCACAACAATGAGGCAGGAAGTTCTGGAAGTCCTGCAATATATCAGATCCACCTCTGCAACAGATCCTTATCTTCCTTTGATGACACAAAGTTACCCAGAAATTACAAGTAGCCTTAAAATAAAAATGCTGTGTTGAAGGAAATCGTCTTCACATTGTCAGAAATCCATTGAGGGAATCAAGCTAAGTTTAGCTGCTGAAGCAGTGAATCTCACTAAATCATTTACACTGTTTGTTTCTCATTCCCTCCAGGGCTATTAGCAGCAAAATGAAGGTCTAATTTCACTGCCACTTTGTCAGCTCTAGCATGCTTGATCCAAAACCTATATGGAGTCTACAGAGAAACAAAGGCAATCGGAACATTGGGATTAGATTTTATGTTTATATTACTATACGGAAGGAGGTTTGGTTTCAACTTCAAGAAAACAGCTACCTTATTATGGATGACATTTCTATACATTGGCTGAAATGGATTTGAGTGTATGGTATATTAAACCAGCCATTTCCAAACAGAAACCCACAGAAGACAGGGTGGAAAAATAATTTCTGACTGATATTCCTGTAGCGGTACTGCCATTGGACTGCAAAAGTGGTAAGCAAAAGGGGTCAAATACCTCCAGGTTTCATTTGCTACTGCTGTCTAGGAAAAAAGGTAAAAGCTCCAAGGTGGGGAAGCAGAGGGGAAACAGCACCAGATGAAAGGAAGATGATGTTACCTCACTTATTTTGGGTCAGTTTGTCTGGTCAGTTTTAATTTGCTTCAGACACTCTGTAAGCAGGATATATGCAACTGAAAATTAAAAGGAATTTTTAATTGATTATCACAACAGAACAAAAATTAGTAACTTTTACAAGGTGACCAAAGCTCCCTAACCAAACACAAGCAGAGCCCTTTTCCACTAATATTGTATCTTTTCAAGTTGGTATTTCTCCTCTAGTCTTTACCTGGGATCCTAGGCTGGCAAAGGGAAAAGGTTGCAGTGGAACTTCTAGAGACACCAAGGGGAGATAAAGGTGTAGGAGCAAAATGTATAATGGGCTTCAAATATGTTTTTTCAGGTCCATATGGATTTGGTGCGAATTTGAAATCATGCTCAAAAGCAAATTAAAACCAAAAAAGTGTAAATAAAGAAGTTAATCATCAGATTCTGCCAAGAAGTCACATTAAGTGCTTCATGTTACATTGAAAGACTAAGTAGGTTGCAACCAAGCTGGACACAATAGGATTTATTTTAGTTAAAGAATTTCACAAGTATTACAAACTTACATATTTTGAATATCTTCTTGATTAAAGATATGAATGATAAGGTTCATTCCAATAACCTCAGGTGAGCATATATACACTTTAAATATTAATGTTTGGTACAGCAGGCAGGTAGGAAGTTTTCTTGCTAATTTATTTAGAAAATTGTGACTGTCCTGATTGTGACTTGGGTGTTGCTGTCAGATAGCAAGCTTAATCACCTACATGCTGAGAAGAGTTTGACTGATGTGCCTCTTCTTCTTAGACTCAAGTAGATGGATGTTGAACGAGTCGTGTTCTCTTTTTTTTCTCTTTTTCAAAATTATTTGCAAGAAGCACCTTAATTAATTTTATTTTTAAGATGTTTATCTGTACATTTATGCTTCCAGGTTGTTATAGGATGGGGACGCCTTAGATTTAGATAGCTTTAGGTAGCTGTTTGCTGTTATCTGAAGCTCTCTACTGTACGACACACTTCCTAAATAACAGAAGGATTTTGAAGGATGGACAATCTAGAGATTCATACAAGGTTCTACTTTCTTATGAAAAGGAAGAAGTGAGAGGATACTTTATGTTCTGTGAAACTCTTTTTCAAGAGTCAAAAGTAGTGTTTAAATTTTTTATTATCTTTCATTAGGGAAAGAAATTATCCTTTATCATTGATATGCATATTCTACGCCGTAAAACACCTAGACTTACTGATTGAAGGACCATGGCACCCATGAGGCTGTAGCCTTGCTAAGAAGAATTTGCATTTAATTTTATGTAGCCAAATTCTATGAAGCCCATGTACCTGTAGGGAAATTCAGTTCCTTTTGCCATGCCATAAGCAGCTGTTTCTGTGTCTTATTTAGTTGTGCAGTACCTTAAAGCCCTTTGAAACTAATAGCTTCCATTTTGGCATACAGCTGTGCACACTAGTGTCTATCTTTCTCTATCATCTCATTTACTAAAAAAGGAGAGACTATCACTTCCCTCCAGTTCTTCCCAACAGCATTTTGAAATAGAAAAATAATAAGTAGTACACAAGAAAATTTTTCTCATTCCAGTGGAATCATACGTAATTTGCCCGAAAAGACTGTGGTCATTGCAATGATTTTAATTAGAGAAAGATGCTCTCTAAAAATACCTTTGAACAGTGCTTCTTTCTTTATTTGCTGAACAAAACAAAATTTTTTCTAACCAAGTCTCAGACCCAAAGAATCAAGTCCATATTATTTCTGTTTATAAATCATTACTCATAATGATTTTCAGCCAGTAAACTTCCTGATGTTAAGGAGCAGAAACATGTACACATTAGTCTGTTCCAGATGCCACTGCTCTCTATTAGCTCAACAGCTTCTGACTACTCAATATACAATTTTATTGCAAAATTTGGAGTTATTTGTATTGAAAAACTAATCAAGGATCACGAATATGTAATTTTTCTGATTATGTTGAAATTCTGTGCCAGAATTAGTATCTGTTCTTTTCTCAGTAGCTTTCCTCTCTTCTCACATTGCAAAATAATACTGTGCTTTCTTAATATTCTTTAAAATTACACAAATGTTGATGGCATGGCTGTAAAATTTAAGCTTACATTACTTTCCAGATAAATCCAAGATTTTTGATCAGTGATAATTCAGAAATATCACAAAATTATAATTTTTCAGTAACTTTTCCAGGATGTTAATGAACCCATTTTAATTTCTACACAGTTTCTAGCTCAACATTACCCAGTAGTTTGCTTTACTCCTTACATCATTATGTTGCTTGCTTTCAGTCTTGCTTGCTGTGAGCTTTATTATTCTCTCTAGGGCATTACTAGGAAATTTTTGGTCCTGCTAAGTTGAACAAGCTGATAAAATCACAACCAATTCTCATATCACCTGCTAAAATCCTACTTCCCGTCTGCTTTTGTTCCTGCTGCTACTGTTTCCATTCTGGTTAGACGAGGCAGGGATTCTTAGCTGAGAAGGCAGTGCTGTTTTTTGGGAAGAGGAGATTCCTCCCTGCCAGCTTCTCATCACAGCCCTTACCACCTTTTTTCAATTTCACCATTACCACCCACATTTAGTAATAATTGGTACCAGATAAGAGTGTGTCTGCCATTCTATTGCTGATTTGTGTAATAAACAAAAGCACGCTCAAAACTTCTAGGGATCCTTTAGGACTGTGAGCCATTCGCGTTACTGTACTCATTTCATATAGTAAAATTCAAATAATATTAATTAATTTTAATTCTAGAAATCTAAAAAACACTGTTATATCTCAGTTAGGGAGGACTGTAGACAACTGTTTTGTCACATGGATGGTAGGCAATAGGGCTCCTACCCAGAGGCTGTATCCAAGGCAGGGAGTCCTACCAAGCGAGGGGAACAGTCTGTGGCCATGAATGCCTTTATTCAAATTTCTGTGGCCAATACATTTTGGGATGTTTATTTTTATTGTAAGTATGATATTACTTATCTTTTGTACATCATTGCTGTCCTTAGATAATCAATATAGAGTCACAGAATGGCTTCATTTGGAAGGGGCCTTAAAGACCATCTCGTTCAAACACCCCTGCCATGGGCTGGGACACCTTCCACATGACCATGTTGCTCCAGGTCCCATCCAACCTGGCCTTAAACACTTTTAGGAATGGGGCATCCACAAAGTCTCTGGCCAACCTGTTCCAGTGTCTCACCACCCTCACAGTAAAGAATTTCTTTCTAATGTCTAATCTAAACCTGCTCTCCTCCAGTTTGAAGCCCTTTCTATCACGTGTATAATGAGTATAAAGGTGCTGAGAATAATTTAAGTAGAATTCATTATATGCTATTATATTCTGTTAGTAGCAGAATATGTTAAAGCATGACCATGTAGTC
>JAYDZK010000169.1:82401304-82420364 GCA_034509185.1 Euphonia xanthogaster | reverse complement strand
TACGTTAAAGCATGACTATGTAGTCATGTTTTATTGCTACAATCATTTCTTCATCTCTGATTCCAAGTATGGTAGCTGAAAATGGCCTTTTTCTCATATAAATCACTTCTGTTACTCATGAGACCTCTTGAATCTGTGTATTGAAATAGTTCAAATAGGGAAAACAGTGATGTTTTGACATTTTAGTTTTTTGAATATGCTTTGGTAATAACTAGTAGCAGAAAGCTTCCTGTGTTAGGCAATAAAACAAAGAATTTTTTTCCATAAGCGGAATGTCATGTATTATCAAACTGAGTCCTCTCTGTTTCTAATAGTTTTCTCATGTGTTTATTTAAAGGGCCTTACTGAATCACAGCTTGAATATTTTGATCCCAACTTAGTTTGGGCCTTTTATTAGATTTGGGTGAGCTGTCAATTTGTATAACTGTTATTTATTACTATGCTGCTCCAGTGGTATGCATGTGGAAGAGAATATTAAATTTTTTAATTGTTTAGATGGCATTTAATAGAATATTCATCATAATTTAGTTAATAAAACTAGAGATCTTATGATATTTTGTTAATGAAAACATGGAATAAATCTCGCAGAACAAAACTTTGACATTTATTTTTATTCTATGTTTATATTCTGTAATTTAACTCTATAATTTAATATTCCGATGTCTTCTTTATATATTATGACATAGTTGCATTTAAATCCATGTTCAAGCTACATTTTACACAAATACAGCTTAAGACCTAACATTTAAACTCTGTACTCTTTAGGAAGGGTTTGCTTGTTCTCCACGTAAACAGTGTTATTTATAGATCAGGCTCAGGACTTATGTCTCAACTCTGATGTTTTATAATGGTGACATTTTTTTAAAATGCTATGGGATCTGTGTCTTTTCCAATAAATCCTTAAAAATCTTCAACTCAGATCAGAAAAGTTTAAATTATTTTTTATACAATTAAGGGTTACTCTGTATTAATGCTTCTAATCATATCTAATCCTTGTTGACCACTGCAGTATAGTTCAAATTCAATAACATATTTGGAAGGATTATCTCCTTGTTTGGAAACAGTGTGGACACATGTGTTGGACACTGCTCCTTCGACAGCTTATATACACATTTTGCACATAGTTTTAGTAGAGTCTTGGGTAAAAATGGAGAAGACCTTCTGAAAATACATAAACAGTTACACATCTGTGTCAAAGCTTGCAGGGATCCTTGAAAAACTGCTACATCTAAATGCTTTTTCAAACTTAATAAAATTAAATTTGAAATGGGAGAAAAATGAAAAGACAAGAATTTTGACACATATTTAGACAGAACAACATAGACAATATAATTCTCTGTCCTACTTAAAGGAATTACATGTCCCAGCCATATCCTATCTTGTGAATTGTCTTCAAAGGTCACCACTCTTCCTCAGTTTATTTGAAATCTTTTTTACTAGGGCGTCTTTCTCCTTTATTTCAGATACAAGTATTCAGTTTGTCAGGATAAACATGAATTAGTATCAGACAGAATATTCATGACGCTTAATCTCTTTCCCAGCATCTTTAGGCAAAAAGAGAGTAAAGATGAGACAAAAACACAGATAGACAGATTATCCTTTGGAGAATGATTCAAAAAAGAAGTTTAATTTAGATTTGTATTTTTAAATAGCCATTGTGAATAAATCTTCTTTATCTGCCCCTACTACTTCTGAGATAACACTGACAAAATTTAAGGTCCCTTTAGATGAACTTTAAAGACTCTTTCCAACCCAAACCATTTGGTGGTTCTATTAAAAAATTACAACAACAAAAGAAAGAAACCAAACACTAGCCCAAAAGAGGCATATAAAACTATGTACTTAAATAATAATGTAAGCATGGATGTAAGTAGAAAACAAACATGCACAATGAAGTAATTTCTCATAAAATAAGAATTTCATTTTTACTGCGATTCCCCCTTTAAACAAATCAGGCCTGATCATTCTTTGCAGGATTCTGAAACTTCAGTCAGATTGATATGCTGCATTAGCCAAAGACACGTTTTCTGTAAACCCCACAGACTCATGGAGCTATATCCCTACCTCACTTGTTCAGTTTACAGCAGTACATCTGCTTATTGCTATGTAGCATAGACTGTTTTAATAGAGGCAAGAATTAATCCAATATGTTTAGAAAAGAATTTAATTTCCCCATTAACATGAAAAACTAAGAAATATTTTTTCAGTAGTTAAAGTTTTACAAAGAGATAAATTAATGAAAATCAATTAAAAAATCCACAAAAATAAAGAACTCTGAATTAGCAAATGGTCTGTAGTTCAATAATCATGATGACACCTTTTATTATAGAATCCTCAGCTCATGGGAGGATTATATGTCATTTTCCTTTCTTTTAATTTCTCACGAGCATGAAACATGGCAAATTTTCCCATTGGCAGTCATGTTACATTGTAAAATTGCTAATTGGTGATGCGGGATAAAAATAAGTCTTTGATTATTTACTTCTCACTGACTTTCATCTACTTTCTTTTCATACAACTCAACCTTGCACTTCATGAAGTTACCTTTCCATACCAGTAATCTAGTTAGTAGAAGCATAACTGGACAGATATTGCTCATTAGATACTAAAGCTGACTATCCTCCATTCCTCTTGTTGAGTTTTGAGGATTTGTATTTGACCCTTCCCAATGCCTTTAGGATGAGTCCTGCTCAAGCTTGTGGTGTTGCCCATTGTTGTACTGGGAGAACTAAGTATCTGCAAGGAAGCACTTTTGCTCAGCAAATGGACTAATGGAACCTCCTGAAATATGAAAAATTATTAATGGTAGTGGATTTCTCTTAATTCTCTACTTCAGGTTTCCTATTTTTCCTTCTGATACACTCAGCACCACTCCCTACCCTGGGCTAGGAAATAACAGTGCAATGGATATTTATTTTAACCTGATCCTCTTGTTGCAGAGAAAATGCAGCCCACATCTGTCATGGCTCAGATCCTGAAGCACTGGGGTGAGGTTATCACAAAGAGGTGTTTCAGGGAGAGAAGTTAGCTTCAAAGAGGTGTTTGCTGGAAGCCATGACAGGCAGTAACCAGCTAGAAGAAGGGAACATAAAGTTATAAGTAGGAACTAAGTCTTGCAACAGGGTGATGCTGTCACAGTCAATAGAACTTTATGGAGTTCTTGTGAAACACAACAGGCACAAAGAACCAGGGCACAGACAAAAGACCAAATAAAACCAAACCAGCAGAGTACTTAAGAAAACAGTTGGCCAAACCCTGCATAGACAGATATGTCATCAGGGAATAAAATATTTTAAAAATCTTGGTACATTTCCCTCTCTTTCATGAAGAATTCATAACATATTTTGCCAAAAGCTATTTTACATAATGTTTACATAATACCAAAAGCTATTTTACATAATGTTTCACATAGAGGCTGTGCTCAGGTCAGCCCTATTTCTCTTCCATGCAATTGTTTGATAATCATCTGCTACAAATGCTTGACAGCATATGATATTCCCAAAAATGTTGTTTCAGCTCCAATAAAGAAGCCATTTGCTGTTCTTGAAATGCTGTTCTAGACAATGAAACTCCAACTCAGCAGTTCATAAGGCATCAAAGACTGATTATTTGCAAAAAATCACTGGGAACTTGTATTTATTTCCTTGCCTGTAATTGTTGTGAAAATTGGAAAAGTATTATCCCAGTTTGCAAAAGGACTGCACTGAGATGATTTTGAGGGCTGTGTGACTTCCCTTGCTAGGAATGTCAGTAGATCCCAGGACCAGTACTGGGACTAGTGACTCTAATGCTTTCATTCCTGTTCTGATACCTCTGGGATTCTTCAGTAATCAAATATTTTTTTGACTGGAAGCACACTGGGTATCCATTCTAATTTTGTATTGCAAATGTGAGATTTTGTATTTTTTTTATATGTGCATAAGATTGCACAGACTCCTGCTGGATTTAGAGAAAGGACTATAACATCTGCTTGTGCTGTGAAGAGGTCCAACAACCAAAGTGACTACCAAATGCTGAGCTAAGCTCTACAGTTTCCACAAGTCATCTGTTTCCAGTAAGCATCTTCATCTTTGTGGCACTTATTTTTTCAGGAAAGGCAATCTTCCCACTGACTTTCTTCATAAATCTGTGTTTTGACATTGTTAGAGGCAGTTTGAAACCTTAAACAGATTTTTCCTTGTTTATCTTATGCTTAAGTAAACTTGGATTTTAAAACCGCAACCCAATCTGATCATTACCCTCCAGTGAGTTGTATTCCCTGGGAAGCAACTATTTTTATATGAGTCAGAAATGCAAACTGCTGTTTGGTTTAATGTATCCTATTTTTCAAACCATGTTTCACACTAGAAAATTCTTCCTGCTTCGCAATCATAGAAGGGAGGTGTGGGATATTCAGAAGCCACCTAGAGCATCAGGATGTCAAGTTTCCATTAATTTTAATGAAAATTGGCATCCTCCTTCAGGTGTGTTTGAAAGCTTTCTCTTTACAACACCAGACAGCTTTTGGTTTATTTTTCTTAAATCACAATAATTTTAGTATTTCTCACTTTACTGATGTCACTTAAAAAGCAAAGAATTTATTTGTTCACACTGCAAACATAAAATTGCATGGAGAAGCATATTTATTGGAAATTACTGTGATCATAAGCTTTTGAAAAAATATGGATGCTTCCTAGACACACTTTCCTTGCTTTGAAAGTGTCCTTATTCTTAGAGGAGAAGACGATAAGATGTGTAAAAGCAGTCCAGGCTACCACCACAGTCCTCTCATCCAGATGTTTCCACATGGCCTATGAGCACTGTACTATTCACAATGGAAGACTACGAATTAAAGCAGTATCTACTGCTATCCCAGATCCCAAATTTGTATCTCATTCTTTCTCTTCTCAATATTTGACTTTTTTCATAGATAAAAAATTCTTTAATTCTTTGAGCAAGTTTAACTAATTGAAATTAACATTATTGCGCTAAAATTTTGGTTGCGATGAATCAAGTCTTTTTAGAGATATAGAAATGTCACAGCAATTTATGTCACTTTGATGAAGTTTCTTAGAGTCTCCTGCATGGCTCATAAACACAGGAGGAAGTACATTAGAGGTAGTAAAACTTGCTCAGCCCACACAGAGACATAGAGATGCCCATGATAAACATGCATTGCAATGGGCTTGCTCCTTCCTTGGTTCTTTTGCAGAGGTGTGTAGCCATGATATTTTCTGAAAAATCCCTTTGCCAGGATTTTTTCTCCTGAGAAGCTGAGAGGCCTCAGGAACAAAATGTAAACAATAATTATCTGCTGCTATGGAATACAAGTGCATCCTTGATTGGTCCATGTTGGTTGTTTCTAATTAATGGCCAATCACAGTCAGCTGGCTTGGACTGAGAGTTACGAGCTTTTGTTTTTGATTCCATTCTCTGCTTTCGTTTCCTTGCAAGCCTTCTGAAGAAATCCTTTCTTCTATTCTTTTAGTATAGTTTTAATATAATATATATCATAAAATAATAAATCAAGCCTTCTGAAACATGGAGTCAGATCCTCATCTCTTCCCTCTTCCTGGGACTCCTGTGAACACCACCACAGAGGTGTCTGAGTCCTCTGGATGGAAAATGAAGTGTGGAATGGACCTTGTACCAAGTAAAATGAACCTTTACTCATGCCTGGATTTAAGGGCAGCTGTTCTGGTTTTCCTCTGTTTTAGGTAAGTGTACCATGTATGTCAGATCTTACAAAGGTTGAAACAAAAGCTTGGAAAGCTGCCAATAAAATGAAATCACCTTTCTAAGGGTGATGCTGCTGGCCTGACCTACACAACTCACAGCTCTTCCTTGTGTCTCAGTGTGATTCCAATATTGCACCTTGATGGACCAAATATGGTGTTTTCTGTCACTGCATTCCCACGCTTGGATGAGTATCAGAACTCTGGATTTCATACCATAAATGTCTCTTAGTTCATTACCAGTGATTACACAACACATTGGTCTGCTGAGTCAGTGTACATAGGGGAAACATTTGAACATCTCTTTCAATATGATACATGCAAGGGGGGAACATTTTCATCTCACAGATTTAAGAGAGGAAAAGACTCCATCAGCCAGGACCCTGTGCAACAGAAGCATTGCACTGCTGGCCATTTGGCTATCAGTCTTCATTCAGTTAAAGCCCTTGGCCATACCTAGGACCTTAGAAATAAATCTGTATGCATTATTTTGATCCAGTGACATCTTCTGTCAATAATTCAATTGCACCATAGCCATGGTCCTTCTTGCTGCCTTACAGATGATCTCACACAAGGTCATGCTGACACTCACATGCCTTGGACATAGAATATCTTATACTCTTTCTAACCTTTTTTTACCACATGTCACTGGCTGTTGTGTTAATTCTCCATTGGCCTCTGCAGCTTTCATCAAATACCTTTAGGAAGAGACTGCAACAAACCAGATCAGTGGCTGGGTGAAGCTGCCTGCACACTACTACCAATCTACCAGCTACAATTGCAGCTCAAGTCTAAAGGATGTTGGGTTGGGCTGAGATTCCAGTTATGAATGGAAAGTCAATGGAATGATTCCCCTTGACTTGAAAGTGAATTTTCAATTGAGCCCATTAACCACAAAACAAAATGTTCCTTTTGTACAGGCACAAAAAGTACTTACTGTTGCTTGGCTCTTCTGTTTCTTACGTATCATATTTTAATGTTTATGCTTAACAAGGTTTTCTAATACCTCAAGCATGAAAACATTGCTTCAAAACTTTTCTAATACTGAAAATTTATTTTTCCACAGAAAGATTGCATGATATGGGGCTCATTTCTTGTTTTGAGAGCTATAAGGCATACAACCTAAGACTAATGAGTACCACTAATGTGCAGATCTTCCAGTTGCCATCTTCCTTTGTTCACAGTTATTTTTTTCTAAATATACAAGCCTGAATATTGACTATTCTTATCAAACAATGAGAACTAGACCTGCAAAAAATGGAGAGGAAAATTTGTTTTCCTGCATATGCTGATCCACGTCATTTACCTGCAATTCAGAAGGGAAATAAACTACTCAGTGTTTGTTTTCTCCTTTTTGCTTGCTTAGATGATGCACTCCCTCCACTTGTATCAAAACTATTTAAATCCTTCTAATATCAAATAATCTGACTGTCCCTGACCACTTTGTGCCAAAATAAGAGTTATGCATTAAGTGTAATTAAGGAGCACCTTAGAAAAATTCAATGGCTTTGAGCTTAAAAGAAGACCAGCTAACTGCAGAATGAATAAGAAATTAAAAATAAAAAATAAAAAATAAAAAAATCATGCTATCTGAATGAGTCCATGCACTGGGGTCCTGCAAGATTCACATTGTATCCTTTACATTGATGCCATTGTATGTAATGTCTGTTCATCAGCAAACCTATGAGAAGTGCAGAAGCAGTCAGGGATCAGGATACATTTTTAGTAGAAAGCAAAATAGTAAATTGACATTGATTTCTGGCAGGTTGCAAGAGGATGAAGCAGATGGGTTAAAAGTTGTGGACCCAGAAATAAACTGATGAGAAAGTACAAATTAAGATCTTTGCAAATAATCTCCTTGACCAAAATGATAACAAACTTGCTTTCAATATGACCTTTCTCTTCTCTCCCCAAACTGAAACTTCATTGTTCTTTTTGTCCCCAGAGCATAATTCTCCTGGAGAAGTCTAAACTCAGCAAACGAGAATGTTCCCTGACTGCCAGGCGTGGGTGAGCGCTTGAACAGTGCTCTGGATAGATGCATGTCAGGGAACAATGTGGGTGTGGAACATCCACCCTGTACGTGCCAGAGTCTGCTAGAAACAAATGGGTTCATAGCAGGGGGCCTGTGATGCACTTCTACAAATCTGCCAGGTGGAATAAAAAGAAATTGCAGACCACACTGTATTTTGCTCAGAATAAGAGAATAAGATTAAAATTAAAGTAGGAATCCTTATAATGAGGTACTATGTCGTCAAAGGTGAGAAATTATGTTGAGTAGTCAATTGGTTGAGTAATTAATAATTTTATTGTTTTTTGATGGCTTTTTTAGTCTTATTGTGAAAATGCTGGATAAAAGGACAGCATATTGTGAGAAACTAAAATGCAAAGATGTTGTGGCCCAGGAACAGTCACAGAATGAGGGGTAGATCTGGGTGGTCATTGTTGTCATGACCTCACTGAACTTCACGGAGGTATCAGCATTTCATAAAGAGTTGCTCAAACCATTAATTAAATGAGTGAAAAAAAAAATCTAGCATTTACTGGTGATAAAGTAATCTTATAGGAAAATGTAAATCCAGTACAATGGTGACTACTGATAAGCTTAATAAAGGTGAGAATTTTAAAGTGTCTGATTTATTGACATAATGATGACAACTGTTACCCTTTAAGGAAAGTAAAATTTGTGAGACGAAATATGCTGACTCAAAATGAACATCTTGAGTAGAAAGGTAATGTTGTCAATCTGCAACATAAGCAGACTGAAAGTGAATGTGAAATTGAAAATGTTGCCCTTGTCAGAATGACAGAAGACAGATGCAAAAGCATATGCAGAAGTTAGAAGTAAGCACAGAAAAAATTTTATTTATTCCCCATTCGAAATTTATTTCTCATTCTACAATGAGAAAAATATACAATTAAGTACAGGAGAAATGCATTAAACACCTCATTCCAACTCAATATGCTTTTGCTTGCTTTTACAACTGCCCTAAATACTGTTCCTCGTCCTGTTTTCAATCAGACCTAAGTTAGTTTGAATTGGAAATTAAATGTAACAAGATATAGAACTGTTTCTACAAATATTCAGTCTCAGACACAGGCAAATATTGAGTTTATTTTCCTAATTAAAATTTTTGTTTTTAAGCTATGAAGTACCATCAGCTGTGACACTTCTTTTTATTCTGTTCATTTCTCAGGATTTGGCTTTCTGGAAGTGCTTCTGACTATTTTATTTTCCTTGTTCAAGACATTTCTCAGAAGAGATGTTTCTTCAGTGCAATCCCTGGCTTGCACTCTGTCTTCCCTCTCAAAAGCTAACACAGCAGGCCCTTCCATGTCTGGCCAGGGACTAAAAAGAAAAACAGCTTCTCTGAAAGAAATTCCCTCTTGATTTACTTAAAGGATTTCCACAATTTTAAAATAATTTTTTAAATAAAATGTACTACTGACATCAGTATATCCTAAACCTTTTCTTCTCTTACATATTAGGACACGCTTCATTTAAAATTGCTGTCCTTCACTGGACAGCAGAGTACTTACGGAGGCACAGCAGTTTCCTCTTTTACTGGCAT
Organism: Euphonia xanthogaster; assembly: GCA_034509185.1. Classification (NCBI taxonomy): domain Eukaryota; kingdom Metazoa; phylum Chordata; class Aves; order Passeriformes; family Fringillidae; genus Euphonia; species Euphonia xanthogaster. The sequence goes on along the minus strand of JAYDZK010000169.1, from coordinate 82,411,078 downwards.
CTTCCTCTCAAAGGTTAGCATAAATAGCTAAGACTTTTTTTTCTTATCTCAACATTCTGAACTGTATCAAAAAGTTACTGGGCTTCACTTCAAAGCTAACCCATCATGACTTACCCAGAGAAGCTGTGGCTGTCCTATCCCTGGAAATGCTGAAGGTCAGGTTTGAGATGGGGCTTTCAGCAGCCTGGTCTAGTGGAAGGTGTCCTGCCATGACAGTGGGGTTGGAACTACATGGGACCCTTCCAACTCAAGCCATTCTATGCTTCCACAGTGATTCTATGGCTTCAGGGCATACTCCCTTAAGCACTTTCTGGACTATGCCTCATGTATATAGTGTGATGCTTTTTATTTTTGAGATTATTATTAAAATGCATATGAATATTCTTATTGTTCTGGAAATTATGTTCTGGAATAAGTAGGCATACCTTAGATGTCCGTCCTTATAAACAATTAATGTATTTACAAAGAAAGTTACACTTTAAACCTGCAGTCTCATAATTTTTACTTCTGCAGGCCTGATTTTTGTAAAGATTTAGGCACATATTTAGCACCAGCAATTAGGAGCCAGAATGTACTATAATGCACTTCTACACCATTTAAAAAAAATAGCAAAAATATTAAAACACTTTCCCAGGCTTTTGCTACATGCTACATGCTTCTTAGAAATAAAGGTTTTCAACTTTTGTTGGCTCTGAGGGAAGCCACAAATAACAGCTTCAGGTGCTATTGCAGAGTGGTGCCTAGAATTCATTTTTTTAATACTTGTACCAATTTTTAGTGTTGAAGTTAGGGATTAAGGGAACCTGAGGAATTCTCTCTACCAAACAGATGTAAAAAAAAACCCAAAAAAACTCTCAGCTGAGCCTCACAGCTGACAAGGGCTCCTCTGCACAGACTAGGCAACATCGATCAGCTCAGTTACAAATTCCATCTGATGAGCTGTGCTGAACTGACTACTAGAAATTTTGAAAAGTTGGATGAAGTCTATGGAGAAATGGTTCCTCTTTCCAAATAAGTTTCCCGTATCCACCAGTGGCTTGAATCCATTGAAAATCACTCCAAATGCCAAATCATTGACATCACTTCTCTGTCAAAACCTCATAAATTTTTTTTGGCTTGATATAGAGTCATATACACTAAGGAAGACTTTGACCTAAAAAATGATTGCCTTAAAGTGAACTGAAAATACAAAAGTTCTTCAAACTGTCCTCATCTTTCTGCAACCTTGCCTAATAAATGCTACAGAAATCATAAATAAGTGCAGAGGGGAAAAAATTTAGGAAACCTGAAATATAAGAGTAATTTCTTCAGCAAAAAGTATTACCTTGGTATCTCAGTCTCAGATCCAATTTTCAATAAATAAGTAGCATACAGAAACACACATGTGTTGAATATTAATTTGAATTCTTAGCAGAATTCTCATTAGAATCTTTTAGTTCTATCCAAATTGTTCAGCTAAACACATTTGCATTTGCATAGCAAAGAGTTGCAAGAATTTCAGAAAGCTTGGCATGTTACAAGAAGTTGTAGAAATGATGCAGGCATCTTTTTCTCTGAAAAAAAGATATAAATTCACTGCCTCAGTGTGTTCTACAGCACCTTCCGCTTCCAATATGTGTTAAAAAAGTTAATGTGTTGAAGTTCCCAAAGAATTTATGGGATTTTTTGTATGAGAAGGCATAAGAGACATAGGATGAAAAGTAGTGTGCACAGCTAACTAGTTCCTGATGAGAACTCCAAGAATGTTTTGGAAGTGTATGTGCAGATGTGCTCTAAAAATGAAATAAACCCTTCAAGATACCCTCAACATGCCGCAGTTTGACATACCACCATCTAAAGGAATTATTAACAGGAGTTTAAAATTTAGAGTCTCTCAATCACTTGGTCAACAGGCAAAAGTCAAAGGGTGCCTAACCAGGCAAGGTACTGAAAAGAATCCAAGTCTAAGCTGGAAGCACATTATAAGAAATACAGGTGGTCAGAGCATGACATTATATTAACACAGATCTTCCAAATTTACCAGCTCTCTAAATTCAGTCCTCAGTGTTTCATGGCAATATCAAAATTCTCTTTGTCTCAACACAAAAAAATATTTAAAGTGTCGCCTTCTAATTTAAACTGGTTTCATTTGTTGATTATATAACTTAATATATGTAAAAATTCTATTGTCAATTTTTTTCCAATCTTGATTATTATTATGAGAGTAGTTGCCAACTAAGCCATAACTGTCAATGCTATTTGTGAAACCTACTATGTATTTTTATTATTTCTTTCCCATTTGTGTTTTATATACTACTAAAATTTCAAATTGTCATTAAAGACATAAACTTTAAAAGATGACAGACATATTCCTTGAAAATCCGGAAGAAACCACTAAGTTCATCTTTAATAAATTCAGTAAATCCAGCATCAAATATCAAGAGAGTGGTATCTTTTATTGTAGTAGGGCCACAAAGAATTTTTGATCAGTTTAAAACCAGTTGAACAGCTGCTGTCTTCAACCTTCTATTCTGAATGTAACACGCATTCAGTTTTATTTCAGCACAATATTTCAGAGCAATGCACAAACAAATGTGCATCCTCTTTCTAACTGAGGATATGTTGTCATGTTTTTTTTTTTTCCATTGTCATAAGAAGATTTGATACTGTTTAAAGCATCACATAAACCAAAGTAACAAAAAAGGCTTTATGGTATCTGCCACATAGTTATTATTTCTTTCCTATCATAACACAGTGTACGCTTACTTTTGTTTCTCTCTCCCTATTGATGAAATTGTAGAAAAATTAAGAATGAACTGTTGCAATACATATAAAAACTTTCTGGAACAGGGAAAAGCAGCCAGAAAAATGTATGACAAGTTCAGGAAAATAAACAGGGACCTAATTTTTGTAAAGTCACAATGTTAGCAAAGGACATTGTCATGTAGGTGCAAAATCAATTTGCAAGCCAAAAGAAAAGTTTCAGCACAAATTTACCAAATGTTCCAGTGAGCAGATTCAATAAGCATGCCTCATGTTCTTGGAATTTATCTTCCTGGGAACTTCCTCCATTTTTCAGGCATATTGCTTTTCACCCATCTTTATAGAAATGTAAAATTTGCTAAAAAGTAAAGGTTTCTGCTTATTCATGTCAGCCAGGAAACAGAAACAACTTTCCTGTACTAGACTTGCATATTTTTGGTCCATAGCACAGTGTATAAGATTGTGAATTCTTAGGACCTTTTTGAAATCTGAGATACACTAATGTTATTCAGTGTGTGCAAGTGGCATAATAATGATGGGCTTAATACTTCCTGCCCACTTGCATGCAAGAATTCTTCCACATTTATGGCAATAGTCCTTTAACCCAGAAGTCTTGCCATGCAACAATTTGTCTGTGCCTGGGTTGCCCAGCAGATCTGAGGAACTGATTTAGAAAAGGAAGACATCTATAATTAATACTTGCATTTGTAAAATAAGTGAGCCTCTTGCTACTTGTGCCTTTCTTTAGTCAGGTGGCATTGACTATAAGAATGGCAGGTGATTTTATGAGCTTCTGGCTACTCCAGGAACTGGGGAGACCTTATGAATCTGCAGGGTCTCACGAAATATTCTGACAACTGTTCACTGGCCCAGAGGGGAAATGAATAAGGAAACTCCATGATGCAAGCCTGTGAGGACCTCCTTTCTCTTGGGCTTGTCTGTACTTTCTCCCCGGGGAAGGGTGTTGATTGTGTCCCTGATTTGGGTTTGGCTCTCCAACAAGTGACTGAATATAACCAACATTCTTAAAGATGGAACTGTACTGAAAAGATGCCAAAAAAGTCAGCTTTATTTGCCATTTGCTTTCTCACCCCAAAAAGGTTTCTTTATAGTATGCTCATCTGTGAACTCAAATCTTTCTGCTTCTCTGACTTTGGAAACATCACAGTGTTAGGTTACATTTTAGTGAAGTGTCATCTAAAATGGCACATGCAAGCTCTAACTGAAAATAAGATAAATTTGATTCAAAAGCACCAGAATAACCATGCTTTTGCTGAGCACCGGGGGGAATTCCAGTGTTAAGTACTCCCATAGCATCAGAGATACAGCTTTGTTGAGGGTGTGAATGGCCACTGATCATGCCAAACGCTGCCTTAAGGCAGCAGGATATCTTTATGATTTATTTATGGTTTATAACTTTAAGATTAGTTTTAAGTAAATCTTTCTAAAACTTACCCTGGACATAAACGTACCTAAACATAGCCTAGTACTCTTTTAATTACACTTTTTGAAGGGTCTTTAACTTCAGAAAAGGATCTTTTAGGGTCTCTGTAAGGGTTCCAGTGCATGCTGATAAAACAAAATTTTCATTTTTTCACAGCAAAATTTTAAATCCAAGAAAAAACAAATGTTTCACAAAATATGCTGGAAATATGTCCTTTTTTAAACTGACCTTACTTTTAGAAATGTTTTCATGAATGCAGTAACAAATAATCTTGTGAAAATGTCTTTGCTGTCACACAAATGTCTTTGCTGTCTGATATACCCCCATAAATTTTCTAATTTTTGTTAAACTTTACAAAGGTAATTTTTATGCCTAGAATAAGATTACAGAGTAAGAAATAGAATAGGTAAGAAAATTTTTTTTCTCTCTGCTGAGCAATCCACTGCTTATGAGAAGTTTTTCTCATTGGAAAATACTTCTAATGCTGTCCAAGGTCAAAGAGAGACTGCCATTTGCTGGGTGTTTTGTAGGCTGTGTGAAAGGGATCTGCAAGCTCGGTTTAGTTCCCAGTCAACAGACGTCCAACACAGCTGTCATTAATCAGCATTCCTGCTGGCAGCCTCTGCAAAGAGGGCAAAGGCTAATGTACATGGAAGCTGACCTATTTTATGACTTTATTGGTAATTCTTCAGAACAGGCATCTCAGTGTGAGGAAGTAAACACTGGTTCTTACTGCTGTTGCTAGGGCTGTAGGCTTCCTTTGGATAAATAAACTCAGTTTCCAAAGCTCCCAGTCTGGCATCTTTCATACATGCTAAAACCCACTAATAAAGAAATATTCATACAAGTTGCACTGTTTGAAACAAAGCATATTAGCACTCATGCTGAGAAGGCTATATCTGTTAAGTTTATTTCCAGAAAACTATTTGTTAATTAACTATTCCTGCTTCTTTTTCCAATAATATTGTCATGCAGATACAGACATCTTCTGCCAGAACTAATTCTCATTCTGTTATTTAGCTGTCTTTAATTTATAACACTCTAAACCAAGCTGGTTTTCCAGGCAACAGCTTGATGAACACCAGGCAACATCTTTGTGGGCTAACCTGTAATAAAGTACTACTTCCTTTCTACAAGACCACATATGTCCATTCATTTTCTACATTCACATTTCTGTAAAAAGTAAAGTTTTCAGTATCAGTGATGAGCTTGTTTATAGAAAAAAACCCTGCTTCTACAGCAGGCAGTTGGCTAGCTGTGCCCCAACAGCATAACATTTAGGGGAATATACAAGAGAGAGAAGAGATGTCAATTTTTGGGGCTGTAAACAGAGTTTGCAATCATGATACTACAGAATATTGATCTTCGGTCTTATGAACTGAGCTAGCTTAACATGGCAGAAAGAGTACTATGGGAACTGGGGGAAATTAATTACAAAACATGGTGATGTAATTCCTTCCATGCATAGTTGCAATTCAAACTGTGTTTCAAACATTTTTCTCCTTATGATATAAATCTTAAACCGATAACAAGACACTATTTATTTACCAAGCAGATACAGATATTGCAGTCTGGTAATAAAATGAATTTAGTGAATATAAACAACTATAGTTGATTATTATATTTCTATTTGTTTGATGAGCCTGAAGGATTCACATTCCTTGATTACAAAGCATAAAAAGCAATGCAAAAGACAGACATTGTGTAAAATAATGTTTTATGTTTTTCTAATCCAATTTTCTCACTTTAGAAATACTTTTTGAACTTAAAAAAATTTGTTTCCATTTCCTTTTACAGATGTTTATACCTAGATTTATAAGCTTTAATTTTATAAGAATCGTTTGCCTTAAATCAGCTTCTGAATTGGACATATCCATTTTCCTTTTGCTCACCAAGGAAAGCAGATAAGTATAAAATGCTCCAAGATTTTATTAAAAGCATTTTTTTCTGTTTATAGCATAGTTGTACAGCTTTTAACATTCATGTATGTTTTGGGTCATCAAGACTGTTTTTCATTGCTCTAAATGTACTTGTTTATTTATCCTTCAAATAGTTTGACATTTGACGTGTTGAATTTTCTCTACGGAAAAACATTAAAGGGAAATTACTCACGGTACATTTCTCTTGCATATTTTTCCCTCATAAAGCAGATTTTCATGCGTAGCAGACCTTTTGGCAAGCTGAGGACCATTAAGCGCAGCACATGGACCTTTTTAACCATTTTCATAGCACATGGCAATATTCAAGGACAGAGTAACTGACCACTGGTCACCTACTGCAATCCGTCGTAAATTTCTCTTTTAGGATTGTTGTATTTGAATGCCACTCAAGCACATATTTTTGACTTGCAATTAGTCACCAGTCAGGGCTGGTGATATCAGTCTTATATCAAACACCATATCAAACTAGCTAAAATAAGCTTGATAACTTTTTCCAGTAATGAATGAGTGACATATATGTCAAATCACAGCCCTTGTGATGTTTTCTCCTTAATAAAATCAGAAGTTTTAAAATTATTTTATCAGGTTGCACGAAAGTTGAGCAAACAACCAAAGAAAATGTGAGCCGTTCTTTATTACATGAATAGTTATGAAACAACTTAGCATCACATGTGAACACTCAACACAAAAGACTTTATGATCAGTATAAGACCTTACATGTCACAAATTTGTCATCTTTCCTATAATGTATCTATTCAGAAAGGTTCACAAATATATCGTTCAGAGTAACTGAGAATTTGCATACATGATCCCTGTGTTCCTGTCTCTATGTCTCACATTTTCCTTCAAAGTTTAGAGGTTATGTTGACCTCTATAGCAATGTCAAGTTGCCATAATATAGACAAATGTTTCAAAGGAGACAGTGAGACAATTAGACAGGAAAGGGATGGCACCAAAATTTTCAAAGAAAAAATTCCATGTACGACATCTGTCACTTACTGTTCATATTAGAATTGCTTGAGGTTTTTTCTCATATTTTTCTCAAGCTTTCTGGTTGCTTTAATTTCAGTGGTTGCAGCTTCAGCAGCATGTTTTCACCACATCCATACTTCTGCTCCAAATACGGTGTTCAAGGAAGAAAAAAAGCTCTAACCTGTTCTTTCAAGTTAATGTTTTCCAGTGATGATCAATGCAAAATCTCTTCCCATTGCAGAGGTGCAGAGCAGGACCCTCTTCCTTTCTATTGTTTATATACTAACTGAAATATTCTTATTGCATTCAATGCCTGTAATTTTCTTTTGATTGCCAGAATTTTCCAGTGTTTTAAATGCACAGTCACTTCTTAAAAATTTAACCTATACTTGAAGCTACCAGAGGTCTTGTCTACACAATAAGTTGCACAGCCTAATCTGCAATATTATTTGAAATAGTCTCTCATATCCACGTACTTGCAAGTGAGACTCAGATTTCTCCTGCCTATCTTTCCAATTCTTGCATATGCTGAATCACTCTCTGGTGATGCTGATTTCTCTACAGTGCTTAAAGGTGACAATCAAATGTTTCTCTATTTAGATATTTCTATTAACTCAAAAAAAGCAATACAGGATGTATTATTAGTTGGAGACCAGATTATTTTCCCTGAACTTACATCAGCTTCTAAAATTCATTTTGGACACCTTACCAAGGGGTTTGTACCTGAATTATAAAAACATTATTAAAAAATAATGCACATTGCTGTAGCGTTACAGACCAAGAAAGCAAACCTGAAAATATTTCCTACCACATTGAAGAGAAAAAAAAATTAGGAAATAAGGACGAAGTAATTTCAGTCATTCTTTCACAACACATTGATTGCACTCTAGCAATTTGAATACTACACTAGAAAACCCAAGTCTTTTTCTAAGCTGTTGAAATATGTCCTCACTGAAAGAGCAATACATGATTTGACAAAATGGACATCTGCCTATTTGCAGCATTGTTCTCATTTAAAAGCAAAACTGACACAGGCTTTTTAAAGAATGTTTTTTAATGTTCAGGTTACAGAGAAAATATCCAAGTCGCTCACTGATATTATCAGAGCTGATGAAATGACTGATGGTAGTACCATGTGAATTTGAGATCTAGGCACTCTTTGTGAGTCACCAGCAGTCGAGTTATCCTACCTTCATGGTTCAGTGGACCAGCTAAGCCAAGCTGAATTTAATGAATTTTATAAATTTGATGAAAAGGGATTCATAAGATTCTTCACCTCCATGAGAATTCAGACAGCAATTCAACATCTTGTTACAAATAAGTAGTTACTCAGCATCATAACACTAAAGACTGATGGTGATCCAGCTCATTCAAAACCCTAGTGGCAGGTAGAAAGTGGCTTCATGACCTGAACACACTTTGGTGAGGAATAACAAAAAAGTTCTTGTTTCAGATTTAGGAGTAAAGCATCCATATGACTTACTGGAAACCGTATGAAATATGTAACATACTGGAATAAATGGAAATTAGACACATTATTTTCCTGACATTTATAGGAGTAACTTGCAGATATGCCACTCAAACAACATTTCTGTCAGATCTTATAAATTCAGAAGGGCTGGATCTGGCTAGCAACAGAAGCAGAAATCTCAAAGGAATATCATGCATACAGCTTGAAGCAATGCTGACAAGTCAGACAATGATTCCTTTCCCTTTGACTCTACAATGACACAAGCTCTCTCAGTGTGAAATGTGCCATCATGCTGAGCTGGTAACATCTGAAGGGTAGAGATTCAAATAAGTAATTTCTGTTTTCTTGGCTCAGTTTCAGCTGGATATAACATTTCTCTTCACGTGCTGGTCTCCAAAGAACTGTAAAGTGCTGGACCATATTCTGAAGTGGTTGCAGTGCTGCATCCCAGCAGTGACCTGACCATCTGCAGGCATCCTGCATTTAGTAGATTAACTATATTTTTACAAAAATGAACCAGATAAAACTGCATTTTACTGATACAATTTTATATTGAGTCCAGACATGCATTTTTGCTATTAAATTAGTTACCTACACAATGTTCCTTCAACAATTGCATTGCTCAGATTAATTTTTTTCTCCACTGCTACCTTAGCAAAATTTGTCCTTTATACATGCTACCTATTTTGTATTATAACCTATCTACTGGTCACAAAATTCCTTTAAAAATATGGCTGTGCTTTGAAGGACAGGACCTCCTTTTCTGTAGGCTAATGTAAATCATAAGGTTTTTGGTGGGCAGGCCATAAACTCAAAACATGACATCATGACATCATTTGTTCCATATCAACAAATTAGAACCATATCCTACAGAACTGTAACAGGATATTTCCTAAAAATGACCTTTTTTTATTCAATGAGAAGGAAACAGAGACATCAGAAAGGTAAGGGCAAGTACATGAAAAGCCAAAACTCATACATAATTTCTTTTTGTGCTTCACAAAAAGTGCTACATTGGAATTGTTGTTTCAGGTCTCACTGGTGTTTCAGCAGAACGGCTACCTTGCATCTACATCTGGCACAGGTATTTGTCCAGTTGGAATATTATGGAGAGTTGGATACCCTACTCTTTGTGTTTTAACCCCTATAGGCAGATAAATTGCTCACTTACTCGCTCTTCAATGGGGTAAGATCGGAAGAGCGTC
>JAYDZK010000169.1:82346092-82393032 GCA_034509185.1 Euphonia xanthogaster | reverse complement strand
CTGGAATTAAAACTGGTCAAAGATGTCAAGGACAACAAGAAAGGCTTTTTCAAATACATCAAAAACAAAAGAAAAAACTAAGGAAAATGTGGGCCTGTTACTTTGGGGAGTGGGGAGGGGCTGGCAACAGAGGATGCAAAGAGGCAGAGTTATTGAATGCCCTCTTTGCACTGGTCTGCAATGACAAGATCAGCCCTTGGGAATATCTGACCAGAGTAAAGGAGTGTTGGGAGGAAGACTTCCTCTGGGTCAAGCAGAACTAGTTTAGAGGATATTTAGGCAAACTTGAGATCCACAACTCCATTGGCTCCTGATGAGCCCATGGGCATCCACCAGTCCGGAGAGAGCTGGTGAATACCATAGAGAAGCCACTCACATCCGTCTTTAAAAGGTCATGGAGATCAGGAGAGTTGCCTGATGGTTGGAAGATGGCAAATACCACCCTGCTCTTCAAAAGGACAAGAAGGAAGGCCCAGAAAACTACCAGCTGGTCAGACTCATCTTTACTTGCTCCATGTGTTAACTAATCTATCTGGGATGGCATGTTAAAGAATTATGTTACCACTGGTACCTAACCAACCTTTGATCTCCAAAGTGATGCATCAGGACATGTGCCTCTCTCCTGGAATCTGGCTCTTTATAACCTGTACTGGTGGGTGGCATTCCTGTCCATGGCACTGGGTGAGGGCCTGGAACTAGATGATCCTTAAAATCTATCCCAATCCAAGGCATTCTGTGATTCTGTTAATGACACCAACTTTCTTCTCATGCATCCTTCTGACTGTTCCAACTGCAGAGGTCAAAATAAATGTCAAAATTTAGCCTGTGGGTTCATTTTCTCAGCAGAAGGCCTACTGCTCTGCAATAAATACCTAGGGGTGGGGTTTAGTGATAGACTTGGCAGTTGGAGTTGGAGATCTTAAAGGTTTTTTCCAACCTAAAAGGTTCTATAATTCTCTACATCCCCCGGGGCCATAGTACCAAACCTTTTTTTTCTCCCCAAGATGGTTAGAATGGAGTTATTTGAGATACATAACTTTCTTTCCTAGAAAACAGAATAAAAATGGAAATGCATAGCTCTGATAATTAAGAAATTTATTATGAACTATAAATAGTGGGCATATTTTAAACGTGAAATTATAGTCCAATTTGTCAAAAACTGTAGATGCTTGTTTGCTGTCAACAGAATTTCAGTGCATTGTGTAAGACAAAAATCTCAACCATCCTTCACAATAAAAATAAAAACAACTTAGGCAAACAAAATTTTACATACTATTTCATTTATTTAATTTGTTACAATAGTTGCCTTGGATTCAGAAGATGCCAGCTCAAATGATGGAAAGAACACGATTTGTCAAAAATTTAATCAAAATATTGATCTATATTTGAAACATTTTTGGTTTTAATTAGAGAATTTGTTGTTACTCTGTTTTGTCAGAAACACATATTTTGACAAATTAGTTTTTTCCGACACCAAAGCTTCTTGAAAATGCCCCAGCTGACTGAATAGTATATGAAGGTATAAAACCAGTCCTTTTGCAGCCTTGAGATAAACCTTTTCCATGCTGTCAGTACAGACTAATTTGAGCTTTCTTCTACTCTCATTTTATAAGCAGTGACTTTAACTAGATATTCACTACTTTCTGGCCTTCTCTCTCACATAATGAGAAAAGAGAACGCTGTTAGCTGTTTTCTATTACTGGCTTCCAAATGACATGCATGGCAAAGCATTCATGTTTTTTATTTCCTCTCAGGGTTGTCCACCATTTTGCAGTTCCCTTAGTCCTATTTACATCACATACAACACAGTTGCATTTTCATTATTTGAATAAAGTCTTCGTTTTTCTTCTGTCCTGAAATGACATACATCATAAACAACTGATCTTACAAGCCCAGCTGCATAGCTCTGTCTCATTTTCTATAAATAAATGTGTTTAGGCTTTTATATACTTTATCTGAAACATTGATAAGTGTTTTGAATAAATCTCAACAGTTAAGTATGCTAACAGAGGGCTTTTTTTTCTGACGCCACACTCTTTTAGTGATAATAACAAGTAGCTGCCATTTCATGTAATATGTTCCATTAATTACCAGAAATTCTAGATTTAAAAAAAATAATGCATAATCATAGACAGGCTGCTGCATAAAAATATACAAAAAATTTTAAAAGGAAGTGAACAAACCTTTCTTTTGTACTGTTCCTTTTCGGCAGGCTTAACAAAAAGCAGACAGATTCCTAATTTAAAATGTAATACAATCCAAACCTGCCTACAATTCTCTAGAGGAACTGTATTCTTCTCAGGAAAATCAATAATTACAAAAAATGTGTTTGCAGTTATGAAAGCACACAAGGATTCCTAATAGAGAAAAGCTACAGTAGTTATTTATATTGACATTTAACATTATTAATAAAATGGGCTTTGTCTGACTTTCAGATTCCAGATTCCAGTCCAGTGAATCCAACTGGTGCACGGTGGATAAATTAGTCAAGAGAAAAATAACACTTTGTTTTATTCCTTGCTGGTATATTTACATACTTTCCCCCTTGCTGTGCTTTCAGGTTTTGTGCTGAAGACCCCCTTTTAACCCTGTCAGAGACTTGAGCTCCCCACAAGGCCCTTCCACAGATGTCCTGGGAGGTCCATGGACTAGGGTGAAACTCATCATGATGAGTCTAGTTAGAGGTTTCTGATTCTCCCCACTGCCTATTCCCACACACACCCAAACATGGCACTCATGGGCTCCTCAGTACAGGAGAAACATGGAGTTCCTGGAACAGGCCCAGTGGAGGGGGAAAATAGGATTATGGGACTGGAGCATCTCTCTTTCAAGGAGAGGCTGAAGGAGCTGAGCCTGCTCAGTCTAGAGAAGAGACGACTGAAAGGGGAACTCACCAATGTCTATCAGTATCTGAAGGGAGGGAGTCAAGAGGAAGTTTCTGAGCTCTTCTCAGCAGTGACAAGCAATAGGACAAGTGGCAATGGGCAGAAACTGATGTACAGGAAGTTCCACCTGAACATGAGGAAGAGCTTCTTTATTGTACATGTGACTGAGCACGTAACAGACTGCCCAGAGAGGTTTTGGAGTGTCCCTCACTGGATATACTCAAGAACTGTCTAGACCCATTCCTGTGCCATGTGGTCTAGGATCACCCTGAGCAGGGAGGCTGGACCAGATGACCCACTGTGGTCCTTTCCAGTTGCACCCATTCTGGGATTCTGTGATTATTGGTGCAGAAGAGAATCTGGGGATTCTGTGAGGCTTATTATGGCATGTTTATGGGAAGAACAAAAAATGGAGAAAGGGAAGGATCCAGGTAGTTTGTGGAGGAATAAACAGGGATGGGAAAGTAAATATGGGGCTTAAGGGGGACTGTCACATGTAAATAGGACCTGGTCAGGACACTTGTCTGACCATATGTTTGAACAGATGAGGCTGATCAGTACAGCCCACCCTGTTTTATCAAACTCTGTTGATTTTCCTGGATAGAAGGACTCTGTGTCCTGCATGCATGCATGAGATTTGGGAGACAGCTACTACTACCATAAGTCTGTGCTGGATACTGGCAAGACTGGAGGACCTGAGAGTTGGCTACTGCAGGAACCTAGAAATCCAAGCCAAGGACTGATGAAATAATGTGTCTGAATTATTTGGTTGAGACCCACCCATTTGCTTGAGTTTGTCTGTGCGAGGCAGGTGGGCCATGAGGTTCCAAGGGCCAGAACCTGGGTAAACTGGATCTGAGGCTGGCTATGCTCAAGGCTGCTGCTATGTTTTATCACATGGTTTCTGTGCAATAGCAAATTTCCTTATATTTGCCATTGCATTTTTGCAATGTGTGGAAGATATTCAGTCTGACCACTGCCATTAACACAAATACTGCTAAAGCTATGACATAGAAAACTTGCTTCCTATGTTTTGTTTTATATTCTTATGTCTTAATGCCAGTATTTACTTTTATGAAAATTTCTAAAATCATTAAAGTGGCCACATTTGTTTCCTTTTCCTTAATCTGTATTAGAATTGAATACAATTTTGCTTTCACAGTTTCTCAGTTGTATTGTACTGCTCTTCTCTGTACTTATTCTCCCTTCTCCCAGGCACTTTACTTTTCTAACAGCTGCAAATCTGAGGTTGCTGCACACCTCCATTTAAAAGCTCTGTAAGGCTGTGCTTTTGCTGTTGCATTCAGTCCTCCAAAGAACTTAATTCTTGATCGCACCTCTTTGTTTTATCATCTGCCCAATGCAACTTTCATCTGCTCTTCAGCTGTCACACACACCCTACCAAATAGTTTTCCTAAAGTCAAACTGCCCGTAGTTGGTAATTTTTCCTGTAGCTATTTTGAGCTTAATCATATAGAGAGCCATGTCCTCAGCTCGCCAACCCCATCAATGAATGCAGTGTTCTCTTACAAACTGCACTTAGAGGTAAGCTATTCCTCAGAAGTTTCATCTAAGTGTGTCTTTCTGTGGAGTTATTTTTTCCATATCCTGACATCAAAAGTGTCAAGTAACCTGTCTAGAATTTGTTTTCTGTGGGTTTCCTCAAACATTTCTTCTTTGGTACTTGACTTTGCAACTGTTTCAGGCTCTGCAAGGAGGAATTTTTTAAAGTTTATTCACCAGCCTCATTCTTAGCACTGTTTCCAGTATTTAATTCCATAGACTGATCATTTCTGGTGTCAGTCTGAGTATCAGACATGCCACAATTGCCTGTCTTTTACTAGACTGATGGCAGGAATGGGCACCCACAGAGGAAAAAGTAAACTAAACAGAATGTGATTAAGATCCTTTTAAAGCATGTGTTAATCTCGGAAGCTCAGCTAAGCAAGGAAATATCTCAGATTTAACTCCTTCATTGTTTTTTAAAGGCATAGATCATTACTTACCTCACCCTTCCTGACACTATATAAATAGTACATAATTGGCAGTTTGGACAAATTTACCAGATAATTATAATCTAAATATTTATTCTCAAATCATACTAATTTTCCAGTCCTGTTGAGAATGTCATTCATTTTGATCTCTTTATGGGATGCAGTTAAAAGAAACTTCCACCTCTTATATCTCAATGTATATGTTCCAATTATATTGTTTCATTTACATGAAATTTAAAGCTTCATAGACTGTGCAGACTATCATGTTCTAGAAATATATTTGGGAAATTGATTTTTATATGGTTGGAGTTTTTGTGTGATTAACAGTCCATGACTATCTCATTTCAAGAATGTTCCAGTGAAAATTCAAAATCCAATATATCTGTACATTATGAGACATTAATACTTTTTTATTATTATTTCTTGGCTGTTTGAAATTTAATTGTGCATGCTGCCATTCAAATCAAAAATACTCTGATATCTCTGTGAGGAAAAAGTAGTTTTACTTTTATTTAATAGAAATGTAACAGACTCTAAAGCCACATAACTGCTGTCAGTTCAGTATTAAATGAAGTCAAATGTTTCATCTGTTCACTTCTTACCCTGTTATTACCTCAGAATTCTCTCAAACAACATTTTTATACATGCTTCAGGTAGATTCTATGAACTGAATCCAATTCTGTACCATGAACTCTGGTCAGCTGGTGAAAATTAAAGATTAGATTTCTTTGCCCCAGCTGAAATATAAATTTCCCTAATTCATACCAATTCATTTTGATTAAAATTGCACATTTAATCTTGCCAAAACTCTACTGGAAAGGGGAAAATAAAAAGGGACATGAAAATTTTGGACACTATAGCAAACATGAAGCTGACATTTGCAGACATGAGCAAACATAAGGAGGATTACAATTTTTTGCCAATTTAGATAAAGATTTTTACTGAAGAAATTACACAAGGAATTTCAAGACCTTTAGTAGGTCTGAGAAGGCATGAGTACATTGACAGAATTGCAAATTATCAGCTCACTTCAGTTAATTTTATCTCAGTAAGGATATTGCTCCCCACCCTTTCGCCCTGTTCAAGCAATCTTTATTGTTCCACTCTCCAGTTTCCACCTGGCAAATTAATGGGTAATTAATGAATAATTATTCTTTTTGTCATTCTATGACTGTGCTGAATCCAGTCTCACTTATATTTTACCTTTGTTAAGTGCCTCCCCTCGCTACCCTCACTCCCTTTCAGCCTCACCCTCCCCTTTCTGGAATATATCTCCTGCTTCTGTTCTAGTCTCACCTGTTATTTTCCTTTGCTAGGGACATAAATAGAAGACAAAATTTCCTTTTTTTGAGTGTGATAGAATATCCAGTCATTCTGTCATGGAGCTCAGGTGGAAGAGGGTATACAAATGAGATTTTAAGAAAAATTGGTAAAGAAAAGTCTTCTTTCAAAGAGCTGTGATCCATGTCCTCTAAATTAACATGTGTGGGGTCTGGTGCTGCTTAAGCAACAGTGATTCTGGTTTAAATAGGAATAGTCAGCCTCCGTACAGATGTCAGTTACTGCATTGATAACATCAAATCAGGGTGGTACTTGCAGGATGGCCTGAGAGTAATGCTGAACTGAAAAACAAGGAGGACAGAGCACTACAAAACTTTCAAATTTGTGTGGTTTTCATTCACTGATAATATGGTTTATTCAGTAAAGGAGGAGGGGGAACACAAACTGCCATTAATTTTTCCTTTTAAGAATATTTTTCAAGTTATTTCCAAATATTTGTGGTTCGAAATCAGTAAAAACTAGGAAGTCATGATACCGTTACATAAACCTTTTTTTTTGGTAAAGCCAGTCAAAATTGACTTGAAACTGAAAATTGAATTATACTTCTTCAAGTCATTTTTTTAAACATTTTGAAAGTCTGTGTTAGATTTATTTTGAAGGAAAACTGAACACCTTTGGTTTTACAGCTTTTCCATCTCATGACGGAAAGGCTAGTCCAGGTTTCAAAGTGAACAACCTTTATAGCTTGATTAATTCATGTTTCCTTGTGATGACCCTAAAAACCTGCCACTATTTGTGACACTCAATCAAGGAGAACTGTGTGTCTGAATTAACTGCATGGGTATTGTTTATCAGATTGCTTTGATAAATCAGACTGCACTTTACCTTATCATCAGGAGCTGACAATCACATCTACAAGGAAAAATTAAAACCATAATTTTCAAATTAGTCATCAAAAATGCACTACATTTTTGCCAAAACAGTTGTTTGTGTTTGTTTTAATCAGCTCCATTTGTCTGTCTAATTTACATACATCCATAAGTCAAAGACACTTTTTTACTGCCTTAAAGGAAAACTGTGCATGACCTAATGAATACTTTTGATGATATTCAGAAAAGAAATCATCTGCACCACTGAATAGAGCCCATTGCAGGCATGGTACATAACATTTCAAAAGAGAATTACCAACAGCTCCCATTTATGCAATAACATCCAGCTTCTCATACAAGACAGCCTAAAAAAATGCCTGGATTCTGTTTCTTCCATATGCTTCCCTGGTACACACAACCCTGTCCAAGAATGTGTGAATCTCATGTTGGATCTCAGTCACAAAAGGCCTTCCACACTTGTGTTGGAATGCCTCACTAAACATGGGGTTTCATTTATAACACTCATTCTGCCCAGATAATCCTGCCGTAGTATTTCAAGCCTGGTTTATATCAATACAGTCATAATCAAAATTATTGCTCAAATCTGACAGTTTAAAGCATTTGTTAAATATAGCTGTTGATGCACGACTGCATGAAAGCTGAATTCTTCATGTTATAGTTCAGGTAGAGAATCTGAAAACCTATTTCAGTAGCAGTCCTAATGCCAACACACACATAATAAAATCTTTCTACTTGCTGCTAACAGCAGTGGTTTTAGAGAGCAACCTTTCTCTCACTAAATTATTGAATAAAAATATTTTTGGCTTCAGTGATCATGGTGATTCCAGTTCCTAAATAAAAATGTCCTTCTCTGGACTTAAATAGGACAGAGAATGAGAGAGAGTGAAAACAATTTCTGAATTCCCATCCCCTAGTGTGCTGCTGGGAAGGTAAATTCCCCTGAGACTAGACAAGACCATGTGGGAACTGGTGAAGAGGAGGTCCACCCTAGAAATACAATCACACTTGAAATCAATTAATTCTAAACAATCAATCCTTGGCAAACAACCACAAACACAAACTATGGCAAGAAGTGTTTTGGTTTTTTTTTTTCCCAAAATCCTTCATGAAAGTAAGTGGCAAGTACCTCTTCGTGTATAAATAACCGTTTGCATGTTTAGAAATCTTTACGAGCATGTACAAAGATTTGTAGCCAACTCGAGGAGCTTACAGAAGAGAACAGTGTACTGCGCAGCTGATGAGTCCAAGGACTTGCCTAAATCCTTGTTTCCTGCCTAAAGTGCAGCCTTCTGTTTGCACTGGTTGCTTGGTATTCCTGCTCAGTGGATAGACACAGTCATCTTCAGATGGCAATGTGTCCTGTCATGGGACAGAAGCCTAGATTCCGCACGCTGTGCTATCCTGGGGCAGGCTTGTCTCTGCATTCACAGCAGGCAGAGACTAGGCAGCCATCTAAGAGTGCCTGCCTTAGCTTTTAGATGGCTCAGGTTTATTTAGATGAATCTCAACCCTATTGACAAGTTTGCAAGACTCCAGAAGAACAAAATCTTGCTGAGCTATTTATTTAAAGTCAATATCTTGTTCCGTACCCGACTTTCAAACTGTAAAGCTTCACCATGCATGCTAATCAGACAAGAATATGACTTTAAGGCCACTGCAGCTGATGTTTATCAGATATTTTATATGTTGGATACTTGACTAGTACACGGAATAAAACATGTGGTATGGCACAAAAGATAAGCTGCAATATTCAGCTTAAAGATTTGTTGAAAGTTTGAAATTCTTCTCAGGTTCATAAAATTTTTCAAGCAAACATGAATAAGAGATGTCTCAGGTTTAAGAAACACACAGCCAGTGCTGTAAGCAGAAACAAAAAGCTGCACAACATGGAAGATCATATGATATGCAACACTCCTTTTGAATAAGAATCCTATTTAGCTTCAAGTTTGAAGAGTTTATTATTGTTAATATCAATGTCTAACAACAAAGAGAAAAAAGCATACTCCCAAACAAAATTTTCCCATCCCTATCTCCTCTAAGAGGAAGATTCAGAGAAGCAAAAAATTAAAATATAAATCTAGAATTATTTAGGCTTCATTTTCATAGAAATTCTAAGAAAAAATTATTTTGATATTATCTCAAAGACAATTCATAAAATTTTTGTCCCATCTATGAAGTTAAGTTTGTTTTAAGCTGAAATAGCAGCTATAAAGTGACAAAAAACCCCCATAAAAGTAAGCTTTACTTATATCTGTCATAAAAACACTGTAAAGAGGAAAAACTATTACAATAGTTTTATAGTGATCACAAATCAAACTAAAGATAAAAGAAAAAAATGTGCATTTTTTTTTTCTCTTTCCACTTAATTTTCAGTTTCATTTTACCCAGGACAGTGCCGACAACAAGTTATCTATCTCTTCTGGCACACTAGAATGTTTTGTGCAGCCATCCATTTGGTCTCTGAGGAAAAAGAGGTTTAGTTAATTTTCCATACTTGGATAAATCTATTTGTGATAACCTAGTTGAGAATGGGAGTTGTCTAGCACTATTTCTACTAGTCTGAGAAACTATATCCACTTCCAGATTTCTTATTGAAGAAATATAGAAATCATGTAGTGTTTTTCTGTATCACTCAGGTCCAAACTGTACCACAGATCTGAGTCAACCTCACATCCAGGATGCATGGAATGAACATTATTGGAGTACAAGATGGACAACTCTGTGCTGTAAACCAATTATAATCTACTTCAACATCACTCATTACCATTTGCTCAATGGTAAATAGTTACACTTTTTATTAACATAGTTACACATGAAAATTTTATACAAAAATTTCCAGATGTTAACTGTGTATTCTGCATAAGGGACAAGGTTTACAGAAAAGCAACAGTGAAGTTCAAAGTTACAGCTACTGTTTTTCACATTATTTGTGTTTTCAGAAAGATGTCTTATAGTCTATTTTGTTATGCTCTCTTGCATACAGCCCTAATTTTGATATGTAGCACAGTTTGGAATCACTCATTACCACATTTAATGAGGTAATGAGATTTAATATTTCCAAACTTTGTGTTTTATTATTTGCCCAGTCATTTTTACTGCAAGCATAATTTTCTTTTTGCCCAATTCTACATGAAGTTTGCTTATAGGAATTCTTCTGCAAGCAAAGTCTGAAGGAGGAATTGATGGAAACTAAAATGAGGTACTAATTTTTTGTGTGCACAAAAATAAAGGAATTAGTCATTATATAAACACCAGTGCCTTCTTTATGGTGTTTAAAGAATGCAATGTTAGCAAGATTCCCTATCCCACTTATTGTAGGCAGTTAGACCACCAAATCCCTTTCAAAGGCTGATGAAGTTGTAGCCTAAGGCCATGATTCTGCTCCTTCTTTCTCAGTTTTTATTCCTACTGCATTCACTTGTTTCAACTGGCCTTAAAAAAAGAGCATAATCCAGAGTTCCTAGAGCTTAGGAGATGTCTTTACTTCTGTAAAATGCAGTCTCATATAAAAATGTACATTAAAATGTTACTTTGCATTAAATTTTTGCTCTGTAAGATGGCTATTTTGCTCTGATTTGCTGCATCCCACTCGCCTTCCAGCACAAACATGGACACTGCAAATAAAAATATTTTTTCCAGTTGCTAGGATGGCAAAGATTACAGGAACTGAAAATTCAGGCTATTGCAGACATACTGTGACTAGCATGATGAAAAGACTCCTTTTATTTCCTTTTTCCAGAATTTTTTACCTCCTGCTTAAGAGTTCAGTTGTGGTCACTGAACACCAGATCTTACAGTTCTGAAAAGGTTGCTATGAGAAAAGCTGCATCAAGACATTCATTAATGAAGAACATAGGACAAAGTATCAGTACAAAATAAGTACAAACTGTCATGTAAAGAATAGGAAGAGTTGTCTCTGACAAAAACCCTTTCTGTCCTTTCTAAACATGCAGCAGCCAGTCTTCCAGCTCTCTCGAATTAGCAAGGTCTCATGTAATCCTTCAGGAATGCAAGAAGCTCTCTTCTTTAGCTTACATTCTTCTGTAGAGGACAAAATCTCATGGAAACACCAGTAATTTTTACATTCAGATGATTGTTTTCCATTAAAGATAGTATTTATTTAAGATCCATCCATTGATACAACAATTTATAGCTGAGGTTAAACCACATGACACAATAAAGTTCATTCTAAGACAAAATTCCTGATCTGTTGTAGGTTTTGAAAGTTTCTGGCCCAAACTTTCGTCTGTGTCTTCTGGTATCACCTGGACGAGAGGAAGTTTTTGAGGTAGCAGACTTTGTCCTGTTTACAGCCCAATGTTGGAAGAATTCAGGCTAGTTTTTTGAGGAATTCAACAATGTACCAGTAAAAAATTACATGGCTATAATCATTTAGGAGGATAAAAATAATGCTATTATTTCTGTCACACATTCTATTTACCACACTTCCTTGTCTAAGCACAATTTTTTCTCCTCAAAATCGCCCTAGACTTCTGACATATCTATGTAGTTTCTTTTTAATTAATTCTTTTTTATTAATCACTACAGTAATGATTTATCTGAAAAGATGGTGAAGTGGGGATAATGCCTTCACAAGATCTGTTGTACAGATTTTGTTAATAGTGCTTTTACCCCTACACACTGCTCTCACCAAAAATCTGCTTGTACCTCATTAAAGATGGTGGAAAGCAGATCCTGCTGAGAGTGATCAGACAGAACTATTTCTAAAGTTTTGCCTCTGATGTTTCCCATACCTTAGCCCATATGAGATTTTTCTTGTCTTTATGGCAAATATAGCCCTTCAAGTAAACAAAAAATTGCTGCCATGGACATCATCTGAGTTTCTTTATGTCTTATAGTAATCGAATATCTGCAAAGTTATTGTGCTCCTGAATTTCCACTGTGGTTCTCTTTGGGGCCATTTTGTTCTGATATCAGGCTTTCCATTATCTTGCAGCTTACTCTGAGCAAGATTCTTCATTTTTCTAGCAGAGCTTGCTTGTCTGTTTGTCCTTCACCTTTTAAATTTTTGCCAGTATTATTTCTGTTTATTGGATTTGCATTCAAATGAAATTTTTAAATACCTGAGATTACCTCAGATTAGCTCAGATGAAATAGCCAAAAACATTAAAAAGGAATGGGTAAGTATATACAGGCTCAAAGAAATATGATTTTTATTACTCACTTGCCTTTTCATTGCGTGTCCTATCTCATTTTTATGACATATCCTGTTACATTAAATAATGACTCTGAGCAGTCACTCCTACCATTTCCAAAACAAATGTGTTCCTCACTTCTGTTTCATTAAGCCAGAGCAAAGATCCACCAGGATGTATTATGTCAGTGGGCTTTATATACCAGCTATTACTTTCAAATTCTGTCTTTTCTCAGGATTTTGTGACACTTGGTTCCGAATGAGCTCCAGAAGAAGAATGTGGCCCTTTGGGAGCTTAGTAGGTTTTTTGGTGCAGTAAACATTATAAAGGAACCCAGTAAAATTTCCAAATACTTATATGAGTAAGTATTAAACTTTGGGTTTTGCCATTCAGAAAAAAAAGCAAGCTACATATAACAGGTAAACTCCTAATGCAGTAATTTTAAATTAAAGCACGCTTTCTGTGGAAGGCTTTCATTTTCCTAATGTATTACAGTGATCCTTTGTGTGATTCATAATGTAAATGTTTGTGTTTCACATCAGCCACATTGGTGTGAAACATTCACTGCAAAGAAAATACTTAGTTTCTCAAAGTCCTCCACTTGACAGCTTTTGTAAGCAAAACCATATTTTTTTTCTTATATGTATAACACCAGTGACTATCCCCATATAAAAACAATCTGTGTAATTCTTAAAGAATAAACTTTGAGTTTAATTTTATTTTTTTACCTTCAAAATTGTATAAACCGTAAATATCTCCAGTCTCTTTCAGAGGCTAATAAAACTGAAATTCTTTCTCACATTTGTTTCTTTCTTCTTTTTTCTGGTATATTGGTGATCAGTGCTTCTCAGCATGAGATATGTAACAGGAATTTAAGGAGGAGCACCCCAATTTACAAACGGCAAATATTTCTTGTCCTCAGAACCATAAAATTTCAATTGGAGAAATGTGGTGACAAAAACATTTCCTATTCATTCTGACAGCAATATTTCTAATAATTCACAAGTTGAAAAATAGAAAGAGAATCTCAGCACTGGATAAAGCATCAGCAAATATGGCATGTGCTCCCAAGAGATGTTCTCTCTTAATTGTGTTGTATCTTAAAAGAAAATACAGAACTCATATGGGATTGAAAACATTTTCCTGGAAACAATCATATCACAAGAGCAGAGAAGTTGTGGAGACATATTATCAGGAGTAGACAGTGGAGCATCGCACCACTTTCAACCACACTTTTCAACAAGACCCACAGACTGATGGGGGATAATTGGTCCACTTCCTATAATGTCTTTTTTTCTGCATGGGTCTTTCCTGTTAAGGCTGTGTTAAGAAACAACATGGTTTTCATAATCAATAAAAATGGGGTGAAAGGCAAGTTTGTATTTTTCTTCCAGATGCAGACAGTGCCACCACAAAGATACCCCAGTGGTGTCGGCTAGATATGTCTGCCTAAATAAACGACTTCCTGCTCCATGTTAAACCGGACAATACTGAAAACACTTTGTACTTTGTATAAAAATCACAAGAAGGTTGCCAAGAAACCTCTTTTTCCATCTTAAAGCATCAATAGGTTATTGCCAATGCAGAGAATGGGATTGCTTTAAATTGGACACCATAAAAAGCCCACAGATCTATCTCATAAAAGCATTTTAGAAGAAATTTTTTTTTTTTGTTCAAGCAGAATACAAAATGAAACTTGAAATTTCAATAGCGCTAACCATGAAATATATCTTATTTCATAAGTACCTACTCATTTTCAGAAAGATTCAAGATTTATTCAGTCTTACGTGAAGGGTAAATTCATCTATCTGTTCTTCCTTAGACTCATTAAAAAAAAGAAGTAAAAACCAATTCATTTTACTGAAGTAAGACAAATTGACTTCAAATAATAGAACAAACTTTTAGAAATGACCTGAGAAAATGACATGGTGATGTGAAAATATTTGTTTAACCTCCTTTGAACCTGTTTTCTCTTAACCTCTAAACCACACCAGCAGACTGTGCATGGCATTCCCATCAGAAAATCAACATGTTTTCTTTAAAAGAAAAAGGAATGTGACACAAATATGCAAATAATAGAAGGCGAAACATGGCTTGGTATATTATTTTAATAACAAGAGATTCCAGTGATGAGAAGAAAGAAACAATGATTAATTGATAGTGCTCTTTTCATTTGCTGTGCTAAACAAAGGAGGTGAGATGTGGACAAGAAGCAATAGTCAAAGCACAGAAGAAAACAGGAAATTTGACCAAGTAAATAAGCAACAGAGGTGCTCTGGAATTCAGACCTTCTAGGAGAAGGGTTGATGCACATGCAAGGAGGGCATCTGTTCTTTAAAAATGCCACAGATCCATCAGTTATAATTTTTATTATGCATTGTTTATTGACTTTTTTTTTCCTCTGGTTTATGTCTTGGAAACCAGTACTAGTGGGCAAACCAGAATATTTAAAATAGAGCTACTCCAAGAACACCAATGCCAAACAGGAAAGGGAATGCGGTTTGTAGAAAGAGGACATCAGATCTGTGTGTAACAGAAGTTTAATCTTCAGTAACGCTGAAGACATAATTCTGCAATTTCGTTTTTAATAAATAAAAGTCAAAGCCAGCGCTTCTTTGATTTAGGCACTAAATGCTCAGTGATGCCCCAAAAAGGAAGCCTGATGTCTATTTTACAGCACTTCTTGCCCCTCGGACCAGCTAATATTTTTTTTCATGGTCAGACAACTTCCTCCAGTGTTAAACATCTTGCCTTGCTGATATTCAGGAAAGCTTTGTTTTATGGAATCAATTAGTGGGTGTCTCTGCAGTCTAAGTGTAGGTATCTCTCTAACAGAACTCTAGGAAGCCTGGAAAGTTTGTTCTGATCACAACCAACACTTACTTTCTGCTCCATTGTTAAGCTAAATAAAGCACTTCAAACAAGACATATTAGCTTCTTCTAAATCTGAGGAGCTTCAATAATTTTCCACCAGGTAATCTAGAAACAGCCTTCTCTGCTTGTATTAAGGCAGGGCAAACACACAGTCAAGCTCTCAGTCACTGACACGCAGTCAGACTCCAGTCAAACACACACAAGTGCCATGGTGACAAAGATCCCCAGATTAACAGAGAGATCAGTGTGCTGGGCAGTATTCTGTCTGTCTCCAAATGATGTTTAGGAGGAGGTTTAGTGTTCTGAAATGAAAGTAATTGTGCAAATAGTTAAAGATTATTAGTTCACTGGGGTCTTGTTCAATGTTTTATAACTTGAGCTCCCAGCATCTACAGCTAAGTAAGATTTCTTCATCATATTATCTCTAACAAATTGCATTTTAAATGATGTTTCACAGAATCTGAACACCTTTCACACTGAGGTGATAACAAATCAGCATCTCCTGGTGCAAAACAACTAACATGGAAGTATGGTGTAATGGAGCTTCAGAAAAGGGAGAAGGTTTTGGTAAAGCGAGATACTGGTGAGGTAACTGTGAAAGAAAATCAACAATGAGGTGAGTAGGTGAGCAATGGGAAAGGAAAAAAAGACAAAAGCTCAGCGAATCTGCTGCAGCCACCATAGACATAAAGTAACTGGTAAATGAAATAAGGTTTAGCTAGTTGAATTATGTGCAACTTACAGTCAGATGCAATAACAAGCACTTTGTGAACTAGCTTATCAAAGGTAGTTTTATGAAATGGTTTTAAAATTTAAATCACAAACTCAAATATATTCCAAAATGTTTAATGCCAAAAGGATTAATGCCAAGAAGGAGATTATTTTCTACTAGGTGTCTAAAATCCAGACAGGAAGTCAAAATACCTTCCAGAAGACTTCCAGGCTGAAAGGCAAAGTGCCAGCATGAAAATCAGGTCAATACTCCTTTTTCACATAGCTCGTCATCAGTCCCACACCCACTCCCCTCTGATGTGCTCACATCTTTCCAGAAAGGAACACAATTTCAAAATCCAGTGTAAAACTGCAAGTAAACAAATACCTGTTTTTATACTGAACACTAACTAGATCACATACCATAGGAATAGTATTAGTTGCCTTTAGAATCCCAGTGTTAAAATACTCCATTCAGATAATCAATATAAGCATAAACAAGCAGAGTAACTCAAGAACATTGTTAAAAAAGGAGATAATGTTCGTATGCAGTTTGAAAAATTACTATTTAGAATTCCAGATGAGATTCCCAGCTAAGTTAGGTAGAAACAGTAGAGATTTTAGTTCCAGAAAACTGCTAGAATGTCTCAGGTTTTTCCTGAGGCAACACATGCTTCCACAATGCTATTCCCCCCTCCTTCTCACTCCCTACCCTAGCGAGGTCATGGACTTTCTGCCATCCAGAGCAATCAAGGACCAGCCAGTGCCAATTCAGCCCCCTGTTTAAAGGGAAGGTTTGTGCAGAAGGGTGTACTGATGGCAGAATTAAGGTCAATTGGCCAAGATCACTGGTGCCACTAGCAGCAAAGAGAGGTTATCCTGTCAGGGTAGGAGGCACTCACAGGAGGGGTTTTACCCTCCAATGCCCGACTTTATCCTTGTGGGTTACCCCTGCGGGACTGGCGACGTTTATACTGGCACAAGTGGAAAGACAGTGACACTGAGCAGCATCAAAATGGATTTCTGATTCTTTTTGCCTGTGCTGGAAGCCTGGCAGGGCTGCTGGCTGCAGCAGCAACAACTGCCAGTAGGCAGACTGGAGTGTATATAGCAGTCTTGGAATAGCAACAGTACCTGTCTCCCTTCACACTTGACTGTCTTTGACCCTTCTTCACCACCCACTAAGCAGGAGGGTTTCAGCCGAAACATGATGGTAGAATTTAAATTTTGCTTCCAGTGCTGAGGAGGTTGGAGCTGCTCTGAGCTGATCTGCTGGCAAGAGATCTTTCTGTAGGACTGCCTGGTGACTACAGGCCGAATGATGCTATTGCTTTTATTGCATTTGCCAAACACAAAGTGCAAACTAAGAAAATTCTTTTTTAAGGGGATTTACTGCAATTATAACACCACAATGAATTTGGTTGGGAAATGACATTTAATACTGCAGAAGGGCTTTAAACTCTGTAAAACCATGGTAATAATGGAAACAATGAAGGCTTTGAGCAATGTAGTCTAGCGGAAGGTGTTCCTGCCCCTGGCAGGTTGGAACTAGATGATCCTTAAAGTCCTTTCCAACCCAAACCATTCTGATTCTATGAATATTTCCATTCTCTTTGGAACTGGAGCTTCCAAAGAGTCTCAGAGTTCAGCCATAGTGACCTTGACTTGCATAGGTCATTGCAGGCAGGACTCCTGTAAAGTGTGTGACTTCTAGGTGTCTGTTTCAAATTTATTTTTATTTTCTGAGTAGTCTGAGGCAGTGTCTTTTCATACTAAAATAGCAGCTAAAGTAGTTTTTACGTATATTTAGACTTATATTTCTGACAGCTTAATCCCCTGCAGTTCTGGAGGTATTTTGAACCGGCTTACTTTGGAGGACTGAGAAAAAGTAACCTATCTGAAATCAGGAAATTATGAGAAAAAGTAACCTATCTGAAATCAGGAAATGGTCATCAGAAATTGCTACAGGAAGCATACTTATGAAACCATTTCTTCTTAATTGACCGAAAAACCCCCAAAAACAAAACAGCACAATCTAAATATTAATTACTTTATCCTGTAAAAATTGATCCAAGTACACAAATTTCCAGTCTGTTCCTGTAACTTTGTGTCTCATTGTGCAATTATTTGAAGGCAGTTCTTTTTAATTTTATCTTTGCATAAAACTACAGATTATTTCATGCAGCATGAAAAGCACTCTTCAAAAGATAGTGTTATATTTGCGAATTTGAACATTGCAATTTTTTAAATGCTGAAGCCAATTTTAATTAATCATCCATAATTTATTACTGTCATATATGTATGCAGTGTCTTCTGTCTAGTTCCCATTACCACCAACTTGCCCAAAGTCTCCTAAAGGCTTTGCAGCAGGAAGTTTGTGAGAGGATCAAGAAGCCACTGTGAAGATGGAAGCAATGGAGGGAATTCTTTTCCTGGTTTTCTGGAGGTCAGCACACAGACAACATTGCCCTGAAAAAAGTTGTGGTTGAGGCAAAAAGTTTTTTCGGATTCATAGAGTCCCTTTCAGATCTCATTAGATCCTGCAGATTTGTGATGCCTGTTATAATCTAAGAGCTGCTTCCTTAAAGAAGGGTAGAAAGAACATGGACCCTTTTACAAGGTGTGCACATCTTATATTGTCAATGGCTTATCTTTGGATTTATGTGTGGCTGTGAATGCAAACTGACTAGAAACAGTCCTTTGGTCTATTTGCTGGGACACACACTGCCCTAGACACACAGCTTTCAAGTGAGACTGGAATAAGGAATTATGGTCCTTTACATGGCACATCTCTTTCCTGAATCTGCTTGCTTGCTTGAAGCAAATCTATATCAGCACGCTGAAGGGTTGTAAATAAATATTCAGAGATAATTTTAATTGCCAGTAATGCAGAGTAATAAGATCTATTAAATCCCAGGATGTTCCAGAATATGTTTCTCATCCCATCTCACATATTAATGCAGTGCTCCAGAATTAAACTAATGGATTTTTTTCAGCAGACATATTGTACCAACTCAAATTTGCTTTTATCTTTAGGCTACAGCTTTTATAATCTCTGTATAACACCTGTTTCAAACTTAACCAGTTAGTATCCAGCAATTTTCCCTAGGAACCATATGCCCATTGTATATTTTTCCAAATACTTGTCCACAATGTTTAAATTGCTTTCAGACTTTCAGATTTTTCAGAGCTAGGATATTGAGTTTTCTCCTAGATGAACTAAAAACCACCAAGCACACCTTTTTTCTCCTTCCCTTAATTTCTCTGCTCCTGGCTGGTAATGGAAGCACAGACCGGGTCTTTCTGCAAAGCACTGCCTAAAGATTCAGAAGGTGACAGGCCATGCAGCTCAGTTCCTATGGCTTAAGAGGTGAAGTATCCCTTTCTTGATTATTTATGGTGAAAGCAATAAAGAAATAGTAAGAAATAAAGAGTTTCTGAACCAGTTGTTTAGTCCCTGAAAATAAGTCCAGCATTCAGCTGGCATGTGGGCTGTGTTTACTAGGAGCTTCTAATCTACACATTTTCTCCATTGGGCTTAGGAAGACCCTGGCATTTTAAATGTTGGCACACAGCTTGCCACAATCACTAACATGCCAGAAGCAATTACAAGATCTCTTAACATGAGGGAAAAAAAAAATAACCTGAATGTTGTCAGGTTCTGACCACGTCGGTAACCCCAGCTATTCTTTTCTTTGTGTTAGAGCAGTTATTTCCATTCTTTCCTTACCTGTTTCTAACACAGACCACAATCCAGATTTTTCCTAAGGAGCATCCAGTCTAGCCTTTTTCTATAAAATCTGGCTGTAATTTATTTATTCCTCTCCTAAGTCCTCATTTCCTCCCTTTTCCCACTACTGCATTGTGCAAAAGGTGATGTAACATGTCTATTCTTAACCTCAGCTATGTCTGTGACACAGTTCTTTTTTCATGCTAAGGGACTAAGCTATGTATGTTAGCTTTTTCCAGACATATTTCCTTTCCTTCTTCTGCCCCTTCGTATTTTCTCAGAAACTAGGAATGTGACCTAATTGTCTTTTTTTTCCTTGTCCTTACTGAACTGCTGCCACATTAAACTATTTGGTATTATAGGTCTTACAGTAAGCCACGGGAGCTCACTGAGAAATAGCTTTGTTCAGTACAAACTCAGCTCTTTCTCCAAAAGGCATTAACTGCTGAATAGACAAGAGACAGAAATAGGCAAGAAAAAGGACAGAACATGCAGAAGACTGAGCTCAGTGATGGGGTGCAAAAGACTGTTAGCTCTTTTTCATTGATAAATCTAGATGTGTCTTCATTAGAAGGGAAATTGGTTACAAGAAAAAGGAAGACAAGACAAGACAAGGCAAAGATGAGGCAAGGCAAGACAAGGAAGATATCTTCAGGTGAAAAGTGTATGTTGGGGATTTTATTCCAAGGAATTTGATGGGATTATACAGATACTTATTCTGGGAATAGGTACAACAGTCCTTTTCAAGACTAAAAATAACTTCTGAGCTGTAGTTTGCAGTTTCAGACATGTATGCTGCTTATGCTGCCTCCATGCTGATGTAATGGTGGTAATCTTTTTTCAAGAAGGATCTGACCCGTGAGGGATGCAAAGTTCAGCTGAATTTTACATTAGAAACTTTGCATGCTTATAAACTCCAGTCTGCCTTCTAGCAGCAGAGCTGTTGTCCTGTACGGGGTGGTAGCAGAAGTGGTTTAGGAGCTGATAATGGCTGCAAAGGGGCTGTGAAGCAGCCATAACAGCACTGTTTGCTAGTAAATCAAGCATACTGGTCTCACACACTTACTGAAGTTTCTACGGGTAGTTTCTGTGCACTGCTATAAATCTTTACCAAATTTACCAACTAAAATCATCAATGGACTTTACAAAAGTGCGTAACAAATTGCTATTGAAACCTTCATGACTGACTGCGAATCAGCATTGCCTGTTTTCTTTCTTCTCCAAAGTTCCCTCCAAATGCTTGAGCACTCCTGGCAGGTGGACATCTCAGAGCACCTAAATGAAGGGGAAAGAACAGATTCCCTCCCGAGCCAAGCACAGCCCTCCCTTCTTGGTTACAGACTCGAGGGAAGTGAAGAAGGGCATGCTTCTTAAAAGGATATGAGCAGTCCCATGAAAAACAATGCTACTTATAGCTAATCATAGCTTCAGGTTCTTTGCTGAACCAAGTGCTATGCCAAGGATTTGTCAGTGCAAATATCTAAGCTGATCTCCAATGCCACAGTGTGTCAGGAAATAAGAAATGACTTCTCTGCAAAGACAGTGATTGAACACACAAAATCAATTTTAAGTATAGTCAAGAGAGTGCAAGAAGGCAACCCACAGAAGAAAGTGACCTGGTATAGATGAAGTTAAAACAAGTTTTGAACTTGTATATGAACAGAAACATAATTTTTCTAAAGCTCTACTTTGATACTCTATTTGTAATATGAAATTCACTGATCTTTTATAAAAGTGCTATGACTTTTCGAGTGAAATGCTATTTTTGTTAGTTTGTAACTTTTTGTGTGCCAAAAACAAACTATATAATACATGAAATAGAAGTCCTCTGCAACAGCAAATAAACAAAAATAAGTAAAAATAATTAATCAAATAAATAAAAGCAACAATGACAATTAAATGAGCAATCTGAAGCCATTCCAATTATTAATCATGCAAACATTTTAACAAATACAAATGTTTAAAGAGTAGACCCATTTTATAAGGGGCCCAACTGCCAAAGCTGACAACAGAAATGAAACAAATAACGTTGGAATGGAATAGTGTGCATTTAATCTTTCCAAGAGAAAAATCATTTATTGTACAGTTGGCATTTCCCCAGCCATGAAGTATCCATGCTGTCCTCAGGCCAATAGAGTAATTTTCCCAACAATAAGTACAGTATCTAAGTAAACATATTCTTATAAACTGAACCTTCAACTTCAGTATTTCATTATCATTATCAGGAAAGTTCAAGATGACTATGATTAATATGGAATAGTTTAACTTAGCCAGTATAACAAGACTGGGGTCTGCTGTTGGGAATATGTGGAAAGAAGATGAGGCAAAAGTTGAATCATCCACAACATCTGATGATGTTGTTGTTGGTGGAACATCATCAACCCCTGTGAGGTTTACCCTGTAGACAAATAGACATACTCCAACATAACATGCCTACCTATCTGTTTGCCACAAGCAAGACAATGAGAACATAAACAGTGCATGGAACTAAAGAAGGAATAGGGGATACATTTTTAAATTTACGTATGGATCTGAAAACAAAGTTCCTCATGGTTAGCCATCTTCTCTGTTGGGATTTCAATGCCTGGACATAGCTTCCTGGAGGACTTTCTCCACAACCTTTTACAGGGTTAAGCTGACTGGTCTACAGTCCCTGATTTCTCCTTCTTTGAGGATGATGCACCCGTGTTGGAAGGTGGGTGCAATGCTTTCCTTGCTGTTGTTCTATGGCAATGGAATCTAGCTTTGTAAGCAGCTCAGCCAGTTCACCATGCTGTACTCCATGTGGTCCCACGGACTTAATATGTTCAGTTTATTCAAGCTGTGCCAGCACTAGTCACCTTTACCATGGGTGGTGTTTCTTTCCCCCCGAGTTTGCTGCAGGCACAGAGGTCTGGCAGGTCCAAGATTAGCCTAAGCATCTAGCATTCAGTCCTGTAGCTGTGTTGCCTTTCCAGTCCTCAGTGGCATGGCAACCTTTGTCAGCATATATAAATAAAATATCTTCCTGTCTAAAGGTCATAGGATTCTCTCTTCCCTTTGTCTCCTATATATCTTCTTTCTCTCTCCTATCGTGTCTTTAGTTTATGGGATTATTCTGCCAAAAGATCTAGTTTGTGTTAGATGATATATGAGTATCACCTTCAGTGTCGGTAACTGGAAATCTATTCAAAACACAGTAAATATCTCACAGTAGGGATATCTCATGCATTGTTGCTAGACAGTAATTTATTTTGAATGTTATATTCTGACCCATTTAAGTTAATATTCAGCTGGTAAAGTAGCATCTTGTATTCATTCTCTAAATAGTACTTTGCCTATTCATTTTTAAGAAGTTAATTTTCAGTTATTTTGAGAATAAAATGTGCAGCTCAATATGAAAAACCAAGGGATAAAATCTATAGATATTTCATGAATAAATTAAATAAAATATTTTCTTTTCAATAATCATTAATAATTTTCTGGCACTCATAACACAGCAGAAAACTATCTGTAACAAGGGATGTCTGTGATTATGTCAAACTGCTCATTCTGAGAAAGTGAAGACACTACGGCCATTATGTGAGTCTCAGGATATTATTGTAATAACATATTTCTGAAAAATTAGTTTTAAAAAAAATTGAATTCGCCATTACACCCCAAGTCAAATTTTGTTTCAGTTGGAAGCAAAAAACAAACAAACAAACCAAGAAAAATAGTTTGCATTTCTACTAACTATGTTGTGTGTGGTTACATACCTGAATGTAGATTTAGTTCATATTCTTCATGTGTGCACTCTTAAAGTGAACTCCTGGCTGTAAAGAGACAAATTTTTACCATAACTTTCTCCATATTTGTCATGCAATGAGAAGCACTATTAATGCTTACAATGAGTTTAATGAGTCAGGAGTTAGAAAAAGCAGAGTTTTTTTGCCTACACCTGCATTGAACCTGCTGAGATGCAGAGGTCCCTCCTTCATACAGGACAATGTAATGTCATGGAATGAAATAACAGACTTACACAAGTTCTGTAATTAAAAAAGTTTTCTTGTTTTAGACTATCTTTACTTACTTACATAGGCAAAGTGAGATTGTAGAAGTCTGACATTTTAGAATTTATCTGTGGTAAGTTTTTTCAATCATAAATTCACCTTCTTACCAAAGGCATCATTCAAATTTGAAAATGACCTGTGTTAACATCTGGAAAAGAAACGGGGCAGGAATCTGAGGTAAAAAAAGGCAAAATCTACTACCAAAAAACCTATTTTTATGTGAGCAGAGAGAAAAAATTGTAACTTGGGTAGGTGGTATCATTTGCCATAAGAGGACACTGTATGAATGAGGTGTTTGTTTTCTTTGCAGCAAAGATTAGTCAGAAAGGTTTTACAGCTATCTAAACAGAGAAGAAGAAGAATAGCATTGTCCTTATAGGACATACACACTAAGATATCTACACAAAATTTGTCACGTCATAATAGCCTAAGCACAGAAGGAAGATGTCATTCTTTAATATCCATATAACAGCACTTGGAGTCTGGGCTGTGTCCATGGTGAGTGGCATGGAGATGCTCATGTGTGAGAAGAGCTACAGAGCAGGAGAGGCTGCAAAGGGGCAAGGTGAATCTTACTGCATGAATATTGAAACTAATCCTGTAATTTGCCTTTAGAAAAATAGAACAATCAAGAGAGGACGAGGGAGAGGAAGAATTAATTCACATAATAAACACTGCAGCCACTAAAGGATCCAAATACTGTACTATGAAAGTTTATGGACAGAAGTTTTGTTAACAAAACTAAGGAGAGTACCTTCCTGTTGCAGTCTTAAACTTTCATGCTCAGTGAAAACTGCTCCTTAACCAAAGCTGAGATGCAATAGCAGGAAAGCCAGTGTTGTCAAGAGTGACTTCAAGTCAAGGGGTCTTTGCTGGATGTGTCAAGTAGCCAAGAGCAGGTAGCGTGAGATAACTTGATACCTGGGCACTGTTACTCCTTGATGAAGTGCAGCAATGACTTACCGAAAAAAGATGGCAGTGTTCTTAATTTAGTTAGATTTCAGTTATGAGAACAGAACACAGCTCTAACCCACTACCAGCATACCTGAACCCTGAAGTGGTCGCTTTTAACAATTGTGAAGTAATTGTTGATAACTGACAAGGAACATGTGTTTAATGAGAAATGCTTTTAAAAAAGGTAGGAATGGTTCATGCATGTCCCATGGGGTAACCCATAAACCACAATTCAAAGGATCGGAAAAAAAGGTTATTCTGGGTAGGAGGCTGGTGTAGTTGAAAGGAGATTTTGAAAGCCTGTTGAAAGAGAATGAAAGCTGATATTGAGAGGACTGGAGTACAGATACATGTCCATCTAGATATCTCTAGCAAAAAAAAAAAAAAAAGAGAGAGAGAGAGAAACCAAAACACAGTGGTGCAAAAATGTGCAACAGATATTTGACACTGTATGTGGAAAGAGGCATGAGGTTGTATGTATCCCAGATGCTGCTGCTGCAACAGCAAGTTTGCCATGTGCAGCAAGAAAAGGTGTAAAGGAACATCTGTTGAAATTATACATTTGCAAATCAACAGGCCCAGATAACTGACACCCAAGAGCCCCAAGAAAACCAGCTGGGAGCTTTCAGAGCCCTATACGGGAAACTGAAGAAATTCCAAGTGATTGGTTGACTCCACATGTAATTCCAAGATTTAAACAGAATAAAATGGATAATCCTGTGAATTGCAAATCAGCAATTAACTTAACTTGTAGAAGTGCTAAAATAAAGAAACATAAATAGATTCATAGATATGTGTAAATAAAGATAAATCCTGGAGTTTAAATAGGGCAACTTTGTCCAAAGACAAAAGTACTGTCAGAAATAAATTTGTGGTCTTTATCAACAGCAATACAAATCTGGTTTCCAAAAGAACTGACATAGTATATTTGGAAGACAGTACATTCCAATTATTTTCAGTCAGTACTTGACTTATTACTTTATGACATCTTCAATATTGCATTATACACTAACAGCAGGATAAAAATTGAATTACTTGAGAACTGTCTTGTTGACAGAGCTCAACATACAATTTTAAAAGTTAATATGTAAAAGAGAAAGGATTATTAATATGAAAAGTTCTTGGACCTGTGCTAGCAAGTATTTTTAGCTTATAAAATCTTTCTGGTAAAAATAAAAATTTATAAAAAAACTTCATGACAGTAAGTAATGAGAACAAGGAATTTTCTGAAATCGCTAGAATGCAACCAGATGGGTTCAATAAAACTAAACAAAAAGTATTACCTCTGGGAACATACCATGTGAGCTATGGAGCGGGGTACATTGATTCCAGAGCAGGAAACAATGATGTAAATTCAGATATATGGGATCGCTGCATGGGAAGTGCTCAGTTCACCTCCTACCAATAAATCAGGATGGAGCAGTTTGCTGATTTGCTAATCATCTGTAAATAACCAGGCACCAGTGAACTATATTCCAGTGTCAGTTATGCAGCACAAGCCTCATGTGGAGGTGTCCCTGCTCTAGCTGTGCCAGATCCCTTGCTGCTGTCAGCACCCACTGAGGCAGCTCTGTGGGCAGGTGGCCCATACACACCCCAAGGAGGGGTTCCCCCATGTCACCACCCCTGTGCAGGGATTCCTTGCCTGGGTGAAGGCTGGCTCTGCCCCACAGGCAGGACAGGGGATGCTGTCTGGGCTGGGCTATGCTCCCAGATGCGGAGGAGCATCGCTGCTTCTCCTCCCACTGCAAAGCCTCTGCCAACACCCCCTTCCAGGCTTTAATGTCCCTGTTTGGTTCATGATGGCTTCATTTCTTTTCAAAGTCACTAGAATTCACTGAATACCCCCTCTTTGGGTTGTTTTCATCCTGCTTTTTAACATAATCAGTTTAGTGTGTTCCTGCCACTCTGGGTGTCCTGTTCCCTCTCAGTCTGGGTGTCCCAGCACAGACACTGTTACCCTTCCCACCACCCCCCATACTGGTCATTGTTATCAGGGCATTTTGACACAGGTTTTGTCAGAAATTTCAGGAGTAGTGTAAAAATAGAGTAAAAGGACCGTAAAAGATATTTTGTCAGTTGTGCTTAAGGCAGCCGGATGGCAGATGTGGATCAAACATTGAGAGAGTTGTCCAAAGGTCTTAGCAAAAGTACATTTGGTTAGAATTTTTGAGGGAAGATAAGCACAGTGCTTCAAAATAAGTACTTTGTTTTCTGTCTGCATCAGGGAGGGCAGAGTTGGGATAGCTGGCTAGGACAACCTAGCTCTATGATATGGCATTCATGACTTTAGAGCCCAATATTTATCAATAAAGATCAGAGAACTAGTAGCAATCACATAAGATGACATATAAACAAGGAGAATTTTGATCTAAAAAATTTATCTCACATTACATCATCAGACATTGATCACAGGGTGCTAATCCTAAAGCTGAGGACTACACAATCTTGAGGAAGTTGAATCAGTGTCCAACTGTGCATACAGAAGTCTCCCAGGTGCCTGACTGAAGAGTGCTGCACAAAATTTATATTGATCACTGCTTCTCTTTTTTTTTGGTGAGGACATCTTTCCTTAGCAAACTTTCCCCTCCTTCTGAAGCCCAATTTACCTTTATCATCTGAAATCTCATATGTGACTCATTGATATATTTTGTATTGGTCTCACCTTTTTTGTCACTATTAATGAAATATTTGTCTCTTCTAGTCTTTGTTAATTTCTACTCAAACTTTGCCAAAGAGTGCTATTTTTGCCTCAGATTAGCTGGTCTTTTAAATAGAAGTAAAATTTAGGAAGCTTTGGAGATTTTCTTGATATTAATTTTTGCAGAAATTTCTACAAAAGCATTAAAAAGCCTTAGAATAAGACAATATTTTAAAATTTTACAAAGATATATACTCTATTTCTGATGTCACCAAAAAATAAAGATATTAGAAAGCCTGGAATCTAAATTAGAAAAAGATATGGTTTCACTTAAATAAGTACAGATGGTCATAGTAAGCACTGTTTTGTAAGAAAAGCTTTGCCAAAAAATAGTGATAAAATACTGTTTACACTATGATAGTGGGTGGCTTTTTCATTAATTCTGTGAAAGCATATCCTCATTTGAGAAATTACCAACAGACAATTAAAAATTGGAAGACTTGCATCAGTCTCAAAATCATTTGACATAAATGGCAATATTCATTATTAACTCCGTAATATTATTTTGCATTAGAGTAACAAGGCTTGAACTGGGAAGTGTCAAGAAGAAACCAGAGATCTCATGAGCTGTATGGATATAGTGAATTGCAACAGGGAGGGGAATTGCAGCAGATAGTAGACAACAAAGATAACTAAACAACAGAATAAGCAATGTATTTGAAATCAGAAAGAAAAAAACAGCTCTTACAAGTCAACAAGCAATGGTGGAGTGAATTTGTAT
Source organism: Euphonia xanthogaster (assembly GCA_034509185.1). Classification (NCBI taxonomy): domain Eukaryota; kingdom Metazoa; phylum Chordata; class Aves; order Passeriformes; family Fringillidae; genus Euphonia; species Euphonia xanthogaster. Next base: position 82,365,104 of record JAYDZK010000169.1, on the reverse strand, counting down.
AAATTTCTTACTTTTGGTCTTACATTTTTAGTCAAGTTTAGATAGTTTATACCTTAAAACATTTATTTTAAATTTTTTTCTGGACAAAAAAATTTACATGGGCAGCAATTCTGTATTAGTTAAATCTGTGAACTTATATGATCAATCTACAGGAGCCTAGTGATTTGAAAACTTTTAATCTTAGCAAATAGAGATTCAGAGCCATCATCAGAATTATCATCTATTGAATTTGTCTCATTAAATCCCAAATCCATACATAAGCAACCGACAGTGCATGTCTTCCTATTCACTCACATTTCACTGTAAATCATTGAGGTTTTACCTTATTCTAAATTTATGTTTAAGATTCACTTTACTATCTTTTGCTCAACCAATCACCAGTATGGCATCCTGTTCCTTATTAATTACCCTATAAATTCACCTTTAATTCAAATTCTTTGATATCTCTTTTCTCATTCTTCAGATGTTCCTTCTTTGTATTCCCCTGTCTCTTTTAGAAGAGTGGCTTCTCACCCAAAGTAAATTTTTGCAGTTCTGGTTTTTTGGTATTTTTTAGGATAAAATTGAAAAGACTTCAGGTTTCGATGCTTTTTTCTATTCTAATTTTAAGAAATTGGTTGTTTGCGCTATATGCTGTGCTACAATCTATAAGCAGCCCATACAGAGTTCCCTGAAAAATTTACTGTTCAGAGATGTTGACAGATTTTTAGTTCCTTTCTCTGCAACGCACAGAAGAGGAAAACCAAGTCTGTTGCTACTCTGCTGTGGAGTCCCAACAATGGATCCTATTAGCTGACATTAACAACCAGGAATCTAAGAGATATTGGTGGTAGGAAGCCTGCATCCATTCAATCTCCCCAGAAGACCTCAAAGCCACTTAATAAATGTTCCAGATGGTTTTCCTCCTCTGCAATGCTCTTTATTTCAATTTAGGCAACAATATAACTACTAATTCAGCCAAATTCAGCTGAAACCCTGATCTCCCATACTCTGTGATCAGAAGAGACTTGCTGTGGGTGGCTCACGTGGAGAGTGTGCACAGCCTTGGAATTTGTGTCTGTGAGGTGATTTTAAAAAATGGCTGAGAATTAAACTCGAAATAAGCTGCTCCTCCTTTCCCCCAGCCTCCCCTTCAGAGAGGTGAACTGTGTGGGTTGAGAAAATAATTTACTGAAAGCAAACAGCAATGGAATGAGAAAGGGACAGCAACAGCAACAATATTAATCACAAAAACATACAAAAGAGAAGGTGCTTTACACAAAAAAGTCGTTCACCACATCAGCTCTGTCTGGCTACTAAGACAAAGACAAAATGGTGGTTGGCCTCCCCAGCTTCTCTGGCCTTGAGCCCAAGACGTAAAAGAAGAGTGATGAACACCCAAAAACCTGTAATTGCCTGAGTTGCCTTGCCCGCTTTCCAGACCCACCGGGCTCGGCTGTGGTTGGCAGGATTTGGCTTGGCTCACCACTCCACTCCACTCCCTGCAGTTTCTTCCCACCACAGTGCTGCAGCACACACACACACACTGGGCTCAACTGTGTTTGCTACAGGAGTTGAGTTATTCCTGAGGACAGGAAGGGATGGGCAGTGGTGGGAGAGGTCCACACCATTGGTCCCAGCAAGGTGCCCAGAGAGAAATGGAACAAAAAGGCACCTCTTCCAGGGTGCATTTACCTTTCCTTCACCCTGAAGCCATGCCACCAGGGATGACTTCAGTGGTATAGAGTAGCAACCTATAACCATGACCACACAGATACAGGCTCTGCCCCCTACTTGGCACTGACCAGCAAAACTAGGACACTCACCTCCCAGGTCACTTCTACCCAAGACAAGCAGGCAATCAAGACATTTTTTTGAGGAAACAGGCTCAGGTTGCACAAGGGCACATTTAGATTGGATGTCAGTAAAATAATTCTCCACTGTAAGGTCTGCCAAGCACTGAAACAGGCCGTCCAGAGAAATGTCAGAATCACCATCACAGGAAATGTTTAAAAAGTGTGTAGATGCAGGGCTTAGGGACATGGTTCTGTGGTGGACCTGGCAATGTTAGGTTGATTGTTGGACTCTATTAGAGGTCTTTTCCAACCTTAATGATTCTAAGATTCTATAAATATACTAAGAAAAGACAAGGATATCTAAACAGCAACATTTCACCTTCCCACCCAGATAGTGGTTGCAGTTTTGTGTCAGAGAGAGAGAAGTATTCCAGGCAGGATTACATCATCCTGTGGAAATGAGATGACCAGGAATGGGTCCAAAACATCTGTCTATCCTCAACAGTATCCCCAAGGTCATAAAAGAGTTCAGTAACTGCAGCAGGGCAATAGGCGGGATATGCGTTTTCTGGCACAGAGCACATATTGCTGCTTGACTTGCAAGGATACTCCGAGTCTCTGTTAAACATCAAAAGAGTTTCTTACACAGCAATAGATTGGACTGGCTGAGTAGCTGATACCAGCTTCAGGAACCTAGGTGGCTTCAGTACCACCAATGCAACTTTATTTCATTGTGAACATCTTTATATTTGTGTATATTTCATTTTTAAGTGCTTAGTTAAAATATTCCTGGCAGATACCTGTTTAAACAATCTATAAGAGCCTGTAACAATATAGACAAGAATTACACAACCTTTTTAGGCAATCTGTCTTGGTATTTCACTATTCTTAGAAAGTTTTTCCAAATGTCTAGCCTAAGTCTCTTTTGCTGTATTGTAAGGCAATTATTTCTAACACCATAATGTTGTTCCACTGCTAATATGTTCCCTTTCCCCCTTCACTGTGCAATAGCTTTTTTAGTATTCAATATACTCTGTTATCATATCCCAGATCAATCTTTCCTTTTCTAGACCAACCAACAACAATATTCACATCTTTCCTCATCCACTATATTTTACAATCTCCACCTATGCTCGCTGATCGTCTCTTTAAGACCAATATAAACCTATATTAAAGTATAGTCCCTAAGACCAATATACCCCTCTCTTAAAATAAAGTCCTTTAAATGAAGACAGTGTTCCAGCTAAAGTGACACTAATGAGCAGATGAGCAGAAGAATTTCTTCATATGACTTACAAAAGACATGACTTATTATAGTGTCTGGTGGGATTCAGTTTGTCTTACTCTATGCAGTGATGTTGCTGTGTCATGTCCAGCTGTGATCCACTACAACCTTGGGATCCTTCTCTGCAGAACCACAAGGCAATCAGTTGTTTCATATCTTGCGTTTATGTAGTGAACATTCCTGGCTAAATATAGAGCTTTTTGCTTACTCTTACTGAATCACATCTTATTTTTCTTGTATTTCCTCTCCAATTTGTCAGGGTCCTGGCTAAATACTGATCTTGTCCTCTGTTGCATTTTCCAGCTTGGTATTGCCTGCAAATGTAATAAGGATATTCTTTCTTCCATAGTTCATGTCATCAATGAAAATGCTAACTTATGCCAGAAATACTGCATAGTCCTGGACACAGGACTAGAAATTCCTTCTTTGTTTGAGTGGATTGACGGTCAGCTTCTTCTGCCTTCTGTCTAGGATAAATCACCAGGATAAAATAAGGTATTGCATGTATTGACTACACTATTAGCACTAAACCATACAAAATCTCCTAGGCATGATTTTTGTTTTACACTTGCCCAGCACTGGAACTGTGCCTCAGCACTGATGGCCCTGAATTAAAACCTTTACCTTTCTTAAACCCATTATCAAGTTTTGCACACTATACCAGCTGGACATCTTTTCCATTCCTGAGATCTGAATGCCTGTGTGGCTGTTTTGGATATCTAGACCAGACACTCAGTTTTGTCTGTCTGTGTTTCAAGGAAATATTTTCACTTCTTCCTTTTCTACAGAGGTATACTTCTACATGTCTAAAACTCCAGATAAGTAGTTGTAGATTTTTATATATCAGCTTTTTTACACCTATGTTAATTTTGCCCCACTAGTTCACAGGTTTCTTCAAACTGTGGCCCAACACATCAAACTACCTTTCAAAATTAATCAAAGCAGACAAATCTGCTTTGCATTTGGTCTGCTTTTCTTCTCTAAAATAAAACACCATGTATTCAGATATTACAACCCACTATATAATTACAAAAGTATTTTGTATTTTCTATTTAAAGAATCCAGGGACAAAGGAATTCCAGAAGGACTTTCAGGAAAGAGTGAATTCCAATTTTCTAAGAATAGATCTCAGAAAGCTCAGGTAAAAATATTTGACATAGACCATCTCACCAGATATATATTCTGCTTTCTCTACTGCATAAATTTCCAATCTTTATATTTTTTCCAGTAATTTCAAGTGAATATATGTGTATGTATAAATATGTAACCGAAGGCTTCTGACTTTTGTTTAAATAATGCCCACCAAGTTTATTGACACTGTGGGTCTTGTGTGTTCTTCTCTCTGGCATCCAGATCAATATAAGCTTTCCTCCTTGGATTAGCTGAATTATTTTAATTTATATATTTCACAACAGCCTAAAACTTTCCTCCTCCTCTTAGTCCTTCCTCACCATTTCTTCTCCCACTCTGTCAATGAGTCATAATTTGATCCAAGCAGTAAATACCTTTTCTCCCAATACTACAATAAACTAGTTATTTTTCATTTGCTATTCCCAACCTGTTTAGCTGATAGTAGCAGAGACAATTCCAGTGTTGTGAGTTGCTGGCATTCATGTGAGGATTTATGCAGCTCTGAAAAACACATGCAGATGCAGAAGGTACATATAGGGAACGATGATTGGTGAAAAACTCAAAATGAGCCAGCAGTGTTAGCTCACAGCCCAGAAAGACAACCAAATCCTGGGCTGCACCAAAAAGAACATTGTCAGCAGGTTGGAGGAGGTGATTACGCCCCTTTACTCTGGTCTGGTGAGACCCCACCTGAAGTGCTGAGTCTTGTTCTGGAACCCCCAACAAAAGAAGGACATGGAACTCTTGGAGCAGGTCCAGAGGAGAGCCATGAAATTGACAAGAAGGCTAGAGCACTTCCCTACAAAGTCAGGCTGGGAAAGTTTGGACTGCATCTGAAGGGGACTATCAAGAATCCCAAGAGGGACTCTTTGTCAGGAACTAGAGTGATAGGACCATGGGTAACAGGTAAACATTGAAAGAGGGGAAATTTAGGTTAGATATTACAAAGAAATTCTTAACTGTGAGGGTGGTGAGACCCTGGAACAGATTGACCGGGAAATTCTGAATGCCTCAGCTCTGAAAGTGTTCAAGGTCAGTGAAAAAGGCCTTGAGAAACCTGGTAGAGTGGGAGGTGTCCCTGCACATGGAAGGGGAGGTTGGGACTAGATGATCTTTAAGGTCACTTCCAATCCTTAATAATTTATGATTCTGTGATTCTCTATCAAGAGGATAATCCCAAACCATAATCAGCAGCTTAGACTACAGCAAGAGCCTGCTTCATGCTGAAACAGAATATTAAAATTTTCACCTGAAATCTTATGGCCCAGGAGACCAAATGTCCAAGATATTCATCCTATTGAAAGAAGGGCTTTACCAACATCTAATAAGCAATTAATATAAATGACTAGACATTCAGAACCTGGCTGTGGACCAAATCATGATAAGAATATTGAAGAGACATATAATATTCAGCAGACCATAAAAGTGTATCCAGAGTTTTTCCCACCATATGGGTCTGGTGCTGAAAGATTTAGAAAAGAAAGGAAACAACTAATGACTCCTTCCACTGCTCACAACTTAACATGGTAAGGGAGTCATGAGATGAACCACACAGGAGTGCAAAGAAACCTGGAGCTGGCTGCAGATTTATTTTATTGGCCTCGAGCAGCATGAGCAAAAGTGAGGAAATGTCAGACAAGTGAGAATTTTTTCAGAAGAAAGTCTAAAAATGAGATGGCTGCCAAGCAATTTCCACAAGAGAGAGCAAAAGTGGAATTACTGGAGGGGGTTCATACAGGTGGGATAATCCCACAGGTGATAGCTAGCACACAAAAAGGAAAATCCTTCTCTTGATTCAACTTTACAGGCCAGATGAAGAATTCTGAAACTCGGCCTGCTTTACTTTTACAAGGAAAAAAAGATAGCACATTCTGAAATGATACCTCTGTTACTTTTCGTGCAAATTCTCCAGTTCCTAGCACAAGGTCCAAGATAGCTGTGATAGGCACACAGGCTGGATACCAGAAAAGAGGGGCTGATTTACATAAAGCACCTGGGGAACTCTGCACCTTAAATGGAGTGCACAGTTTGAACTAAAATTCAAGGGAGTATTAGCTGCCAGACTATACATTTCAGACTGAGAAATTCTCCAGTGGCTGAAACACAAGAACCAGGAATTGCCAGTCTTAAGCCCCTCTCATAGAATCATTAAGGCTGGAAAAGACCTCCAAGATCATTGAGTCCAGCCTTTGCATTTATTTCTAGAAAAGGGCACAGTTCATCAGAAAATTCTGTAGAACAGCTAGAGGAGACTCTCCATCTCCCTTGCAGAAAGTGTATAGCTCTGCAGAAATAAATAAGAAGCAGGGGCACAAAGTGGAAATAGAGGAGTACTCTGTGATGAGAATACTCTCTAGGAATTCTAAAGTTTTTATGGCATGATATTTGCATCAGAGTCAGTAAATAAAAGTCAGTAAATAAAAAGACCAGAAGAGTATCACTTTGCAAATTTTTACTGTACTTAAGGCACACACTAGACTCTTTTGCTTTAGTGTAGAGGAGAGCGGAAGCATTAATTAACACAAATTCTGGCACAACTGCTCCTCTTTCTTATATCTTTGACTTGTCAACATCCAGAAATTCCAAAGGGAAACTCTAGATTGGTTTCTTCCAGATTTTTTTCCCTGGGATGAATTACATTTTGCTGCTAGGAGAACAGGGTGGAAGAGCAAGTGGAACAGGGTTGTGAAATAGCAGGAAGCCAATAGAAAGACAATTAAGCTATTGTGATTGTGTGGAAGTGTTCTATATAAATAAAATATGGCCTACCTATAGGCATTTTTTTGTGAAATGCATGTTGCATTTTTGTTTTTGTTTTTTTTTTACAGTACTATGACTGATTTCAATTAATGTTGACAACATGAAGACAATTTATTCAGGCTTATATAGAGTTTTGTGCTGGCTGCCAACTTCTCTTCTTTTTTTTCTTAAAAAAGAATTTACCTTGAAGTACACTCCCTAATATTTTCCTTTAGAGACCTACAAAAGCAAAAAGACATACTGATTTTTTTTAAGACTATTGCAACAGATACCTTTAAACAAGGTATTTTCTTAGTGAGTTACTGCCATACTGGTGGTTTTTTGACTCTGGCTAGTATTTTCCAGGCTTAAATACACTTTGACTAACTGCAGTAGGAGATTGGTAAGTAAAAAAATTCAGCAGGGTTGACTTTGCATAGCTCACCGGTTAGAGTTACTGTCCAAAAATATTTGATCTATTCCAGGTGAAATGCACTCCATAGGTGTTAGTTTAAATAGAAAAATCCAAAACCAGTAACAAAAGAAACTAACAAAATACCAAAAACAACAAAAAACCAAACCCGAATCCGGGGGTTTTAAGTTAAGGACAACTAGTGTATTTTCATCCACTACTTTTACATGAATTCAGGTTTACCTAGGTGCACTAAATTTCACTAAAAAAGTTTGATTTTTGCCATATTGGTAATGATACCCAGAACATCATCGCTAATGATGTCACTAATCAGCAGGTAATCACTAATCAGCAGAAATTAATCCCTGATGTAACTGCTTACGAACTCCACTGTGATATCTGTCCTAATTTTTCTCCAGACAACATAACTCCTTGAGGATTTTCCTGAAGATGCTTCTTTTCAAACTCTGGCTCAGTGCCCATATTCATCTTTGTGGGACTGTACTGTGTGTGTTAATGAAGTCCAGAGAATTTGTATCAATAGCTGGAAGGGAGTGTCGGGAATGTTTGTTATCATGTCAAAGATGCTTTTGGATTAGTTCCACATAAATCCATGGGGCTTTAAAGCCCATTTCCCTGTGGCCTTCATCCTTTCTTTCTAAATATATTCTATTACTCAATATACGGTTTCTTCTTAAATATAGATATTTTAATTAATTTCTTTCCTAAACCATTCGCTAAAGTGTGTATTAAGCACAGATGCAGATATTTCTCATATTTGATCTTAAGAATCTGGTGATAGCATTCATACTTCTCATGAGTAAATTCTTACTGTAAAGGCAAAGATTGTAGGGAATTATTCTATCAAAGCTAAAAGTGGTTTCATTTAAGTCCTGCAAAAACTGATAGGAGCCACTATAGTTGCAGAAGATTTAATTACATTTGAAACAATATATTTGAGATCATGCGAACTAAAGAAAAGCTCTCAACAGAACTTCATGAGACATGTAATAAAATCACAAGAGTTGGCAACAGTCTATCTCATAAACTCTAGATAAATATGAACTGATGTCATTAGTGTAATTAATTTTTTATAAGTTAATTTCTCAATGAATAATTTTAAGAATCAGAATTAGACACATGCCCCTTGAAATCTAATTAATTTTTGAAACAACTCAAAAATACTTTAAAGGGTTTTCCCCTGTGAGGTTTTTCCAATTATGCTTTCATGTTCAGTAACACTTTGTTTTTTTAATATAGACACCTTATGACAATATGAAATATTCCCTTTGTCAATAATAAAGGAGAAAGGTTCTTCTAAAGAGCAAACTGTGAAGCTGAGTGTAAACAGACTCCTATCTAATATACAGTGGAAAATTCCCTGAAATAAAATTCTGCCTTAAACACAGCAATTTGAAGTGTAACTCAGAGATGTGGTTAAAAATACAGAACTTTTTAAGAAAGAGAAGCTAAAGATATAATAAAGAATTAAAATAGAAGAGAATCAGAAGAAATCAGGAACACACTACAGAAGCCACTGGAGCAATTTTCTGAAGCTTGTTGTGCTATTGAGGTTTTCCTCACTGGGATCTGGAGGGCACTCATTTTTAGGAACAGGCAATAATCCAAAGACAAGCTATTGTAGCATTATGTAATGTCAGAAGTTGGGAGTATTCATTGTTTTAGTTGCCCCAGCAGTGCAATCGTCCTAAGTACAATGTTATAACACTAAAAATGCTTTCACTATTTTCCATATGCTTATCTGTTTCATATGTTTTTAATAGGTTTTTTTTTCCCATTGTGGTGCTTCTACAAAAGCAAGGAGCTACACAACTAGAAATAATCATAATTTCAAATTTCATGAAAATATGAATTAAAAATATGTAGCTGAATTCCAGCTTCTTATGGGGATAAAAGGGTTATCTTGGGCCAATAAAGAAAATCAAAGAGTGGAAAAAACAGTAAGATTTAATTTCTTCCAATATTTCTCTGATAGATCAGACCAACATAGGATCTGTCCTCAATTAGGCTGAATTTTATCAGACAAATTACTAACAAATAAATAAAATAGAACAGGCCCATCTACTGGGGCACCTCTGAAACCTAAAAGAAACATTCACAGCAACTACATAAAATAACTTTTAATTGCAAAGTTTCAGTCAGAATTAAATGAAACTAATGAAATTTAGGGAAGGCTGTTTATTCAGTAGAGCACTTATATACCTGCGGTATCCCTAACACCTATAGTTTCTAGCCTTATCTAGTTATCATGTATCATTATCACCTTTTGCAATTATTTAAATTCCCTCTCCAACATTAATTTTCAGAACAGAAGATCATTAATGCAATTGTGTCTCTTGTGCTGTCCCATATGTGAGGTATGTTCACAGCACATTTCTCTGAGATCAGCTGGAAACCCATGAAACATTTCCACCTTTCAGGCAGCATGGGGAGCTGATCTTCTCACAGGACTTATATTTTGGATCTGTGATCTACTTTGTCTGAACTGCTGGAAAACACTTTCCGTGCCTCTAGTTGGTGCTGGAGCCATGGACAGTCGAAACCACAGTGGCAATGGATGCTTGACTTAACGTTGTAATGACTCAGGAGCTTTGCTGGAAAGGTGGAGAATTGCGGGTCCAGTCATTGTTCTCTTCAGCACTTCTGGGTTTTATCCAGAGATGATCTGAAGCAAAGTGCACAAACAGTTCTGGGCATGTGGCCCGGGAATGGAGCTTTTCCAAAAGCAGAATTCTCTAAGCCCTATGACACAGAGCCAGTCTGTTCTCCTTAAGTACTCCTGTATGTAGCATAGCCCAGCATCACCCAGAGTAAGGATAACCTGCTACACAAAATGTTGGGAGATAAATGCATTTCTTGCCCTGGAAGACAGTCTCCTGCTTTCTGGACAAATACTTTGTCAGACTGGTATCTAAAAATTCTTTATTAGATACCGCAATCTGATCACTTAAATTCTGTAAGTAGTCTCACACTTTTAAGTGCAGTTTGCTAGGCTGTCAAAGTTCATACAAAACGTGAGTTTTGGGTACACCTATTTAGAGATTTGGGAGGGTTACTGACATCACATACTAAAACACAAGAGGCTAATTTTTTCACATGTAGGAATTATGCCCCTCATTCATGGCAGGCAGTAGAAGAAAAAATATCACACCTACGGACACTACTTGTTTCAGGAATTTCTGCATATCGCTATAGACCAATTATAAATTTCATGCCATAAAAATATTACCTTGCAAAACCACACGTTCAATTTCCATTAGCTTTCTGTCAAAAAAAAAAGTTTATTCAAAGATGTAACAATAAAATCATACTCAAGAAAGCAGAATAACCACCGGAAAAAAAACGAAAATTAATGATTTTTGGAATTAATGTCAGCTATAGAAGGTGTTATATAGCTAGGTTTTACCATACTTCAAATGCACATTCATGTGTCATGGTGAACAAAGCAACTGCACAGGTTCATCTCTCCCATGAACTATGTCACCATTCATTACTGTACATCTCTCATGACAAAAAAAATTTAAATACTTATGTTACTTGATAATGTCAGCCAGACTTTTCCTTTTCAACCATCTCTCTTATACTCCATTTCCCACTTGCACACAGCAAGTCTCTGACTCTAGGGGAGTCCTTTGTGTCTGTGGTTATGTGGATGCCACACTTAAGTGAAAGAAACATATAAAAAATTTCCTGGATCCATAACAACAATTCTCTTATGAGAATGTCTGGAAATGGTAATTAAGAATAGGCCAGAAAAGAATCTTTCATCGTAACAAGTTTGAATTTCACTGTTTCAAATAAAAAACCCTGCTGGAGACTACAATCGCATCCTTCCAGTAACACTAAAAGAACCATTAAATGCTCCTTGTTGAGAAAATAATGAAGGATATAATGAAAGCCATGGCCCAACGTAAACTGAAGGAAAACAAAGGGCCAGGAATTAATTAGTGAAGTTATTTGTATTCATTGGTCAAAAGGAGTTGACAATCAGCCAGTGGACAAAAAAAAATGAGGAGGTTTCAGAACAATCAATGATTGTGTGAACTTGAAAGAAAATAAGACAGAGCAGGGCAAGGAGTTTCCTTGGTAAAGCACTCAGTTAAGCTGAGAAAGCAAAGCAAAGGAATTCTCCTAGGTATCTTAGTCTTACCGCGTTCTAGGCAACAGAATTTTGTGTATGGATTTGGCAAGGTATCAGATGAAAGAAACAAATAATTCTAATGTAAATTTATGCCACATATTGCCCAGTTCCTTGAGCCAAGTAAATAGCATGGTAATGTAGTTCTTCTGAGGATTTATATTGCGTTCCCTCTCCTGATCCCTAACCCCAGTGTGATTGTCCAGTCTCCAAGTAATTTTCTGACAAGAGTGCAGCTCATGCATGGGTCCTTCTGTTGTTCCACAGCTGAAGAAAAAGTGGAGCCACAACACCCTTCCCATCTCCTCTGCTTCAGCTGGATAGTCCTTTAAAGATTGTGGTGTCTTTAATTTACCCAATTATATCTGTAAAATAGCTTGTCCAAAATGCACATTGGTGAAACAGAAACAATGCAAATTATATAGCAAATGTTACAGAGGAGGATTTGGAAGAGAGGATGTGAGTGATTGTGGCAAGAATAGAACTCTCTGCATTCCAGTCATCACCACCATTAGCAGACTTATTCCTTGACTTTTTGATACTGTACTTAATTCCATACTTGATTGTATGATTCTTTCTATAATAAAACTGAAAAATAGATGCTGCAGAAGCATAAACCCTTGCATGCAAAAAGCAGAATAAATTTTTTAAAATTTAAGTTAATTTCAGGAAAGGTATAAGTTTTTTTGTAAAATTCAACTTCAGTGTTGGTTCTGCTGAGTTGTGGCTCATCATGCCATTTCTATTTCTTAATGTTATTGTCACAATTTTTAAATTGAGGAATTTAGCCTGTGGATGTCTACAAGTAGGAATACTGCAGTGCACTACAGTGATGGAAGATAGGAAGGTCTGTGGAAGAAAATAAACATTTCAGCTGGTATTTTGGCTGGTAGTGATGTGCCCATGGTATGATCACATTTACTACTTCGCTGGCAATTTGAAATTCCTTATCAAAGATAAGCCCACACTACAAAGAATGTGATTGTTTGCATCTCATCTTGTCTGATAGACAGTTGATTTTATTAAGCTGTTTGTGCTTTTCACCCAACAACAAATTAAACAAAATTTAGTTTTAATAATTATAGGTTCCTGCAGATCACTCATCTTGGTATGCTGCAAAAATTATTCTTTTCTTTGAAGGTAAGATAATTAATTTCACTGCTCAGCAAGCATTCTGGCAATATTTCCTTCCAACTTGTTCTTACTTGTGGTCAGGAGGAAACTCATCAAAATTCAATTTGAAGATTTATGTGCTGAGTACACTTTCAGCCAAAGTAGTGGATTTATGAATCCTCTTTCTCTATACAAAAGGAACTTTTATCCACCATTCAAACTAAGTACTTGCGATCAAATCTCAATTGATACTTTTGGGATGTTGGGAGACACAAGACAGACTATGGACTTTGGACCTGGTTAACATAAGAGATTTGATAAAAGAATGCCTTGGCAAAAGCAAAGGGAGCTTTGAAAATTAGACCTAGATTGCAAGATGATTCAATCAGACAGGTTGACTGGAAAAAGAAAATCTCATTAATCTCTGCAAGCAAGAGGTGCTGTTATATGCAAGAGTTTGTGTATGTGATTTTAACTATGACCATTGATTTTATCCTATAACCACTGATTTTAACCATTGTAGTACACATTGCTTGTCTCCCTGAAATAGTATATAAGTGTTTGTATCCCACAATGAAATCAGATTCTGATCACTGAGTCAGTCTCCCCGTCTCTCTCCATCGCCGACAGATACAAATTTTTTTTACTGTGAACTTTTTAACCATACCATGAACTTCCCCTAAGTTTTGGGCACAAGTAAGAGTTTTTGTTGTCGAGCTGAATTTGCTGTTGAAGTCAGTTTATTCCATTATTTAATTAGATACAGCTCAACAAATATTTTATGGTGGTTTTTTGTTTGTTTGGTGTTTTTTTTTTAATCTCTGCCTATCTGATGAAATTCTAAATCATGTAGCAGCCAAAATTGAAAAACACCTTCCCTGGGGTACCACTGCTTTTCTTCAGACACCCTCATATGTAACTAAGTCATTACCTCTAAAACAAATACGATAAATCAGTCTCCATGTATTGAAAGTAAGAGTGCAGTGAAGTTGTTCTTTTCCTTATTGTCTATGGTTCAATTCCCCATGAGGCGAAGACATGTATGTCATTGAAAAATTGAATATCTCTTGCTGGAACTTTCATCCTCAATGACAGACTATTCAAGCAGGTTCCAGCTGTGCCATTTGATCATTGAAGGCCACTTTACACCTCCAGAAGTGTCATGTTAGATATGACAACCAGTTCCACTGCAGACTGGCACAAGCCTCTCCTCTCCCCCTCTGTTGTCAATTTCAGCGCCATCTCCCTTACAGCAGCAAGGTGGCAAGAAATTTGGCTACAATATACAGAGCTATAACAGGACATCCAGTCTGCCTAACCTGAGAATGTAATTTATGCTTTCATCTAGACAGTAAATACCTATATTTCCTGTTCAAGCAGTGGGGGTAGATAGATAGACCTCTTGAGGGAGGGTAATATTGCTGTATATGCCACCATAAGCATCTAAGTTACAGGGGTTGCACTCTAAACTTAGTTTATAAAATAAGACTATTGTTTCACTTCAGGAAACTGAGAAGTAGAGGGAGGCAGCAATATGTTCCGGATAAAAATGTCAGAAATTCGAAACATTTATGTGAAAACCAGAAGTTGTTGTCTTTATCTCACTTGGGGGAATATGTCCTCCAGTAGTGACCTCAGACTGTTAAAGACGTTATAAAGGATAGAATGAATCAAAGGTGAGCTGCTGCCACAGACTTTTGAGGGATAAATTCCCCAAAAATTTCACAAAGCATGAGGAAGAAGAGCATATCCAATATTTATTTAATTCTCATTCTAGCCACATGAGTATCAAAAGAAGTATTTAAACAACACAGAGAAGTAAAATGTGTTCATGTGTATACATATAATACAGAATTTTACTTCAATATTGTGGTTGCATGTGACCTTTAATTTTTGCCATTTATTCAGAATTCAACTATGGCACTGAGTGACATGAAAGTGTATCACAAAATTCCTACACCCTAATTTTATCATTCCATAGCAATGCCTTTTAATCTGTTATATTTCCACCAACTGAGAGAGTAAGCACCCAAGAAAAAATAGCCTCATCTGATTAAGGTGTATTATTTCCACTAGCAAGTACTCAAAAATCAGTCCTTAATTGAAATAGCAGTCCTAAATGTTTTTAAATAACCTTCCAAAAAAATCTATGCTGTGTGAAATTTGAATATACTAGAACCTAAATACATGGCTCTGAACCCAGACATCCAGATTTAGAAAAGTACTTGTTTCTTTTTTCTGGCCAAGACTCTAATGCCTCCTTAGTGCAAAGAATTTTTAAAATGTATTCTACATTTTTAGTTGGAAAAGCAAATGCTTCTTCCCCCTGTCCCCAAGCTGTCCCATATTCAATGAACAGTTCATTTTTCTTAAAACATTGCTTAATATTCAAAAAAGTACAAATCCTAATTTTATGGTGAAAAAAATCCCAAGCTTTATATGTCAAAATAGTCTTCCTATTAACAGTTCTAAGATCATTGCTACTGACTAAGTGATCATGATTTTTATGCAATTTGATACATTTTTCCTAGAAAAGATCAGTAATCAAAAAGTATTACATTGTCCCATACATACTGACATACTGACTCATGTCAAAATCTTGGTGTTTGTTTTAAGCTTATGACACATAATTTAGAAAACATCTTCATTCAGAGATACTTATGCATTTTACAGAGCCTATTTGGCATTATATCACACTGTGCCTCAGATTTTTATCTAATAAGACTCATAGGTGCCATCATTATCATTTAACCAGTGGGTAGCTGAGACAAACAAAATTTCAGTGTGGTTTACTCAGGGTGCCAAAACCAGCCCTTGGGCACAGCACAGCTCTGAATCGTGCTCCAACAATGATATCTCAGGGACATTGCTGTTCTGTCCTCTGCCTGAACAAATGAAAATGATCTTGTCATTTTCAACTGGTAAAAATTTACACATACATAGACATAGTTTTGGATTTATTTTTTGAGGATGAGCTTTGCTGCTTGGATTATTTCTCAGTGAACAGAGAGTCCTTTTACAGAGAGTAGATTCTGTATTTCACTTACTGCTCCCAGCACTAAGTTTTGAAGAAGTTTGCTGAACTCATGCATAAAATTTCAAATATAATATATTACTTTAAGAAAAAAATAGGTCACAAAAAAAGGACAGATCAAAAAAAAAAATCCAGAAATGCTGAATTTATGCAGAGCTGGGTTATTATATTCAAACACCCACTTTTCCCAGGGGTCGAGATTTTATTCCATATATGATTGCAATTTCATCCTTGATATCTTATATCCTTGAAAGGATAATGGAATTAAAGCTATTAAATATAGTAGCTTTTCTGATTAAAAATGTCTAAAAAGATGTTATAACTATAGAGCTTACAGGGAAAATATTTAGGAGACAGTGGAACTCATTTTAAACGAATTAACAATCAGTATTGTGGACTCAGCCACAAATTAAGTCTAATGAATAGGAATTTTGTTACAGCTTTTTATTGAAGATGTGTCAATTTCTTTCTTTTTTTTTTTTTTCATTACTGAATATAGGTTTCTTTTGCATTTGGAAAAATAGCTCTTATGTGTTCAAAATTCACTTTTGACAAAATACTTTATGACAATCAGAAAAAAATATGGTGCTATCTTGTTCTCTCTTCAAAAGATACTTTATTTTTGTGGTTGCAATTATTCTACTCCTTATTTAGCTTATTTTCCAATGATGGACTCTTAGCAATGCTATATTTCACTGTAGGACTCCATTTTTGTTGTGGCTGTAATTGGTACAGACGATTGGCATCTTTTCAGATCAGTGTGGTTAGAGAAGCAGCCCCAAGAATGCTGTACACATCCAGAAAAGTTAAAAATAATAATAAATTTTCCAGATAATAAAAAAACCTCAGTGTGAAAAGGGGAAAAAAAAAACCAAAACCACCAAGTCCAAGTTACAGAACAAACAGAAGTAGATGCCTTGTTTGATAAGTCCTCTTCATCTGCTGGACCCACAGAATTCTCAGTGACTGTAGCAGACTGCTATGGGTGCTCCAAAACCGCAGTCATCACCCAATTAATCCATTTCCTGCGCTCCATCTGAGCTGCAAAGATCCCTCGAGGGCATGTGGGACCCTGCATGCCCAGATGTGTGAAGGCTTTATGAGGTGTGCACTAGATACCTGCAAGGCAGTCATGAGTCAGAAGACAAAGATTTATTGATATGAGAAATCCCAAGGTGTCTTACCCTGGCACAGACATTGCCAAAGGTTGTAAGAGCCCTTCCATATCTAAATGCTGTCTGCATATTTCCTGGGATTTTTAAATACATTTTGGCACGACTCTCAGCTGGCCAACTCTGAGTTCTTCAATTGGAAGACAGACCAGTGCAGAAGGCATCAAAACAGTGAATTCTATAAATTACTTCCTGCCCAATGCCCAGTGGAGTATAAGAAATGAGAGCTGAAATGCAGTGTCAAGACAGGAAACTGTCAATCTAGGAAATTGCCAAATTGGTAGCCCACGAGAAAGATACAGGAAATTCCTAACAGAGCAATAATTCAATCTTATTTTTCATATAAGTGAGAATCTTCAAAAGTGGGATAACTACTGCTCTGAATAGACTGGCTTCTGCAGGGAACCAATATACACTAATCATTAATAAAAATGAAACCATGACACTTTTGTTTTCTGGGGAAAAGGCAAAGATGGGGCAGTACTGAGGTAGCTGATGTTGATAAGTGAGTGCAGTAAATGAATTGCAGCTGGAAGCCTCATTGCTAATATTTACTAGTCTGTGCCAGGAAAATAAAACACCATTTATTCCAAAATGTCCCTGTACATTTTCAGTGCAAAGGGTACAGGTCTTCCACCTTATAATCTCCTCAGCCACTCTCAGCACATCATGCCACCACCATTGAAGGTAAGGCAGGATCCTGGTTGGAAGCGGGATGGAGTGTGGTCCCTTAACTGCCCCAGCCTGGCAGATTTGGGAACTGCTCTAGTGTAGCTTTCAATGCCAGCAATCCTCATCTGTGGGCAGGCACAATCATGGATTTTAGGGTGCCTGTCCCTTCCAGGGCGTCTCAGTCACTCTGTTTCATTGACATTCCCTGCTAGGTTCGGCACTGCTCATCTGCAGAAAATCTGGCCAAGGCTTCTGGATGGCTCACTATGACCTGGTGCTGCCTATTCATAAGCTTCTAATCTTCTAAATGCCTGTGCCCAGAAATGAAAACAATGATGACTACTATGTAGTTCTTTGGGTTTTTTTCCAGCTTCTCCCTTCTTGAAGAAATGCATCACAAGATATTTTCTGCAGTCTTGTGTAACTGCAGCCTCTTTTCACAATTTATCAAAGAAAATAACTAATACCTCCACGGTCCTGGGTCTCACCTGGTGAAGGAATGCAAATATGGAAACTCCTAAGGTGATAAGAAACATTCAGCATAGATTTATCATTTTAAAAATGTCATTATAAATAATTCCTCAGAGTGAGCACACCATCTGTTTTTCTGTGCCCTGCCAACTTTCATAGCTCTGATGGGAGAGGCTGCCAAGACAAATCTTGGCAGGTCTCACTGATACCTGGTAGAGTGCTAGCCAACAGAGTTTGTCAGCTCAATCAAATTTCTTTCTTTGACAGCAGAAGTGGCTTATAGACAGGACGTGGTACATATGATATGTCTGGTTTTAATAAGCCTGTGATAGTGCCTCACATGACATCCTCATACACAAACAATGGAAATAAGTCTAGAGTGTTTGTTCATGGGCAACACTTAGGGTCATGACTGTCACTAGACTACAAGCTCAAGCTAAAAATGCAGTTGTTTATGTGAGCATTTGGGTTGCACAAAATTATTGGTCTGTAATTAGTCTCTCACAACCAGAATAACTTTGCACATCACTAGACAAAACAAAGTCAGTATAGAATAGGTAAATAAGAGATTGAAATCTACATTGAAAGGGTAGTTACCAAGGGCTTACAACCAAGAACAATAAGCAAGAGTGGTTCAAAACAGATTTTACTTATCTAAGTAAATTCTTGTCATTATACAAAATATTATCATTTATTACATTAATACAATTTAAATTTAATGTGTTTTGTTGCCCATTATATTTTATATAATATTGTGTATTGTTATAAATAACATGCAGTATATACCTTAGTATATAAAAACTTAAATAACAAGATAATTCATTTATGAGCAATACAGTTGCAAATTAAGTACATAAGGATCATTAACAAGTGCCATACATAAGACAGATGAGGTAATTATGCATCTCTAGGCTTTGAATCTTTGCATTCAAAATTTTCATCCAATTACTTATTGCATGCATTATAGTAATCTTCCAAAAAGTGGCAAACACTACACTGGCTTCAATCAGCAGCCCCTTAGCTTGACTTTCTCAATGTAGGAATTAAGT
>JAYDZK010000169.1:82295534-82335840 GCA_034509185.1 Euphonia xanthogaster | reverse complement strand
CCCCTGGCGTCCTGCCAGCACCAGCCCAGGGTTTCCCCCCTCTGCGGGAAAAAGGGGAAACGGTCCCCACGCCGCAACACTTTTGTCAAGTACATTTTTCTAACTGAAATGGGGGTTAAAATCCCCTTCTTCCTGTTTTTGCTTCTGTATATTATTTCATTACAACCTCCTGTCCTTGGCTTTTAAAAGTTTCTTGTGTTGCAGCTTCATCATCATCCTGAGGTAGGGCTCTGAGCCTTTCTTTTTAGTCTTTGGAACCATCTATTGTGTCCCCCTAAGTAAAAGCACTATTTGAAGCCACTCCTCTCCATACTCTCACATTGCTATTTACTCTAATAAAGTGCATTAGGCATTTTCCAGTTGTATCATTTGGGATTCAACCACAAACTAATCTATAAACCACACATCAATCATGCAAGTTGAATGAAAACCAACAATTCCTTGGTCTTGTGCATTTATCATGAACCATGGAATAGTTTGGGTTGGAGGGGACCCTTAATGGCCACCCAGTCCAAACCCTCTGCAATAATCAGGGACAGGTTCAAATTGATCAGATTGATTGTTTCCAGGGATGGGGCATCTATCACCTCTATGGGCAATCTGTTCCAGTGTTTCTCCACCCTCGTAATAAAAACTTCTTCCTTACATGAAATCTAAATGTTCCCCCTTTCATTTTAAAACCTGTAGCAGGGCAAAAGACCCTGCTAAAAAATCTGTTCCCATATTTCTTATAAGCCCCCTCTAGGTCCTGAAAAGCCACAATAAGGTGTCCCTGGAATCTCCTCCAGGCCAAACCCCAACTCTCTCAGCATTTGAAGCAGCCTCTCAGAGAAAGCCTCCTTGACTAGGCAGTGCAGGTCAGCAAAACACTGCAAGCAAGGACAAATATGCTCATCAAGCCCTAAGCTATTATTTAATGACCCTCATCTGAAGGTCACATCTTCCAGACATGGCAGACACAGTAAATGACTGAATGAGGATTCTTAGATCTCTCTCATAAGAATGCCAGGCCTTGCAGAAGCAGGAGATAAGCCAGATATCCTTCTTCCCTACTTATCAAGTACTTATCTGGAGATATTTACTGATAAACCATAGATAAGGGGGCAAGTTGCAGAGCAAGAAGTGAGAAACAACTGTGTGAGACTGGGAACAAAGTTCTGTGCCAACTTCAAAGGCTGACTATGGGTAAAACCCCTAAAAAGGAAAAAAAAAAAAAAAAACCTCAAAAGATTCTGAAGCACGTCTTCCATTATTTTTTCTGTTCTTTCTTTGTTCTGTGCCAACAACACCCAGTCTTGTCTGGAGACTGCACAAAAATCAAATTACATGAGAAACTCCCGAAACTCAGGGGTGTATCTAGATACAAATTTTAGTTTTATGACAAATTCAATACAATATTATGCCACAGCTTTACAGATTATTAAAACTGGCATTTATATTTGCTGGATAAAATAAATAAATTATTTTAAAAATTAAAAATAATGATATAATAAAAAATAATTTAAAAACCCCAAAACCAAACAAACACCGAAAACCAATATCTAGTCAAGTTTCCAAATGAAAATAGTTTATTGTAGATGGCTTTCCCAAGTAGACCTCAGACCTGGGCACAATGAGGTTTTGCACTCACCACCCCAGATGACGTTTAGAGCAGTGTTCACTATAGGAATTTGAGAAACAATCCTCAAGACAGTTTGATCTCCAAATATACTTTAAAGTAATTTTAACTTGCACAAACTTGTAATTAAGTTGAGAGAACATAAGACAGTAGCACACTCTGGGTTTTGCCTGTCTCATAGGGCAGGATTTACTGTAATGGTGCAGAACACAAAACTTGATCTCTGTATATTCCAAAACATCTATGTAATGATTTTTTCCCAATTTTAAACCTGTTCGCTTCAAAGATGGGGGGCACATCTTATATCTGTACTTTTCTCTACACCAGAAGTAAATCATTTTCATGGCAATTTGTTTATTGGCCTTTGCAATGGATAGATAATTCCTGGCATCTCTTACCATAATTTTTGAGAACTCTAGGTCAGAAACATGGCCCAAAGGGCTTGCCTTGGCATTCCTTTAGATCATGAACTTATGACTTCCTGCAGCATTGTATACTGTGGTTCATAAACTTGTTTTGTAAGTTTGTTTGCTTCTTATAAGAAAAAGGAAAAAAATCGAACCAAAAACAAAAAAAAAACCTCATAATAGTCACTAGATCTTTAAAGAAAACTTCTCACAGATGCTGACAGGTGTGTGCAAATAGTCTGTCCTCAAAGACAGAAAAGTGAAACAAATATTATGAAAATAGAAGCTGTGAAACATCAGAGATGTTTTTCCATAAGATAGCTAATTGCATGCCTGAGCATTCACATTGTGTTCTGTGTCTTTTGCCACTATCAATGACTCATAGTTAAACAGCATGAGAATAATATATATTCACTTCTCTTGTAAGTTCATGTTTGGTCCTCTAATTAGGTAATTAAAATGAGCATGTGATATTACCAGGCAAGTTGGCAAATACAAATCAAACAGGTTTTTTATGGTGAGCCTGTAGGAATCCTCCCTGAGCTCTTGACGTGTGCATGGAGGTTTTATAAGCAATTAAACTCTATCCCTGAAAATCCTACCTTCAAGGCTTTTGGATCACTTGGAGAGTTTTATTGTTGGCTTCAAATAAAGGGAGCATAGAAGCTTGTAGGAAAAGCTCAAACAAGGAAAAGAAGCATGAAACACAGAAGTTCAAAAATGCATTTAACCTCTTCCCTTCAGGAGTGTTAGCTCTCATCCTGCATTGACGGTGCTTTAAACAGATGCTGCATTTGAAACTTCCTGGTAGGATTATGATACAGCATGGAAGGTGCTTTGTCAGTTACCATACTGGAACAGAAGAGCAAAACTTTTAGAAATATGGTAGGAAGCACAAAATATTCTACAACGAAAGACTTCCATGAGATGGAACTACTGGATGTTTTTATAGCACTAGGATATTTAGGCAGTGCCTTTAAGTAGTGTGAGATAGCAGTCATGCCTCTGTGTGTGCTTCAACCTAACCATCACTGTTCTCTTCCAGCTTTGGCTCACAGCAGTACAGACATCTCCAAACTCTCTGCTCTTTCCTATCTGACTATTCAGCAGAAGATTTTTGCCCTCCATGCTCTTTCCCCTAGAAAGGGTCAGTGACTTTACTTGCTGGCAGTAAGAGAACAAATGACTCCTGTTATCATTTCCTGGTAGAGTCCATGTTTTGTGAAGTAAGACAGGGAGTGTCTGTTTCACACTAACATCATGGCTGTATCCAGTCCTGATGGTCTGAACTGAGAGAGGCAGGACACTGGTAAGCTGCCTTTACCCATTTTTCATTGTATGCCTGGACACGAGGTCAGAGACAGTGCACATGGAAAGGCCAGTGTGCAGGGAAGGAGTGTTTTGCATCCTCATTTGCCCCTGTGCAGGCACAGAGCCCAAAGCATGGGCTGCTCTGTTGCCTTTAAATACAGACTGCCCTCAATTAAACCTGTCAAGACACCACATACAGGTCATTCCTTTACAGCAGCATAATACTGCTAATTCAACAGATCAAGTGAGAAAAATCAGATCCAGGCTGTCTACACTATTAGTCTGTGGCTATAAACCACATGTGGCTGCAGGTTGTGTCTGTCAGCATGTGACATTTATGCCTTCAGCTGGTGTTCAGGGCAGTGTGGCTTGCTTAAAGAGTTACACGTATCATAATTACCATTGAGCATTCACCACCATGAAGATGCTGATGGCAACACAGGCTCAACACCTATGATTCTGTTATTTGCTTCTGGAGACCCAGGGTTCTTACTCTCTTCTGGATTTCTCATGGCTGCAGTTTTTCTTCAGATGGACCAGGAGAAGGTGCTGCAGAGGAAATTTTTTGAGCCATGCTTAGTGCATCCTGGGCTGACCACAAGCAGAGCAAGCACATGTTTTTCATAGCACTGTGATCCTGTTACTCCCTTCATTCCTGTGGAGCACAACACTCCGAGAGCACTGAAAGTGACTACTGCTTAACCAGTAGGAGACTACATCACTGCTGAGCCAGCTGCCTGGAAATGTTAATGCTGCTCTGTGGTTTCTTCAGGACTCTGGGCCAGCATTTTCCTCATCAGATGTCTTTCCTTTGCTGCCCTATCCCAGCCTGTGCTTTATTCTCAGTGCAATCTATTTTCCATGACTGACAAGCCTGGGGCTTCCCAAAGGTACTTGAAGGAAATCAGGATGTAAAATGAAATATGAAGAGAAGAGGGGAAGAAAGGAGGGGAAAAACCAAAAAATACACCCACTGCTGACATGAGAAATCCTGGCCAGGCAGAGGGTCTGGGAGAGACAGCAAAGCTAAGGAGGAGGCATGAGGAGGGGGGTCAAAGAGGTGAAGATTGCAATTCCAGATGAAGCTGATGAGACTGCAGAGGAACGGAAGCTGAATAAATTTACAGGATTTACAGAGGCAAAAACTGAGTCCTGTAGCCATTTTTTTTTTCCACACAGACATTATCATCATCACAGTTTCACAAGTGAAAAAACAAAACATTTAAGTGGTTTACTTTTGGCAGGTTTGGAGCCCAGGTCCCTCGAACCCTCAGGCATGGATGTAACTAAGAGATTTATGTTATGTGTATTACTTACAGGTGACTTGGAGAAAACTGATTAAAGTGGCTTTAACTGGGCAAGATTTAACATTCAGATACCAGATTGGGGTTTGGGGGAGGTCAACCTTTGGCTCTGACTTCGACCTTCCTTTTTTACTTAAAAAAACCAAACTAGCATTGTTAAAAATTTCTGAAAGGAAGCAGGAGAAGAGTCTTAGCTGTTTCCCTTTGTACATGTAGCTTTCAGTGTTATTAGGCCCATCCTGTGAATCAGTTGAAGGGTCAATAAACCTCACTGTGATTACACGCATATTACCTCCACTGTGGTTTCTGGTTGATGCATCCACTAGTTACTAGTTATGTCTGTCAGCGTGCACTTTGCCTTCAGCAAGGAAAAACACTGGGGCTACCTCTCAACCTGTCAGACTGATTCTCCTGTTTGGCCAGATGGCCTGCATTGCTTGCACATGACAGCTTGCCTCTCCATGGGGCACAGCCCACTTCCTGTTAACTTGTGACAAAACACATGTTGATAATAAACTTCCCACTCATAATCCAACACAAGCAGTTGATGTAGGTAATCAGCTGACTTAACCTTTTCCATTTCTGATTTTCCAGAGCCTGTGGTGGGCATTGCACAGGCTCCTGTCTCCCTTTCTCCCACCTCAGAAACAGCAGAGAACAATCTGGTGTAAACAGACAGGGAGTGTCAGAAATGGGACAAAGAAGAAAAGGGGCACGTTGCAGAGAGTCTGAAGCAAGCACCATCTCTCTGCCTTCCAGTACACCCTCGTGCTTTTGCGCCCCTGTAATGGCGCCTTGAAAATGAACCTTAATTTCATAATGATACATGGCAATAGTCCCTTCCTGACGAGCAACCATGACTGCGGTTGGTAAGCATATATTTGAAAATGGAAAAGATAGTGCTGACAGAAATTAAGTCTCAAAGGGTACTGCAACTCCAAAAGAGAACCAGGTTCAAAACACATCTTAAATATTTCAGATGTGTCTTTCTCAGTAAGGGCCGGGGATTCAGAATGTGGGGATATCGATTACACCCTTCTTTAGCTCTCAGCAGAAGGCTTCCAAGGAGGTAGCTAACTAGAATGGAATAGACAACCACATTTGTGCTGAATAGCTAGAAAGCAAAGGAAACACATTATGTGGTTTTTTAAAAGTTTTGTGAATTGTGGAAAATATATGTAATGTTTCTGTTGAAAATACCATTATAATTATCTATATATTTTCTATTTCACTCCAAGGATTTTCAACAATGAATTTTTTTCTTGGTGCCTTCATAAGTAACTGAATAACTGGTAGCCTCACTGCCATGAAATGCATCTATAAATGGTCTTACTACTACACAGTTGTGTGAACACTGCACATATTACATATAAATAGTTAATTTTCCACCTCTGACAGGTTGGTTTATAAAAAAAGATTAAAATAAGTAATGTTAATTTGAGGGGTGCTTTGGGTTTTGTTTTTTCTCTACGGAAACAATCACACTAAAAGCCTTCCCTAAGCACGTTTGGGCTCGCACAACATACAGCACTATATGTGTGCACACTTCAGAATTACTTCCAGACACAGAAAGGAACAGATCTGGAGTGAACACTGCCTTGGGAGCTTGATCTGTAGCAGAGGCACTTTGCTTTTATTATCCTTCACTTTTCACTGATCATTCATCAGTTCCCTTCACATCTTCTCTTTCTTACACTTGCCTACTCATGTCAGAACTGATTCTCTTTGTCAATTACACTCTTCTTCAGATTCCCTTCAAGATCAGAAAAACATTTGCTTTACTTTCACCTTTCAGTTCACTGCCTGCTTTGGATAAAGCCGAGTACAGAAGTATTAAAATACCAGGAGAAAGCCTGCTGTCACAATGAGTTTGATCCAAAGCCCTTTGAAGTCATTAATGAACACTGGTTCCCAGTTATTGCCTTTGGTCTTTGGATCTGCCCATGGCTTTCTACTTCAGCAAGAAGTATAAGTATTAAAAAGTTTTCAGAAGGTTTATCTGATGGGATTAACAGTTTGATTTTCTGAATAATGTTCTCTGAAGATTCAGATAAACAAGTCAACACTTCAAAGCTGTCTGTAACACCTCAGGCTGAGATTTAAGGTCCTCTTCAGTCACGGTGCTCAAAGTTTCACAATCATTGGATAATTTCAGCCTTACAACTGAGATACTCTTTTCTCACAGCTGAGAAACGATACAATTTCTTGCTTCTAGCACTAGAATCACCTGATGCTGTCGGAAACTTAGTCTTCACTATTGGAATGGTTTGAATTCTGGTCCAATAATACTGGAATAGCCTTGGCACTGTTTTCTCTTGAAAAGAGGGTTCTTGGACAATTGCTCACTTGTTATTGCTGTGACTCTTTCTAAATCACTGTGTTTCTTCCCAGTAGCTGGATAGGTTGTATTTGAAAGGTATCGTACTAAGGGATGTCTAAATTTTGTATCATCAGTCACGGATAGCAGTGACAGTTCATCTCATAGAGAGATCACCTTTAGCAAGCAGACACAGGCACATATACAATGTACAATTTTTTACACACCCAGTTTCTTTTCCCATAAAGTTTAGACCCCCTAAGATATTTGCCTCTGAAAACCTGGCTTTTGGAGTACTGTTTAGAGGACTAGAAGTTTACACAGGTAAGCCTGTAATATTTGATTTTCATTCTGAATCTGAAATGCTACTACCATCTGAGGAATGTTGTGTGCTTTTGGGTAAAAATTTTCACTTTTTTACTAATGCCTCAGTCTGCTGAATTCAGGTACACTGCCCTCCAATGATACATTCCTTATAAGATTCCCTTTTAAAACTACACCCGAGGAAATACTGCACTGAGTTTGCAGGACATACAGGAATACATTGCAATGAACAGAGTATAATTAATTATTAATGGCATAGAAATTTCAAATTTTAACCCAAGTGCTTTGCTGAGCTGATGCAATCTTCACTCTCATGCCCAGTGACAGGACTCAAGGAAATGGTCTGAAACTGAGTCAGGGGAGGTTTAGGTTGGATATTAGAAAAATAGTTTTCATCCAGAGGGTGTTTGGACACTGGAACATGCTCCCTAGGGAAATGGTCACAGCACCAGCCTGACAGATTCAAGGAGCATTTGAACAGTGCTGTCATGTGTATGGTGAGATTCTTGGGGCTGTCCTGTGCAGGGGCAGGAGCTGAACCTCATGATCCTCATGAGTCCATTACAACTCAGGATATTGTATGATTCTACGATAAGGAGCTTCTTTTCCAGCTCTAGCTGAACACTTTGTGGGTTTATCTTTGTTCTTTGCAAAGTCATTTTCTCTGAGAGTAAACAGAGTAATCAGAGCTATTCATGGGGCAGAGCAAGACAGAAGGAACCCAGGGCAGTCTTCTGAGCAATACCAATGTGTACATGCTGTAGATTCCCCTAGTAGATTCCCAAGCCAGTTGCTGCCATCACCTGAGACTTTGAATGTCAGAATGAAAAACAAAACTAGACTGATTGAAAAGATTATTTAGACCTTCTGTATTTCCTAATTTGATATGGAAAGAAATGTGACAAATATCCTAAAGAAATGTGACAGCCTGAGAAAGAATTCTAGTTCTGCTTTTGCACTTGGAACATTGGCCTTGAGGCATGAATGTATACATGGAGTGGAGCACTGGTCTCTGCACATGTGTAAACAGCCACAGGCACACCAGGGCTATTCAGTTCTCCAAGGAGGTCTTCTCTTCAAACAGCTGCTCCTGTTCACTCCAAAAGAAAGGTGAGAAATGGATAGGAGCACTCAATAAATTAGAACCAGCCAAGGGCTACCAGGTGGAATATTGTCTAATGGTCATCATCTCATCTTTAAAATTTTGCTTTACTATCAGTGGTTAAAAATCATGACCATGAACATTATAGGATACACTGAAACAGGTAGCTGTTTGATGTTATTAAGACATCATAGATTTACACAAAAAGTAGGTTTTTTTTAATTCTACCAGGAGATTCATTAACTTATAAAAATAAGCATGAAAGGGTTTTCAAAATATTATAAATAGTAGGAGCTTTGATTAGTCTACTGTTTTGATTAACAGCTGAAAATTTCCTTAAAAAAATAATTATCTCTAAACCAGTTGCACTGCAGACTTGCTCTTTGGTAAGGCAGGAAAAAACTAATACCACTTTACACAATTAGCAACTTTATCTTAGAAATTATTAGCTATAGATAAAAAATAAGTTTAATTTGGCTGGAGGTATCTTTGCCACCTTCCTGTAAGCATTCATTTACCTCCATCAGTGAACGCAATGAGAAAAGGATGTATTTTTATGTCTCCAAGCAATCAAGGCTCCCTTGGTAAGGCAAAGGTTAAGTTTAGCATCACAGACACTGCATTAATTTTTCCTATGATAGAAACTTTGGTTTTTGGTGAAATATTATTCTTTGCATTTATTTCTTTCTTTGGACACTGTCAGCAGCACTAATCAAGACACTGTATAAGCAAGCAGGATTTCTTCCCTTCAGCTGCATTACAAATTTTCTTGAGTCATTCCTTTCCTTGAAATTACCGTATAAAATCTTTATTTGTCCTTCTTACCAACAGCACAGAAAATATATGTCATCCAACACCATCAGTTGCCTCAATGGAATAGAGCGAACAGATTGTTGTTAGCTAATAACACTGGAGAGTGATACATCAAAGGAACAGAATTTACACCCATGCCTTGTCTTGATTAGAGTGTTCAAATTTAATTCAGCATGCCACTATTTCCTGCTGTCTGTTCCTCTTCATCACCACTTAAAAGTTGTTGATACTGAACACATGGACCCAATTAAATCTGTCATGACATTTACTTATTTGAAGTTTCAGCCCTGATGTGGTCTCCAATTCATTCACCAAATGGCTTCCATTTACAGAAGGATTTTTTTACTTGCAGTGGAACTCTGAAGTGCAGAACTGAGTGATCATAAAGTGGACAAATTAGGCACTGAACTTGCCTTTGATAGAGCACCCCATTTAGCATTTCAGACACTTAAACAAACTATGATCATACTAGTTTTTGAAACAGGGGCCTTTTGTGGTCAGTCTTGGATATTTGTTAAATACTACTATATATATAATATTTTATATTAAATATGCATCTACAGAGAGAATGCGTAATACATATAATATTCACTAAAGGTACACCAACAAAAGCACCTCAGAAGATAAAGTAACAAAATAGAAATTAACTAAAAAATCTGGTCACCTTATTCCTCTGTGGTTCAAAGTCATGATGAAGAAATAAAGGTGATCTGTTCACACCTCATGTTGTGCCAGAAAATGTTTAATACTAGCACTACCACATTTCATTTTGGTTATCGTCTTACCTTTGAGGCAGATTGTAGTTCCAGCATAGTTGGCTGAGATACAGTTAATTTTTTTCATAGTAACTTTTGTGGAGCTGGTTTGTCTTTGTGATGAAAACAGGGTTGATAACGCATGGATGTTTTAGTTATTGCTGAGCAGGGCTTGCAGAGTCCAGGCCTTTCTGCACATCACACCACCTCACCAGTGAGTAATCTGGTGGTGCATGAGAAGTTGGGAGTTGACACAGCCAGCACAGCTGACCCCAGCTGATCAAAGGGATATTCCTTATCATATGGCATCATGCTCAGCAATAAAAGGAGGGAAAGTTTGCCAGGGCTGCAATTGTGCGGGTTTGCATCACTTGTTCCATTTTGGGTTTTTTAGGGGCAGGAGGTTTTTGTTCCTTGTTTCTACTTATTAAACTGTCTTTTTCTCAACCCTTCAGTTTTCTTACTTTTGTCCTTCCAATTCTGCCTACCATTCCATGGTGTGGTGCTGAGCTGTCAGATTGGGTTAAACCACAGCCAGTGCTCACACTGAAAATAACTAGGTTTTGTTACTGCGGTTGTCGTAGCATCTTGTCATGAACCAAACTTTATTAAAAACACTCATAAACACCAAAAAACCCAAGAATCCAGCAATTATATTGCTCTTTAAGGAGAGGAACAATAGTGGAAATAGATAGATAAAGGGTCATGTGGAGACAAAACCAGTTGAAATTAATTTTATTGAAATGGTGTTGGCAAATACACTGTGCTTGTGGAGGGAGGCACTGCTCAGAGCAGCAAAGCCCTGCAGTTAGAAAGTGCATGGCTGGTGCAGATGGCAGGAGCCTTTCTGACACATCCTGGGCTCAGCAGCTCACAGTGGTCACATGAGGGTGTATTCTCCAAGCCCACTTACAGATTGCTAACACCTGATTCTCTCTCAGGAATCACCAACTCTCAGCAAAAAAGAAAAAAAAAAAAAAAAAATCAAGATGCACAGAGAGCACTTAGGAGGATAAAAAAAGAATTCTTGAGGGTCTGATTAAATTTCATGCTCAAATAATGACAGGAGATAGATGGTACATACATATTTTTCAGCAGTTTAACTTCAGATTTCAGAAGAAAATAAAGAATATCTAGATTCTAGCATTTGCCCAGAGCCTTGAGGAAAGGACATTAGGGCAAAAGCCATAAATATTCCTTTCTAAGGAAGCCTTTATCAAAATGAAATCTGAAAGGGAGGAAAGCCACATTGCAGGAACAGTTAATGATAACAATGTCTATCAGGTTACAGAGAGCCATCTTTCCTCTTGAAAGGGTTGTGACAGGTCTCCTCTATCAGCTTCTGGTGGCTGTGACACCTACCCTGGAGCAAAAAGGGCAGCAAAATGAGCTGCATCAGAACACAGCATGTGAGGAGGGGTTACAAATCCAAGTGCCAGTAGCAAGGTCCAGCAGGACACTTCGTTTCTAGTAATGCCTTGCCATTAATTGCAAAAACTTGATCCCACTGCTTCTTTGGGATGCAGCTGAAATATAACTGGCCTTAACGTGCATATCATTGAAAAGGGAAAGCTCTACTGCACAGTTTATAATTATTTTCATCCAAGAGGGTGCACTCCAGATGGTGATAATTACTCATAACCTTGAGGATATATAAGAGCTTTAAAAGGTTTGATTTAGAAAGAAGCTGCTTAATGAACGAGCAGCTGAGGAATGAAAGATAATTTGATTATTTCTTACACTTTAGAAGTTTGATGCTGCTATTAGAGTACAAGAGCTTTTACAGCTCAATCTTCCTGGAGACCAAGTCACTATCTTTAACTTGCAGCCAAAACCAAGAGCATCTACCAACTAAAAAATTAACTGAACAATAGTAAAACACCACACAATATTTTACTAAGAAAAATTTTACTAAGAACATCTATTGAAATGATGCCTACATTTGGATTTTTACTCTACTCCTTCACATAGCCATGTATTTTTGTCTCTCTGCTCCAGAGAATAAACTCTTTCCTTCCTGGGCTTCTGCATTTTGTAGACTGTCCAGCTGATGGTAAGTAAATACAGATAAGAAAAGAGCCTTCCAACTCAGTTTGGAAGCTGCTTTGAGACAACTGCTGTATTTAATTAATTTCAAACTGTTTATGTAGCCTCTCAGCCTCTGAAGAAGCATCCTTTACCGAGGATGCCTTTACAAAGTGTAAATTAGTTGTAAGTTGTTTTTCCCATTAGCCTTACTCCTTTGTTTTCCTGAATAGGGTGTTGCATTCTGGGTCCAGAGAGGCTTTTTTCCAGCTATTTTTACTCTGGGTGGAAAAAAAAATCTCTTTGTTTTCTAGCTTTTGTGACTGCTATTTTATATGCCTGTACTGAATGCTTTTGTCAGTGATTCTGGATTGCAGCCCATAGAGCATCTGTGATGGAGAGTCCTAACTGCCCTGTGTCCTTCTGCCAAGTGCATCACACAAGAAGAGTAAGCAAGAAATCCTGGTGGTCTCCAGCAAAGGAATGACTGTCTTTGCTGTGGGAAGCCTGTAAACCCATGTTTGTTTATATATTTATGCTTCCTCTGTTCTTTTTATTTCCCCCTTTTCTTCCATATTCCTCTAAGAAAGGAAGCTGCAACAGCCATCCAACCTATGCATTCTCCCTGGTCAAGGCTCTCAGTTTTCATGTCTCCTGCCCCTGGCACCAAAGACAGGATTTCAGCAGTCCTTACTGGCCTCACAGATGCCCTAGAGAGTTCTTGCTATGTGACATACCCCAGAACCACATCAGGAAGCATCTGTCTTCACCTCCTGTGTTCTATGTGCTAGCCCCATGTAGATGTGCCTCAGACACTGCAGAGCACTTGAAATTATTCTGCTTAAGAACCTCTTTCCAAAAATAAAACTTTCTAATATGACAATAGAGGCAGAAAAAAGTGGTGGAGGGGAAAAGGGGGGGGGGGGAGGGGGAAATAGAAAAAAGGGAAGGAAAGAAGAGCAGGGAAAGAAGAGTGTGCAGATGTTGAAACCCAAAGTACATTGAGCAGGCTCATCTGCCTCGGAAATACAGTGCATCCTTAACAGAAGATTTTGAACCAAACTTACTTCATATAGCTTTCATAAAATCCTGCTATGAGAACTCTTTCCAATGCAAAAATAGGTGTCCTGCCTTCACAGGCACTATTTGGGGATCTCTGAGAAGCAGAAGGTATTTAATGAAATTTATTTTGCAAAGAGGCATCCCCATGCAATTGTTTTTAGCCCGGGAAGGGGAGAGAGCCAAGGGGCTGGAGTGTGCAGCACCTCAAAGTGATGGCATCCTGCCAGCTCCTCTTTGCAGGCATATCCATGCCAGAAGTGCTTGAGTGCAAATGGCATGTAAACCAGAAACACCTGCCATTATTGTGCTGGGGGTGTATGTGGATAATTATGTGAAACTCTGTGAAAAAACTGTGCTTTCCTGCCCAGAGAATGTAATGAAAAGTTTTACTGTGTTGAGCAGCGTGGCTGGAGTGGTTATGCTGATTTTGTCAACAGCTGACCTTAGAGCACGCAGCAGGGCTCTGCTCAGCCCTCCCTGGAAGCACCAGCACACCAGGACCTCCCTGCCTCCTCTAGATGCCTTCTCACACCGGCCTCACCCTGCTCACCCCTGTGCATCAGTCACAGTAGATGGCTACGCTGTGGTGAGGCTCACCTGAGACCTTTTCAATTCATTTCAGCAGTAGTAAATCTGTCATTTAGATTGTAAATAGGGATTTCAGCATTACTTTGCCACCTTATCTTCTGTCAGAGCAGTAAAGCTCTGACAAGACCCTGAGAGCAGTTTTGCAAAGGGCACTCAGGCTCTGATTTTGTGCCAGCATGGCATGAAGCCAACCCATGAGCAAGCTCCACAAGGAAGCAACAGCTCAGGTTCTACATTTGATCCATGTTGTATTACAGGACCTCAGTACACATGTGAAGGAACTGCACTTATAATTTGGGGGCACATACCTCTGGATGAAGGAGTCTTTGAGTTCAGTACAGCAAGAGAACATTTTCTTATGTATCTCCTCATGGCTGTGAGTATGGGGTGAACCACCGTGGCACAGGAGAAATCCTCATTTCCCCTGCCCTCCTCCCCAGTCAGGAGTGATGGCACAGTGCTGTTTTCACTGCCAGCTGGTCGAGGAACAGTATCTGGGATCAGCTGCTGAGATAATTAGGATAAACTTCTGTTCCATAATCCTGAATGGAGCTGGTACTCAGGACTGAAAAACATCCATCTACAGAATTTTGAAGTAAAAGTTCTACTGGTAGCACTTAAAACACAGAGAACACAGTATATGAGAAGGCAAATGAAAGCAATGTAGGGGAAGGAGAGAAGAACATTTTTATACTAGAGAAAAGCTGTTTAGCTGTGGGACCTGTCAAGTCAGACCTAGTTGCTTATAGTAAAGGAGGATCATGATTCATAAGAAAGTGCATGAACTGAACAGGAAAGGTATTTTATAGCACAAAAAAGGTATTTTATTTTATGCTGGTTTGGTACCTAAGAATACCTTACAGGGATGAATAAGACTCATAGATGTTTATGTTTCGTCTAGATCAGTTACTGAAGGACAGCCAGACTTCCCTTGCTGTCCTGCAAATTTGACCTATAGAAATTGTATAGTCTACTTGTTATGTCTCTGCAAAAGAAAGCAGTGAGGTGAGGCTTTCATCTGGCTGGGACTCAGGATGTGTGTGTGCCTGAGATACAAAAAATATTTTAGGATTGTGGGAATTTCATCATCCATCAGAGGAGCCTAGAAAAGTTCTACATACCACAGGTGTCCCTTGGAGAGCTTAGCTCATGGCAAAGCCTCCTGCATGGGATTTAGAGATTATCTTTGTGCCAGACTGCCAAGCAGTGAGCGGAGCTGCAGGTGCTGGGACTGCCCTTCCTGTTTCTCTCTGGCCACATTCCACACAGGGAGCAAAGCACAGGCACGTGCCTGGGCTGAAATCCCCCACACCCAGTTGGGTCCGTATTGGCCAGGCTGTACTTGGGCCTTGAAAAGTGACTGCAGGGCTGTGCTTACCCAAACAGATCTCTCTAAACTATTTCAGATTCCCCAAGTCCAGTGCCTACTACTCAGTTGTGGGGTAGAGTTTGGGTTGTGGCTCAGGCTCTTGGCAACCTGAAAACCATTCAGTTGGACTTTCCATATTTGAAAAGTAACCTAGGAGTTCAGATGAAAAAGCAGTGACTAGGGACTACCACTTGGAGTCAACTGTTGGGAAATAACAGAATTATTGCCAGGGATTGGTCTCTGGTAAATTTTGAAATTTAAATAGTTTCACATGCTGTGCTAAATTTTCATTAATAAGGATGTTTACTGCAATCTTCCCATAAGTTTGTGGAGTGAACCAAAATATTCTGCAGCAGGGGTTCATTTGTTGCATTGATTTATTTTAAAGTTGGTTCAAGCGAAACACCCACATTTTAGAGCCAACTTTTTATGTCCCTGCAGTAAAGGTTGTTCTTGTCTGCAATGAATTAAAAAAAAAAATAGCAGGATTTTTTTTTGTTAGTCTTGAAAACATTTTCTGAATCTTAAAATTCTGCCTGGCTTTCTAGTTCCCAGATTAAATAAATGTGGTCTGATGTACCTCATGCCAGCCTATTAAGTGCTCCTGACTCCAGGCCCACAACAAATACCAATAGAAGAAGCTGCTAACCCTCCACAAAGGCGCCATGCACACATCTCATTCACAGAGTTGTTCTTAGCTCCCTGAATTAAGATAGCTGTACAGGAATATATGCACTTTTATAGACATTTTATACATTACACCAGTCTCTGTTTTTTTCCCAGAATTTCAAAGTTATCCAGAGAGTGAACAAATTTGAGATGCTACCGTTTCTGCTTTCATTCCTGTTGCTGCAGAATGCTGTTACAAGTGATAAGAAACTGAATCACACTTTAGAAATACATTCAAAGTTATTTATTCATACATAATAGCTTCTTAGTTTTTATCAGAGTTCCAAGCAGAAGTATCTCATCCTGAAACATCTTAGGGCTGCATCTCAGTCTTCACCTGGAGACCAGGGGCCGTGTACTGATCTAGCTACTCATACATAGGCCAGTTCTGCAGGTTTTATTTAAAGTCGATTTTCTCCAAGTTAAACAAGCCAAACCACTCAGCCTCTCCTCATTCCTTGTATGTACCAGCCCCCCAGACATCTTGGTAGCTCTGCACTGGGTACCCTCCCTTGCTAATCTGTCTCTGGGGATGTAATACTGGGGAGATGAAAGCTGGACGCTGCAGATAGGGACTCACAAGGGCTGAGTAGAGTGGACTAATTATGGTTTTGGACCAGATAGCTACTACATTCCAGGATGTGATGAGCCTTTTTCTCTGCAAGAGCATCCTCTGGACTCCTGTTCAGCTTCTTGTGTACAAGGACCACCAGACCTTTTACAGATTTTCTCCCTACTGGCCAGTTCCCAGCCTGAGTTCATTCCCTTCAAGATGCAGACCTTTGCATTTCTCTTTGCTAAATTTCTTGAGATACTTGCCAGCCTGGCAAGTATCTCAAGAAATTTAGCAAAGAGAAATGCAAAGGTCTGCATCTCAAGGTCCCTTTTGTGAGTCAACAACTTCAGATAAGAATTCACTGATATTACTGTATGAAATCCACCTTAACAATTACTACTCATTCCTAAAAATAATTCACAAAATTAATTATTTTTATTCTGTAAAATAAGTCAGTATTCTGTGATGTGTATGTCTCCAGGACTAAAGATATCCCAAATTTCTTCTTGTTACCATATTGTTCAAATAAATTAATAAAAATAAATAACTTTCTTCTGCTCTGGTCTGTTAGCTGGGAATGACAATAGGGTCAAGTGAAGTCTTCCCACTCACTAGGTTTCCATTGTCAGATATTTGCCAAGGGTTCAGCCACAGTTTCTTGGCTTGTGTTTATAGCACTGGAAATGCCCAGTTGGTCTCTCTATGCAATTACCCTCCAGGCTGGTATTAGCTGCTGTGATGAGTTGGAGGCATCACACTTTAGTTTGGCAGAGCCAAAGGCAAAATGTGCTAATATGAAGCATTCTATTTCAACAGTTTGTTAAGCAATATATGTTTCCCAACATCCTTTTTTGGACTGCCAAATAATTTTTAGAATAGGAAATGTATTAAAACTTGAGTTTAGTTTGGTGAAAATCCTCAAAGTTTTATCTCCATCAGACATTGCATTGGTGGTATTCATAAGAACAGTCTACTTATACTTTCCAAAAAAAAATTCATAAAACAACAGAAGAAGAATAAAAATTGGTCATGATTTCTACCATATTGCTACTTTCATGGTTAGTAGCATTCTGTATCTTCTTTTTCTTTCTGTACCACTTACAGGAGAGTTTTCTAAATTTCTTTCAAATTGTAACATGAGGAGAGGGACAAGTGGCAGAAAATTCAGCTAGGTGAGTTTGTGGAGGAGAAAATATGTGAGAGAAGGATTAGGAAAAGATTTACAGTATAAATCTCTCCTCCTGTACGTATGACCCACAAGAGAGACAAGACGTTGTCACCATCCCTGCTAATATTTGCCATTTGCACAATGGCAGGATCCAAATTAGAAAATTTGGAAGCTCTGGCCTAGACAAAACACCAGACACCATGTTTAAGCCACAGCGTGGTCATAATAACTGACATGAAGTTGATCAGAGAGCTGGACCTGGAGTGTAAATAAAGTACACAACATTACCATTACATGAGAACCACTGCTCAGACCAGAACCTCTTACTTCTCAAGCAACCTTAGCAAACTGAATAATAAACCCTGAACCAGAACTATTTTATACTAAACAAATTCAAAGAAATAGTGTTTTTTTCACAAAGGACTGTGACAAAATGCTTGCATTGTGTAGATTTTTACCAGTCTGCTAAGAAATTAGCAGTATTGTAATTCTTAATTTTAATTAATTTTGCCAGTAGAATTTCAGAAACCTGTAGGGGTCTGTAGTAAGGAGACTCCACCCTGGAATCCTGCTGATGCACTTACAGCTGCCACCAGTTTAATATGTTAGGATGGACTTTTCCAAAGTTGTCAGTGGCTCATAACAACAAATCACTGCATGTCCAAGATTCTTCTATATGTGCTGGTGTTACAAACCCTGTGGACAAGGGACTGGGACGGCTTTCTATTACCTATTTTACCTAAGAAAAATTCAACAAGGGATTATTACTTCTATTTATCACTCACAGGAAGATCAGCTTCATCTTATTTCCTTGATTTAGCTACTAGACAAAAAAAATCTCACATTCTATTAAATTCATTCACATTTGAACTGAGATTTAAAAAAAAAAGGCTAAAGCATGAAGACATGAAGACTTAGTGGAAAAGTAGGAGAGAGGGCTTTATAATACTCCAGGAACCTGGTATATTTAACCATGTGACAATAAGAAGGATAAAGTAAATTCTGTTGCAGAAATACATTTGTTCATTTTTCACACTGGCTTCAAAACCTTCTTCAAATTCATGGAAAACACTTCTCAAAATCTCTAGTGACCATACTCTGTCTACCTAAAAAGCAACTTCTCATTGGTTGAGAAAACATTATCAACTTGCAAAAGAGAACAAAAGAGAACTTTCATTACTGCACTAGTTCTGCTTATCCCATAAAGTAACCAAGAGTTTACTTTCTGGGCACCACCGATTGGAGACTGTGCAGATTTTGGGCCAAAAATTGCAACCAGAGCCTCAGTGTATTTATCACACTTAATTGTGACAGAGGTCAGACTGTTTGTCTCTATTAGTAGTTCTGCAGAAGTCAGGTCATAAGGCATTTCTGGATTGTTTTCTGCATACCTTGGATGCTGTAGACAGCCAATTATATCTATCCAGGTAGTTATGCTATAAAGGGACCATTATGGCCCTGTTCCCAGTTTGAACTCTCTCAGCAGCTTCTGCCTTTCTTAGCCTTTAGGTAAAAGAAATTTTTTCCAAGAGACTTAGAAGTGCCTGTATTTGACTTCACCCCAATCCTTGAAACAGGGCTACTTTCTGAACTAGATTTCCTTGAAAAACATCTCAGGGTTTTCCCATGGCAGGACTCTAACATAATATAGACAAAAGAAAGCAAATACACTGCTCAGGCCTTGATCTCCCACTTACATGCATAATTAATTTCACATGCAAAAATATTTCCATTGATTTAGGACTCTTCATTAGCAGAGTATGCAGTTCATATTTGTAGAACTGGGGGTGATACACTGTACACAACTGAACATTTGGTATTATTATTGAGGAAATATTGAACTGAAGGCCTGGAGATCTAAATATTAAAAGAAAAATAAATTTTTATGGTTATAGTGTGGAGGCCTTTTCTAGGCTCAAGAAGAATCACAGTGTAATGGTTTTCTGGCTATTGGCACACAGGCTTTATGCTTTGCCAGGTCACCTCTTCAACAATATTGGCTAATCCAAAACATTTTGAAATTTCCCATTCTCTAAATTACTCCAATCTAAACAGATCCATGATAAACTTTATATCTGCATTCCAAATGGCATAGTCCTCCAGCTCTTTAGTTAATCTTTCTCTTTGCAAAGGAATTCTTATTTGCTTTTATTGCAGTGTTACATTGTTTTTGGTCTAGATGTGAAGGCTGTTTAAGCATTTAAAAACTAACCTGCTGTTTGGAACAACAGGAGTAAAAGTTTTGGAAACCCTCAGTCCCTTTGTCTGACTCCAATAAACATCATAGACCACAATATTTAAGAAAATTCCAAGTCAGCTTGATCAGCTTGGAACAGCTATTGGTATGCTGGCAAAAACTTCACTTAAATATGTGCACTTAATAAAAGTTTCATAATGAGAACAATTAAAATTCTATTATATCAGAGTTCTGAGCAGGCAGCCATGCCTTATTTCTGCCTCTGTAGGAATAAAAAAATTCATAATGTCAATGCCCACTTCTCACTGCAGAGAACAAGCTCTTTAATGCTGTCAACAACACCAGGTTCCCTTCCAGCATCTGCATTATTGGCCAACACATACAAACAAAGTAGTTCAGGTCATGCTTCCTGCTCATTCAAAATAAAGAATACCAGGCATGAACTCTTTTACCCTACTTGTACTGAGCTCCATAACCTAAAACAAAAAGAATCCTTTTCTCCAACATTTATTGCAATTCTTATGCCAGGAGAAGGCATTCATATATAAATGTGGCACGTAAAGCAGTACTCCCTTATCAAGTAATATTGGAGGTAAAAAAGGATGAATCTGCTGAACACAGGCTAACATTATAAGTATACTAAAAACATTACTAAGCTGATGCAAGTTAGGATGTGGGCTTATTTCTCTAGTGATACTTCCATCAGTACTAGCAGCAGTTTGAGGAATAAATTAATAATCTTTTTTCATTTTTTGAAATGTCTGGATTCTTTCACAGAGAGTTTTGTCTAAATCACCAGTCAGGTTCATTGGGAAATTCAGGCACCACACCAACAGCCCTTACTACCAGCTTCATAATATTCATCAGAATTTCCAAACAAATTTACCTTCCTAACCATCTTTCATCTTATAACACGAATCTCTGTGAAAGAAGTAAAGAAAAAGCAACAAAAGGTTTTTCAACCTTCTTTTAGAAGAATAGTCACTAATCCTCTATTATTTTTAGCTACTGTAAGTCAAATGCTTTAGTTTCTAGCTAAAGAGAACTACAGAGATTAAACAGGAAGGCCAAAATCCACATGTGAATCACTACAGAAAAGTTTAAATTTAAAAAAACAATTCCATTCTTCTTGTCACTTACCAGTGGAAAGCTGGTAAACTGTGCCACCTTGAATGTTATAAAGTATCCATGATTTCTGGTGAGCAGCACAGTCTATTCATATGAAGTTTTTCTGCCTAACAGCATCAGATCACAGAAACAGAAATGCTTCTGAAACAAACCTCTGCAAGCCTCAAAATCCCACTCAGAGACAAACAATTGCCAGTATTAGATCAGGCCTGGCATAGCTTTGTCTAGCCGAGGCTTGAAAACCTTCAAGAATGGAAACTCCACCATCTCTCTGGATGACCTAGGCCTGTTTCTCCAACCTCTCAAACTGAGCTCTGTGCTGTTGTCTCATATTATCTGCCACTACTGTAAAGACATTAGATCCACAGCTTTACAACTGCCATCCAAGGATTTGTAGGCTGCTGCCAGACTATCCCTTCACCCCCCTTTTCCACACTGAATAAGCCAGCTCTCCTAAGCCCTTTGCAAAGGCCCTCTGCTCAAAATCCCTGTCCACTGAAGAAGGAAGGCCTCCTTCAGACTCTTGCCATTTCTCAACATCCACTTGAAAGCAGAACTTAAAACAGGTTGCTGCATTCCAGATGTAGTCTCACCAGAGCCATGCAGAGGGTCAAAATAAATTCCTCCAATTGTTTGCCCACACCTTCCTAATGTGTGCCATAGCTCATTATCCACTTCTCCTTGTTCATACTGGCAGTGCACTTTTGTCTCTTATTCCAGTAGTTTTTCAGAAAATCCTCTGGTGTCCCTGTGGAAAAGTCAGTAGTGTGCACATGCAGAGAAGAAAGACAGTCAGCTTTTGGGCCATATTTAAAGAGTTTAGCCAACAGTCAAGGGAAGTGACTATTCCCTCTTTCCAGCTCTGTGAGGCCACATGTTTTGTATCCTGTTTTGGTTTCACTCCAGTACAAGAAAGATTTGCAGCTTTGGGATCACTCCAGCAGGAGAATGACCAAGGTAGTCAGTAGGCTGGAGCACAGGATGTACAAAGGGAATCTGAGGGAGTTGGGTTTGGTCAGTATGGAGAAAGAGGCTGTGGAAGACACTATTGCTACCTACAATGTACTGGGAGAGTGTAGAGAGAATAGGGCCACTCTTCTCTGAGGTGCAGGAAGGACAGCACAGAAAATTCCATCTCAATGTAAGTCACAATTCCTAACGTGAGGGTAGATAAACACTATATCAAGTTGAGGTATGGAGATATTCAAAATACAGTAAGACAAGGTCCTAAGCAAACTGATCTTGAAATTCCAGAAGATTCAACAAGTCAACCTCCAGAGACTTTTTCAGCCTATGTAACTATTTGTCCTTCACTGTATCCTCAAGGTCTCCTGTAGAAAGGCTGCTACTCAGCCAGCCTGTTCCCAGTCTTCCACATGCAGATACTTGTTGTTGTTGAAATTCATGCTGGCCCAATCCTCAAGTTTCTCAAGGTCAGTCTGAATATAAACTGTGTCCTTTGCTGTATCAGCAGCTCCTTATCTTAATGATGCCTGCAAGTTTGCTGAACAGTGCTTTCTGCTTTATTATACAGGTCATGGACAATAACGGAGCATCAGCTCCATTGTCAGCCTTGGAATACTTTGCTTTTTACTGACCACTACCTGAGCACAGAGCCATTTCAACTCATCCAATGGTCTGATCACCCAGCCCATCCTTTCTCGGCTTCCAGATGAGAGGTCTGAGGTCAGAAACCCTACTAAAGGCATACCCACCCCTTTCCCCTCATTCTGATAACCAGTCATTTCACTACAGAAAGCAACCAGGATGTCTGTTTCTGATTACCTCCTTGTCCTGTTTGAGTTTAGAAACGGGTTCCAAGATTGGATTGTGCATCACAATCTTTGCAGGGACTGAGGTAAGCCAGCAGCTGATAGCATTCCAGATCCTATTTCTTGCCATTCTTGAACATGACTGTATTGTTTGCTTTTTCCATTCACCATGATTTTTCACAGACAATACACAGCAGCCTTGGAATTACAGCAGCCAGGAAGGCAGCTACAGCAGCCAATTTTTGCAGCGCCTTTAGGTCAGTCCCAGGAATATGAATATGTCCAGATGAAGCAGTTTCTAGCTTGTTCACACAGCACTGGCTCCTTCCCAGACTGTTCTGATACTTGCAGAGATCAGGGAGAAGGTTCTGCCTGTGATAAGAAAGGTGAAAAAGGCCCTGAGTACTCCAGCTTTTTCCACAGAACCCACACGGTGTTGTCCCTTATACAACAGCAGCCCCAAATCTCCTTTACAATTTGTTCTTCTTGCTCAATATAATGAAGCTATTTTTAGCTTTAGGGTTTTGACTTTCCTGATTTTGTCCCTAAGCACCTTAGCGATCCTTTCATATTCCTCCTCTGTTGCCTGTTTTTGCTTCAGTTTCAAACACCTTCACTGTTTGTATTTCAGTTCATCAAGAAGCACTCTTTCAGGCAAGCTGGCCTTGAAAGTTGTTTTCCCACATAAAAGGATGTCTTGCTCATGATCCATCATGAAGGATTTGAAGGAGTCATACAGCTCTGTTGGATACCCTGCTGCTGCATGGCTGCTTCACAGAGGACTTTGCTTAGCAATTCCTTGAATAAACAGGTCTGTTCTCTGCAAGTCTAGAGCCCTAGCTCTGCAGTTTTATTTCCAGACTTCCTCCAAATCCTGAGCTTCATTGCCTTGTACTCCCTGCAGCTTAAGATGGCACCAGTGACTGTGTTTTTTAGTCCTTCTCAGTCTGTGGACAGCAAGTCCTACAGAGCAACACCCCTGGAAAGCCTCTCTAACACTTGCATTGGAAACGTGTCACCCACGCTGCGCAACCTTGGGCTGTCTGCATGAAGCCAGTGACCTCATAGCAGTTGTCTGGACAGCTGAGACCACCCATAAGTACAGGTGCCTGCAGGTGGGAGGCTTCCACTGCATGTTTGGAGAAGGCTTCTTCCCTTGTTTCCTATCAATCAGGTCTGTGGCAGACTTCCAAGATGTCCTTAGTTTTACTTTCCTCTCTGGAGCTGACACAGAAGCTTTCAATTTACCATGCCTCTAGTTTTGCCCTATAGAGCCCTGTGGATATAAAAGATAACTTGCTCCTTATTTTCCTTGGATATCACTCCTCAGTGGCCTGTTTGCTCCATGGATTACCTTCCTTATATTCCCTGTCTGATGCCAACAGACCCTGATTGAGACTGGCCCCACCTTTTGTCTCCACAAACCTTGATCTCCTGCTTCATCAAGAGAGGTCACTAAAGGCACCAAGGGCAGTGAAAACATTCTAGATATTTAAATGAAGGCATATAAAAGTAGGAATAAGTGAATAGCTTATGCACAATTATTCTCAGGAGCAAGTGAGATTTTTAGATTGTACTAAAACACCTAATATTTGCATATAATTGCATATTGACATAAATTGAAGAGGCATTCAGGTTAGAATCTTAAACTCAAATTTGTGCTTTTCATCCTTGGATCCATAATCTGACTCCAGGGCTTGTGTTCTTTG
Organism: Euphonia xanthogaster; assembly: GCA_034509185.1. Classification (NCBI taxonomy): domain Eukaryota; kingdom Metazoa; phylum Chordata; class Aves; order Passeriformes; family Fringillidae; genus Euphonia; species Euphonia xanthogaster. Next base: position 82,311,646 of record JAYDZK010000169.1, on the reverse strand, counting down.
TGCTGAGTTTTTAGATTCATGTAAGAAACAGCTGAAGGGTCATGCCAAAATCTTAAACCTTTTTTCTACTGAATTCTACTAGCTCAGGCTGGAGAAAGATCAACTTTATTTATCTTTATTTTAGCTGTTGTGGCTCTTTTAACTGCCAGATTCTCTGCATTAGCATTGAATATTATTCACAATAATACTAAGCATTTGTATGAGCATTCATGTATGAATTCTTACAGTCAGCGAGTAGCTTTATTTGCAGCAACTAGCATAATTTTACTTTCAGTTTGTTTTAAAATATTTCTCTTTTCCTCTAGCAATTATATTGTGCACTACAACAAACTCTACAGTAAAAAATTGTAAGTCATATTAAAATGCTCTGGCTTCCTAAATGTAATGTAAAACATTTGGTCTTCATTTTCTTCCAGACACATTAAGTTTTTATGACTTCTCTTTGAAAGATTGTGCTGTGCTCCATTATTCAAATTTGTTTCTGCTCTGGCACATTATCCATTTACCAATAAATTTATTGTAAGATGGATTTTGGAATTCATGTATTTTGGGTTTTTTAAAAATTCTCCTCTGGGTTAATCTAGAAATTTGAATTAATACCTCAGACAAATAGAAGCAGTTATCTGGAAGTCAATCCAAAAATAAATGCTCAAGTGTGAGCAGAGCGCAGTATTTCACTCTTCTATGGTGTTCCAAAAGAGTATAGAACAGCCAAATTGTATTGAGATGTCCATGTTTCTATTATTTCATTCCATGTTTGAAAAATAAAATTCTTACTTCAATAAAAAATTTAATATTTTCTTCAGGCATTCTTTTTAGTAACAAAAATTAGGCGCCATCCAATCCTATAGAAAATATTTTTAGATTTACATTGCCACTATTTTAGGCAAAAAAAAAAAAAAAAACCAACTTGTGGAAACTAGAGTTTCCATCACATGAAAAAAAAGGTTTTAGTTTCTCATAAAGTCTAAGGTTTTTAAGAGGTGGCTGAAGGCAGCTTCTATTAGAAGTATTGGCACTTACCATCACTATGAACCTCATCACACATCTGTAACACTCAGTTTCCTTTGAAACCCTTGACCACATGTGGTTTACAGTCAGCCTCCAGCCTCTGGAGTTAAGGTTGTTGTTAGAACTAATTGTGTTGGAAAGCTTTGTTCTTCAAGGCCAAAAATGGTTTCTGGTGATCTGCTTCTAAACAGAATTCTGCACCTGCATCTGCCACCAGCACTCCTTGTGACTATATTTTCAGGAAAATGAACCTCCTTTTTCTGCCTGCTTGCAGTCCATCCTCTTTATGATAGCAATCATAACTTCTATGGTATAAGAATGCACCTGGTGCATAAAACAGAGCTCACTGGTCCCCAGTCAGGCAGGAATTTGACAGAATAAATACAACTCTCCTTTCTTTCAGACCCACGTTGAATACAAGGCCCAAATTGCAAAACTTCAGAAAACCATATCAATGGATAAATTTAAGCCATATCAAATTAGATATATTCCAGCTCCTGACCCTGAACCTTTTGTTAAAACTTGAACTCTGAAAACCAAATCATTTTTAGCTTCAAAATTCTTGGCTAATTTATTTTCTCTTTGCATGTCTTTGTGCTTCCAGTTTCTGGCAACTTCTACATGTAAGAATGCCAAAGTCCTCCATTCTAATTGTATCCTCAGCCAAGTGAAAAGGGGAAAACACTCAAAATCATGCAAGACAGTCTTCTCTCACGGGTTTTCTGTTCTCATGAACTTTATAGGCCAATTTTGGATATATAAATGTTCATAATGTAAGAGACATCAGATAAGAAACCTAACTTCTGGGATTCACCTATTTGTCACTAATTCCTCTTCCTTCTGGCAAAAAAAAAAAAAAAAAAAAAAAAAAAAACCAGGCTGCTGAAGGGAAAAAAAAAAAAAAAAAAAAAAAAAAAAAAAAAAAAAAAAAAAGCGCCAGGCTGCTGAAGGGAAGAAAAAACATAATGAAGGGAGAGCAGTCCAGAAATTAAAAATTAAGAGAAGATCTGTGAACAGACTGAAAAGGAAGCCCTGAAGAAATAGAAATGACGATAGGATGGGCAGAGCTGCATTCAGGAGGTAAACTCTGGGAAGATGGGATAAGATGGGCATCTGATTGGATAGAGACACGTGCTTTGGCTTAGAAGCAGAAACAACTACTGTAACCTGAACACCTCAGTTCAGACAGCCAAAGCTGAGGTGAATAAGAAATAAATAATTGCTTTCTTATCACCTTCTTTATTATTTTCTGTACATCAGTAACTCTTTTGTTCTACAATATTGGTAGTATTTTAGGATCCTTATTTTTATACACAGGTGTTCTGGTTTTGGTTCAGGTACTTTTCTTCACAGTGGCTGGCATGGAGCTCTGTGTTGGATTTGTGTTGAACACAGAGTTGATAACAGAGAGATGTTTTTGTTATTGCTGAGCAGGGCTTGCACAGAGCCAAGGCCTTTTCTGCTTTTTGTACTGCCACATTGGTGAGGAGGCTGGGAAGAGCTGGCACAGGTGATCCCAAGTGGCCAAAGGGATATTCCAGACCATGTGACATCATGCTCAGTATATAAAATGGGGCAAAAAAGGAAGAAGGGGTGACATTTATATGGATGGCATTTGTCTTCCCAAGTCACCATTACACGCAATGGGGCCCTGCTCTCCTGGGGATGGCTGAACCCCAATCCCCTGGGACTGCCTGCGCACGTGAAGCACTGAATTAACTCCTTGTTTTGATTTGCTTGTGTGCAGTTTTTTCTTGTTCTATTAAACAGTGTCCTTTACCTCAAGCCATGGGTTTTTTCACTTTTACCCCTCCAATTTTCTCTCTGATCCCGCTGCTGGGATAGAGCTGCTATGTGGGGATTAGCTGCTGGCTATGGGGTGAAACCAGGGCAACAAGTCACTGGACTATTTATAATAGGTCTTTATAATTGTGATAGATGCATCAAAACTCTTGATCATAATAGAAACCTCTATCTCAACTTTGTGGATAAAACCTGCATACTTGAGTACTGAACTACAATATATGGGAACATAATGCAGGGGCAAAAAAAGAAATGTGTGGGAAAAAGGAGAAAAATCCATTCACCATTCACGCTCACTTCCCTTACAGTCACATTCCTGTAGATCCATCTACCCAAGCAGTGCAGTGTTCTCTGAACTCACACCATGCCCACTGCACTCCTCTAGCTATTTACAGACTCTTGACATAAAGAGCCTTAAAAAATTGCCATTAACTTGGAATTATTGACACTTTAATTGTGTGGTTCTTGTATCACCTGATCAAATGTTCCTAATCTTCTGGATTTTTCCAGCATTGCATGGCTGTTAACACCATGATTTTCACCACATTTGTCAGGAAGCTAAAAGCTCACATAACTTTTTGAAAATGTACATGTTTAAAAGGCTCTTGCTATCATTATCCATGCATGTCTGCTGGGATCCCCTGCAGTGCTTTCATTGGCTACAGGCTGGTTTTCACTGTTGTGAATGGTGTTGTTCTCATTCACCAGACACTAACTTTTCTTTGCTGAGGTCACAGGTCTGCAAAATCTATATTTTTTTCACTAAAAAACCCTCCTTTTTGTGACTGAACTGATAGTATATTGGTTAATGTTTAGCAGAAATCAATTTCATTTTTATTTTCCAGTTTAAAAAAAAAAACAGAGCAAGCATGACTAATGGAAGAAACTTCTTAATAGCAATCCAATACACTAAAGAAGCAACTGTCAATGAGAAATATATAGATATTGAATATGTAGAAACATACTTGTAAATGCTGTATATGGTATAAGTAAGTAAGCAGAGGTTAGATTATTAAAAAAAAAAAAAATAGGTTGGGTTTTTTTTCCTTAAAAAACCCTCTCTTCCAAAAGATAAGACAAGCTGCAGCCTGCTATTGCACAGTGGCCACCCTGTAGCTCTTAACATTAGCTAGCAAGTTCTCCTATTAGTCCAAGCAAGTCTTTTTCCAAGAGATTCAGTTATGGGGTTCTAGATACCAGTCTATTTTCTTTCCTTTAGGCAGTTTATAGGAAACTCCCAAAAGGGCTGGGAGGAACCCAGGAGTCCTGCCCTCACACTTAGAGCTCCATACTTCAGCTCTGTACTCATTTTCCTTAACGAGAACTATCAAACAAAGGAAGAGGAGACACTACAAAGAGTAAATATCTGAAATGTTTCTCCTCGATTGTAAACAGCCTTGGGTCTGCTGTAAAAGAGAGCACTGCACTGTTTGCTGCCATTAATAGAAATGTCCTTTATTAGAGATACCTGATCTATATTGCAGAAATACAGAATGCTGGATGAGAGCCAGTGTCCTGGATCCAATATTCCTAACAGTGGGTTTATCTTGTTGCACCAATTTCAATTGAGTAATTTCAATTGAGAATAAGAAAAACCTTGTCACCAACCAACTTCTTTTACAGCCTGACACAACCTTGTACAGTTTCAGGAAGGTATTTTAATTTCTGCCCTCTCAGAGATAAATTCCTGGCATTTGGCATCTCACAAGGTGCTGAGGTGATCACCAGGAGCAACAGGTCTGCCCTTTGCTGGTCCTTCAGCCAACGTCCCGTGTGCCTGGTAATGCATGCCTAGGGATGAAGTTTCCACTGTAACACACATATCCTCAGTGAAAAGCAGTTAGGAGAGGTTACTCCTCCCCTTAATTATTTCAGCTTTATGCTGAATGCTCAGTGGGACATATCCAGGCCTTGCTGACTCTGAAAGGCTTGCAACACAGCCACTACTTTGAGGTGCATCTGTCTGCACTTACAGGGAGGGTGCCAAAAATAGCAAAGGTTTCGATCTCTGCAGCCAAGATTTCTGAAAATGCAGCCCAAAACGCAGTAATTTTGACATCAAAATGAGTCAAATCCAACAGATGAAAGATTACAATACAAGGTTAGAAAACAGAGCTGCCCTTTGGCATGTAGATTGTTTTCACTAGCCTTCCCTCAGGCCAGCAGCTTTCTCCTGATGCTCTAGGTTGCAACAAACTCTGGGCAGTCTGCATGGGGTCCACTGGGAAAGCCTTCTTCCCACCACCTCTAAGACAATTGTTTGTTCCCTAAACCTGTCAGAAAACTTCCAACATCTAAACACTACACACTCCCTCCAGCTGCCTCCCTTATGCTTCATGCTGACCATTCCATCTTCTGCTCCAGATGCTTAGATAGTCCAAGAGAAATTTCCCAGGAGCCACAGCTGTCCTAGAGAGCAGCATACAGAACAAACCAGGGGCCTTCTCCTGCTGCCCAGCCAGTAATAAGGTAGTAGGCACATCAAATTAATGTTCCTGTGCCTGCTCCATCAGTTTCCCTTGTTTTATCTCCAGAGGTTACGTCTCCGTTGGCTGAAAAAAAAAAACAAAAAGACAAAACCAAACCAAAAAAAACCCAACCAAACAAAACCCCAAAAGAAACCCCAAACATAAAAAACTCCCAGAACTTTCCTCTCTTCCCAGACAGGTGAACATTTTCTCTTTACTTGCCATTGTGGTGTATGTTCACAGATACTCCTCTGATTTTTCTGAACTCATTTGAGAAGCTCAAAGTCCTTTTTAACAGTCATACATTTCTTCTATGATTTGTCACTTATATGTAAGAGTTTTGTTTAATCATATCTTGACATACATACATCCTGACATTCATCAAAGTTTTAATCTTTGCTGTTTCTAATAACCAACGCTTTTCCTTACAGTTATCTTTTTCAATTTACTCTACATTTCTAATGCTGTCTCTGGTCATAAATCTAAAGTTAATGTGGGCTTATAAAATGTTCATGTCGGGGAATTCAGAAGATTATTTCTTCAAAATTTCATGACCAATTCAAAATGCTGCTAATAAACATGCATACAGAACTGACCAACCTTCACTTACCATGGTGCTCCTTTACTGCCTATTTGCTACTAATTGCCTAGAAAGGTAACCTGGCAGGTAATATACAATCAAGTAAACTTCCAGTGTCTCCAACTTGTCTGTCTCAGGTCGCATCCTTCCTCTCCTCAGTCCTATGGACAGGAGCTGTGTAGGCCATGGTACTATGCAGTAACAAGCTCTTGAGAGTTTTTTTTAATAATTCACTATAAAGTCTGGGCTGGAGAACAGCTTATTACCACAACAAAACTGTATTTTAACTTGACTGGTTGTACAGTCTGCTCTGAACCCCTTTAAGTCCCCAGGAATGATGATCATCCCTGCCATTAAAAGTTTTATGAGTAATATGTCAGTGGAAGTTAAGGACCCTTCAATTCATACTGTGATAGTCTCATTCATCCTTAATGTCTCAGGGGTCATTTATCTTTTGCATAGAAGCTCATGTTACATCTCCACGAGACCTTGAACATGTCCCTTGTCTTTTCTGGCAAAGGATTTGTAAACTTAGGACATGATTCATGTAAAATGTGTCTGTAATTAAATTAATGGTCCATGTTGTCCAGTCTGGCAACTTCTAAATCTAGAAACATCTAAAGTACTTTAGATGCCCTTCTGGTTATCCTGAATGTTCTGTAAACAGATGAAGTACATGAGACATGCTGGATTCAGCAGCAGCTCATCCGGAAGAAGCTGGAATTTGTGGTGGTTCCTAAACTGAAATGATTGTCTATGCTCCACTGTTGAAGAAAACAGAAAAATCCCATTCTGACAAAGAAATGAGGTTCTGCAAAGTACATGAAGAAAAAATCCTTTTCATATGGTCCAGATGACAGGAATTTAGCTGAAGTATTATGTCCAGTTAAAGGTGCTGCAGTTTGATAAAACCATGAATCAAGTAGGGAGAGTCCAGAGAGAGCAAAGCCTAGAAAAGGATACCTGGGGGGGGGGGGGAGGAGAGAAAGATACCACAAAAATTATTAAAATGCAAAGCTGAAATAAGGCCCTTATGAAGATGAGCAGATGATTTCTGTTCATTCGCTCTGTCTTACCAATAAAGTGGTCACCCAGTGCAGACAACATATTTTAAAGCATTTCCACAATTAACTGAGCTTCTAAATACTTTAGAACAAATTATAGGATGTGTGAATTTAGCTTCCTTCCTTACTTTGTGCTATTCTTAGTAATGGATTTAGTAATAGCTAGTAATCTCACTAACAGCTGACTTCAAGAAGGACACTACTCTTCAGATTCTGCCCTGGATTCAAAGATGACCTCAACAATTAATCTCCCACTGCTGTTCTTTTCTTGTAAATAAAATTCCACCAGCTGCTACATTTATGCTCCTTGAAAAGTGAAGATGTCACTCTTCAAATATTTTAGTGGTTTTTTCTTGTTTTTTTTTTTTTTTTAGGCTTTTCCACTAGCCTCTTATTATGTGAGGTTTTTTCCCAGATATGGTGTTTGTATCAAACCAGTAAGAAATAGCTGTGGTGCCAGGATGTTGAGCTTACACAAACAGAAATAATGCAATATTAACCCATGGACTCTTATTTAGTGTTCTGGACACTTCTCCAAGGTCAGTAGATCTGGGTCAATGAACATCACTGATATCCAGAGGGTAGAAAGAGTCATTTTTAAACATGCTGTTTTCCAAAAATGCTTTTGAGCTAGTAGGTCATCCAAGACTTCCAGACTCTTACAAACAGGGAAGTTTGTAGTTTAGACTTAAAATACATTCTATCACCTTGACCCCACGAAAAATAGGGGCAATAAATAGAAAGATTTCAAATCAGGGGAACTAATTAAGTACGTTAACCACCTCTCATATATTATGCTCTAACACTCTGCCCATGTTGACCCATCACATGTTTATTCTCCCATTCCCTAAGTTTCAATCCTACCTGTGTAAGAGCATGAGCTGTGGATATGATCTGTATAAAGGGTTTCTGTTAGGGCCTGAATAATTATGGAAAAAAAATCCTTCCCTGAGATCGGTGACTACTCAGAAGATAGAGCAAACTTGAGTATAAGCCTAAAAATCTGTTAAGGTCAATTATTCAACTGAAATGTCAATGACATTTTAGTGCCTATGAAAAAAAAGGGAAAGTTCAATGCCACACAATATCACAAGCTGACCACATTAAAAAGAAAAAAACTTACAATATATCTTCCTCCTAGAATACTTTTCTTCTAATGTAAGCCAATGACAAAGTGTCTAAGGACAACGTCTTTTAACAACTTAATTCGTGGAAGAAGTACAGTATCTTACATGTCCGTAAGTCAAAAACTTCAGAGTAGGGTTTACCCTAAGCAGTGCTAATGTAGCTCTGTCTTTGTGGAAATTTTTTTTTATCTGTGGGAAGTAGTAATGTTGGCAGGGTAAACAGCCATTAGGGAAATGATAAGAATTATTCCAAAAGCTGAACATTTTTAGAAATGCTTCAGTTGCCCTACTATTTCATTATTTTTTCCCTCCTCATGTTTTTATTCAGCTTTTTCAGTCTTTGCCAATCACAGAGCAGTCTTTCTTGTTTTAGACTCTCACAAGGATACCCCGAAAATCTCATGCTAAGACCATGAAAAACATTTTTTTAAAAAATGCTTATCCTCTGCTCTTGTGTTCAAGCACAGATGTACATGTAATGGGGCTGTGTCAAGAAAAACCAGATGTATATTATAACCTTGATCAGCACTAATAGTATCAGGAGCTCGATTCATCCTTCCACACAAAAGCATCTGATGCCATTTCAGGAGTTCTCTACACATCCTCCAGCTGCAGGGCCCAAAGGTCATGGCTCATATCAGTACCATATCTCCTGGCCCACTGACAATGTCTCAGATTCATAAACATAAATATCTAGGATAATTTTAGGCAGCCAAAAGTAATTGAAACACTTCCAACAGAATGTTTACATTAGGGTGAAGTTGTTCTCTAGGCTCAGAGCAATGAAAAGAGGTTCAGATATCTTGGCACACCTGAGACATCCAAAAAACTTCAAGAGAAAAATAAATAGCATAAGCAATAAAGAAAAGAGCTAGCCTATTATATTGAGCAAAAGGTGGAAAGCAAGGCCTGAAAGTATTTCTGCTCCAGTCATGGCTACCCAGAAATTTGGACAGAACTAGGGCACTGGGAAGACAATGAGTAGTCACCCTAAGAGAGCAGCACATCAGAAGCCTCCTGAAAGGAGCAATGCACTGTTTGTAGGTTACCAGCTTTAAAGGGGCAGGATGAATAGGTGAGGGAGTAGTGCTGCACCTGAAATGCCACAGTTCCAGTATCAAAAGAAAAAATAAACACCCTGAAGTTTCTAAGGGGAGAAAACCCTTGTTCTAAAAAGAAAAGCATAATACCAGAGCTGTTCTACTGAGCTCATTTTGGAATTAAAATAGTGATCAGGAAAAGCTGAACAGGAATAGGGAAGCTGCAAATATTGAAGATTTAGTTATAATGAGAGATTTCAGCTTCACAGTAAAAAGCTGCTTCCTCAACCATCCAGGTGAGTGACATATAAGAAATGACACTATTCCAGATTTGGCCCTGAGTGTTCCCAGGGCTTAGTTCAAAACATTAATGGGAAGACTCTTCTGCAGCAATATTCACAATACAATTGGTTACAAAGCTGTAATAACAGCCAGTAAAGTAAATCAATGCATCACAAGGAATTTCTTAAAAGACGACTCTCTTAGAGTCAGAAAATTAGGGGAGTGGGGGGAAAAAACAAGCACCAACAAAATAAACAAATAAACCACAAAGCACCAACATAAAGAAATCACATACCAAATTCACAAAAATGCAATCACAAAACCAAATCCCTTCAAGCAGACTAAAGACCCTTCAAAAAACACCATCATACTCCAATAACCTCAATGTTAAATTCTGGACCTCAGAAAGAAATTTAAAAGTACTAAAAAACAGACAGGATGCCACTCACTCAAGAGCTCTGAAGTAACTCTGACATAAAATGGCTGGCTGATGTATAGAGCCTGTCATACAAGCACCCACGATGCCAGAGAACTAAAGATACAACTCCCTTCCACAGAAGGGACTCTGCAGGAAAACCTAGTCACCATTGACTAAAGAGACAGATTTTCAGCCCTGGTGAGATGACAGGGTCTATAATTATGATTATAATTAGACCACAGAACACCTAGATAAATCAAGTCCATCATGAAAGAATCTGTGTGACTTCTACAAAAGGAAAATCCTGCCTCACTAACCTGGTGCCCACAGACGTAATACATTTAGGTTTTTTAAAAGCTTTTATAAAGCTCCAAGCTAAATTTATTATTGTCAGAAAGCAGAAGGAGAAGGGCTGTTCCATGAGGGGGTAAGTACTTGCAAGTGCAAGAACAGCCCGAGCAGAGCCCTCACCCTTGGGCTCTGAACCAGAGCACTCCACAGCCAGGTGTGTGACCATGAGGGGTGACACCCATCACTCCGTGATGGCCAGGTCAGGTGCTGAATCAGGGCCAGGTCAGGATGTCCTGCCAGGAGGAACAGGAGAGAAAGAAGGAGATTACAGCATAGACCCAGCCATGAGACAGGTCTAGAGACAAGGTTAAGCCAGCAGGACAAAAGGCCAAGAAAAACATTCGCCTGCAGCATGACTCAGGGCTAGAGCTGAACTGAAACCCCTGGGCTCTCAGTTATAGGTGTGGATGTGGCCCCAGGTGAAGATTGTCAGGGCAATTAAGGCTTTTTGCTTCCCTCAGACCCTGACAATAAGATGAATTAAGTCACCACAGACCTGTATTAAATGTCCCATTGTAAAATTAGAATTGGTTAGACAAGAGGAAGCAGTGTTTCAGTAGTAGCATCCCTTGGGATGTGCTCTTTGGATTGGTTTAATTCACATCTTTATCTGTGATCTGATGAGAGGAACATGGTTATACAACAACATTATGAACTATCCAAGTCTGGCAATGATACTAAAACCTTTCACCTACTGAAATGCTCAGTGGGTGGGCAAAATGTGGTGAGTTTCAGTATAGGAAAAAAAATAGGTGATACACTTAAGTACAGGGCTAGAAATATGATCTGGGGCCTGTATCACCTCAGTTGTGAGGAAAGGCTGGGGGAGCCTAGCCTGTTTAGCCTCCAGAAGAGAAAACTGAGAGGGGGTCTTAGCAATGCATGCAACTATCTGAAGAGAGGGCGTCAAGAGGATGGAGCCAGGCTCTGCTTGAGCAATAGGACAAGAGGCAACAGGAAGAAAAGGGACACAGGAAGTTTTACCTGAATATTAGGAAGAACTTCTACACTATGCAGGTGACTGAGCTCTGGAACAAGTTGCCCAGAGATGCTGTGGAGTCTCCTTCTCTGGAGACATTCAAAAGCCATCTGGACACAATTCTGTGCAGGCTGCTCTGGGGGACCCTGCTTGAGCAGGGCTATTGGACTCAGTGGCCTCCAGTAGTCTTTCCAAACTTATCCACTCTGCAACTCTGTAATTCTTTGAAGTAGAAATTATGTATATCATGTGTAATGTACAGATGCAGTTCTCAGGTCTAAATTCAGCAACTCAATGTGCAACTCAAAAATTTGGAGTCAGCTCTCTGAAATTGGCTTAGTGTGCAGGAGCAGCCTAAAAAGAAGCACTGCAGTGCACTGTGTCACTAGAAAGGGCAAGGAGAATTTCGTGGGCATGATTTTACCAGTGCGGAAAACGTTGTTGCACTTGCATTTGGTATAAGGTGTGTAGTCCTGGTCTTCACCTCTACAGGGAGCAGGACATAAATAAAGTGCAGAGGAAGGCTCTTAAAATGATCAGGAGGATGAAGTATCTTCCATACAGTAGGAAACTAAAAACCCTGGGACATTTAAATTTGGAAAGTAGGAGGTTGAAGGATATATTCATGAGGTTTACAGAGTGGTTAAAAAGAACACAAAAATTTTTCAGCATAATCCACAAGACCGTAACAGCAGGTAGTGGCTGAATTAGCAGGAGGTTATTACGAAACAGCTCTAAAATGAAGTACATTTTTAACACAAAAGGTAGTGAACTTCTGGAACTTTTTGTCACAGGAGTTTGTGGAGACAGGAAATATCAACAGGCTTAGAAGAGTATTAAATAAATTTAAGGGCAGCAGATCTACAAACAGATACTTTGGGACTACAAATTGTTCTCAGTAGGAAGTGGTTCATCTTTACTGTTCAGTATGGTATTCTGATTGTTTATCCTTGAGGCGTTGTTGTTGGACAGGCTTTCATAACTGGCAGTGTAACAGTTATCTGCAGTTTATCTACATTTACTCAAGCTACTCTCTTTGTTAAAGCCAGCATTAGCAGGGAGCAGAAATCCCAACCAGCTTTACAAAGCAGTGAAGGGTAGAGGGTTTGGAAGCCAAGCAGGCAATCTAGAACAGCACAGAGAAGACCACCAAGCAGATTATTTAGGCTCCCACCTCCAACAATCTCTGAACAGCTGGATACACATTGTATGTACCTGGCTCTGTTGCCCAACTTACTTCATAACAGACTCTTCAAATTAGTACAGTTCAGTATGATATTTGTCTCAGGAAATTCCCTGGGCTGAAATAGTTGGAGGTGAGAAGAGTATTTAGGAGAAATACCTCCCTTGATTGCCCTCTAGGATTCTCCTTGCTCTTGTAAAAGGATATTGGACTGAGTCAGCATGGCTGTTCCTACTCTGACCTGTGCTCCTGCCATATATTGACTACATGAACAGAACATGCTAATATTAAATTTGAAATTAAATCCACTTATCCATTGAAGACTACATAATTAATATACACTCTTTATAATTACATTAGTTCACTTTAGTCTTACATAAAGCCCCACTATTTCAGAAACCAGGTCTTGACAAAGTTTAAGAAATGAGAACATACTGATGGAAAGCCAAAGCCTGGAGCTACTACGTGACTTCCTTGAAAATACTCAGGGAGCAGCAGAGGGGCTAAATTAGGGCTAGATCTCTTGGGTTCTGAATCACAACCACAACATTACCCTTCCTCTTCTCACTACTTCTACTCAAGCCACAGCTTCATATACTGATCTTCTGCAACTACGTTCCCAGGGAAACCCAAGGGAGTCTATCTTTTTGGACCTTCCTTCTGTGGGTAAGTGTGCAGGCAGATGAGTGGCCAGACACAGATGCCAAACATCTGACTGGGTGTGGCTGAGCAGTAGCCAGCAAGCAAGGCTGCCAAGCTGGTCCCTGCAGACAAGGATCAGAGCCTGCACGTAGCCAGTGAATGTCCAAATGAGGATGTTAACAGAGACACAGCTCTAGCAAGAGTCATGTGCTTTGGCTCCTCCTCTGCCTTACGCCACCACGATGACCCAGCATGGTAAACCAAACTTGGAACAAGACAAAAACTCTGGACACATATAAAAATGCAGTTTATCCAAAACAGTATTTTCCAGGCTTCCTCTGGGACCAATGCAATATTTGCTTACTCTGAGCAATATTGCTCCCAGCAATACAGACATTGAAAAATACAGACCCAGACTGAACAATTGCTCTTAATAATGCAAGCCCTTAAACTCATCAGCTGAGAAGTTAGCAGAGATAATGAAACTGGAAAACTCTGCCATCTTGGAGTATTTGCTTAGAAGTGAAAAGTACCAAAAGAAGCATTACCAAGAGCTAAATTTCATCCAGTATCCTAGAACTGCTCTGCTCAGGAGAGAAAGGCCTGAAAGCAGTAACCTGAAACACAACTTATAACTTGTTGGAGAAGAACATTTCCCTTCTTTCCTTATAAAGATGGCCATTTGGGGAAAGCAGCTTCCCATATATAACTCAGGCCTTTGGGCATGATCCCAAGGCTGCTGGCCTTTGTGAAGGATTTACACAAACTTCAGACGGACTCCTGAGACCTTGTGAGCCATCTCTCTCTCTGAAACATGGACTTGCACTTTTCTCCCACTCACCTGGTTTTCTCAAGTCCATTATCCTTCCACATCAGGGCACATCCTGTGGGATACATTAGATATTAACTAACTAATATTAACATATTCTTCTTTGTGTTCAATCTTTAGATTACAGGAGATTTCAAGTCCAGATAATGTGTCATTAGGAACAAAACCAATGCTCATAGCAGCAGTTTTGCCAAGAAGCCTGGAAAATCTGAGCCAGGATAGAGAAAACAATTTCACTTTTCTTCTCTCGTGACTGTCTCTCTATTCTGCTTGTGGATCTTCATTAGTTATTCTCACAACCAGATCATATGCTTCCATAATGTGCGCAGCTTTTACTTAAAGATTTAAATTGTGAGAAATTACATTTCCTTAGTTACAACATTTTAATAGTTACCTTCACAGTCAATAGTGTCACCTGGTTTAATTTGGTTTGATTTCCAGCTGCTGGACCTTTTGTTTTCTATTTTAAGCTGCTTTATTTTTTCAGCAAATTAAATTGATATCCCTGTGGAAAAGCGAGGGGAAACTATTTTAATAAATGATGGAACATGAACATAATGTTTGTTACTGTGTAATGTGCTTTAGCTTGTATTAGGTGACCTGAACAAAACCACTGTGAGCTGCCTCTAGGTTTTTACAGACATAATTATTCAAAAGAGTAGTGCTACATAGTAATGACTTGGCAGTTTGTGCAGTTTTGCATTGCTTTTTTTTAGGTGGGTGTTAGGTCAGAAAATCAGGGAGACAAGATTTCTTTTTAAAAGTAGAATGTAAAGTACCATGAATATGGTGAACCATAACTCAGTATAATCAAACCTTATCCCTGACTGCTTTTTGAAAACCACGTCCTCTGATAATTTTGTGTTTGAATAACAGTGTTTTTACAAACATTCCTTAGCTCAGGAAATCCATTTTATGTTAATTCTGTGTTGTCAGTCATAAAATAGAAGGACATTTTAGTGAGCATTTATACTCTCATACAGATTTGCATGAAAAACACAGTGTGTGTCTGTGTCATTTCTGTCTCACCTTTTCCAAAGAACTTGTGCCCTATCTGACACAGCTTGATTAAATACATGTTAATAACAGCTGTTAGGTTCCTCTCCCTTTCCTGCACACATGATAATTTTTCATTTCTCCCCTGAACGGAGCCCAGGATGGGACCTCATCCCCTGACACATGGAGGAGTATCTTGTGACTATTATTACTGCTACTTTTTGCTGATTGTTTGCTTTAGTGATACCTCTGTGTGTCAGTCACATTCAGAACCCTACTAATTCAGAGCCTCTCAGGTACTAGAGAAAAGGCAGATGCTAAAACATCTCTGGGGTTTCTGAATTTATTAATACATATGAAGAAGCTTCTATCTCATCAGAAGAGCAACTTGGGAAAATGCATGAAGATGCTTCTCATAAATATGTGATAGGAGGATGCTACTGTATTGCTTAGAGCTGGCACTGGCAATAAATAGATGATAAAACAGCTTCTCAGTGCAGTTGAAAAGGACAAGGAAAGTAACACTTGCAGAAGCATTCCTAATTAGGAGCCAAAATATTTGACATGCCATTTTTAGGTCAGGTGCTAAAATACTATGCTAATAAGAGGCCAAACTAAAATCACAAAGGAGGAAATCTAACCTTTTCCTTTATTCCATTAGATAGCCTGAATAATGGTCCTATATGGCTTAAATTTGTGTTGAGAAAAAGGTTTAGTCAACAGACCCTTTATTCCAACTTAGATGATTTCCCAGCTACATCCACCCCTCCAGGAGCTGACAGACTCTTCTGGTGGGCAGACTAGAGACAAGGAGTAGCAAGAACTGAAAAGGCGTGTCTGCTGTGCCTTTCTGCTCTGAAGGACATCAGTGCATTACTTAGTTGCATCTGAGGCAGCAGTTCCTCTCCAACTGGAGAGTTGGAGGACTTCTACAGCAGAGTGCACTGCCAAAGAGAGCAGTGGAGGAAACAGAGAAGTGAGTGGAGCTCAGGGTGAGGGCTGAGTCCTGGCTCATCTCCCTACAGAGACACAGCCTTGTTGCAAGCTAAGGAAGAACATCTGATGGAGTTCTACAAACCAGTGCAAGAAGCTTCAAAGCAGCCTCATAGAAGTCATGTCCTGCAGCTGTCAGCAGAATTAGCCATTACTTGAAAAACACAAGTACAGAGCAGAGCAGAATTTTGAATATACCTAACTGATTCAGGGCCCTTGCCTATTTGTTGTGGCTTATATAAAAAATGAGGAGTAAAAAGCCCAGAACCCTTCACAATTCTTTGTCTTGAGTCTTACAAGCTAAAAGTAGCATAGGGTTGTGTTGGATATGACCCAGATTTGCCAA
>JAYDZK010000169.1:82277019-82295434 GCA_034509185.1 Euphonia xanthogaster | reverse complement strand
CCAGATTTGCCAAGAAAAACAAAAAAAAACCTAAAGAAAAACCCTATTAAATTCTTTGGCTTCAGGTAGTAAGAAAATAGGGCAAAAGGAGCTATCAAATAGTAAACACCTACTCTGTATTTATTAGTGTTCACATGTTCAAAAAAACCCCAAAACCTTGATGCAAGAACAGAGACATACTAACCCTAGACTAGCTGGGTTTGGTACACACATTCTAAGTCTTTTTATGGCTGTGTGGTCCTGCTCAGTCTTCTAGTTGTTGGTGGGAGAAAAGGGCAATGGAAATCCTTAAATTGCCTACATGGCAGATTAAACAGCCTGGTCTCACAGTAACACTGAGGAACTTGCAGACCAGGCTGAGCAGGAAAGCAGGACTTTGCTTGCATCATATCATCAATAATATTTAAAGTGGTATAGACAAAAGCCAGACATCCAAAGATTCCCTACATTTCCTTCAGGCAATCCACTCCAGATGCTGTCAAGTGACTTCTAGCAGTGACCTGCTTGAAAAGAGGGATTAGCCAGATGATCCCTACAAGGGCACTAACTCATTCACACATAAAAAATGTCAGAAGGACAATATATCATAATTATTTCTATTTCTAACACATCTTACGCTACAGAGTTTCAGAAATTGAAAAATACAGTCAGGAAAATCCCAGCAGTGATGATGTAATTTGATCAGAACATTAATATGTTATAAATCAGGAAGGAATTACTGAAAATGCTACCATGCATACAAAGCTTTGGTCCTACTGACAAACAGCCTCTTTTCTCTCTCTCTGTTGGTATATCTCCAGAGCACTTCCAAAAATAAATTCAACTGGTTTTTAAACTATACATTTTGGATAATACTTCTGTAACTAAGAGATCGTGGAAGTGATATGTCTAGAACAGGAAATTAAAAATCTGACCATTAAAAGGAGGGATTTTGCAAGGAACTTGCAAGGAACAATAGTCCCAATTGACTTAAATGTAGATTTAGAAGCTGAGTAAAAAATTTATAAGTTCCATTGGGGTTTTTGGCAATTCCGGCTGCAAAAAGATATAAAATTGCACACCTGGTCACAGTAAGAGAAAACCTTCCCAAGGTTGAGGGAGTTGTCAAAGATTGTGCTCCTTGCCTTCCTTCTGTATTGATTTTCCACAATTAGTTCCTCAGGGTCATGAATGTACCAAACGTAGGATAATGCTGCATATAATAAGATTTTTTTTTTCCCTGCAATGGACATCTATTTGTCTGCTGCTCCTGTTCGGAAGAAGTGGAAGTGCAGGTTATATGGCAGGAGGAGGTGCTGGTACTCCAGTGAACCCAAAGAGAAGGACATAACTACTGGAAGAATTTAAGTGTATGTCTTTTTTCTGTCCTGTAGCCAGTGCCCCATGCTTTACCTGCACTGTTCTGTTCTATTACATCACCACATTTAACTCTGGCTTCACCAAACTCTTCCTTCACAACAGCTAGACACCAGGAAGGATCAGATAAATTAGAAATTTCCTCATGTCCCTAAAGCTGCAGACAAATTCAGATTGTATCCACAGAAAAAAAAAAAAAGAAATTTTCAGGGGGTTGGCCAGGCAGAAGAGAGGAGAAATAGCCCCAAGAATATTTGTGGTGGGAATAGAATCAGGTCTGTGGACATAACCTGACCATGAGTGACAGCCTTTCTGATTAAGGGAAGACAGCAGTTGTTCTGCTTCCAGTCTTCCAGGACTTACGTTGTCTTGTCCTAAACAGACTCTGAAAAGGGCACAAGCTCCTGTTTCCTGCTCTTTTTGCAAATTAAGAAGAATCTAGAGCACAGTCCAGTGCAGGTGGGCTTGGTTTGGACTATGGCTTTATGGCTGCTTTAAGAAGAATGTGGTTAGGGTTTGTTTGTGGGAAAAAAGCTGTTCCTCACCCCCACATTCGCTCCATGCTTACATGTACTCCAAATCATCCATAAAAGGTCTGCAACATAATCACTAAACTGGTCAAATATGAAAGGCAGTCTTTGAAAATTTTACTTACTCATACTGCCTGTGTGAGTCACCTTTCATTTTCAGGAGTAAGTAAAGCTTTTTTTGGCTCTCGTTGTCACCACTGATGAAAATAGGGATGAACAGATTTTCTGTAACTGTAAAGCAAATTCTTCTTCTGTGCTACTCTTCTGATGGCATTTTTGCAAGTCTGAATACAAAGTGATACGTTTGTATCTGAATACAAATACTGATCCATTTTTATTGTTTTTTCTCAAAATCTATACGTTTTCTAGACATGAAGCGTATCCAGTGCATATCCAAAACCTCATCTTTTGATTTATCTGCAATTTTACTTTTCAGGATTTAATCAAATGACAATGATAGCCAGCTAACTTGTGGAGAATTTTCCATGACTTCCCAGAACAGTGAATAGTTGTCTAATTGGATGTTGCCCTCTGTTGTGTGTTCAGCTGTTGATGTCTAGCATTCCTCTCAATGATCCAGTCTTAAACATATTCTGTCATGTTTGGGAAGGTGCCACAAAGATGAAGATTTTTTCTTTATTCCTGAAACTGACTGATAAACCAGGCCAGATTATAGGACTTCTGAAGAAAGCAATTGTTAATCATTTCTGAAGCACTTGTAAGCAAGGAGGAACAGCTTTCCAATCTTCTCACTCCTGTTCTTTATACACACTAGACCTCTTGGGAATATCTGAAGCATTGCCAGAGGCAATTTTTGTTTTCTTAGCTAACATGAGTAAAAGGTTGCAGATGCTGAATGCAGTTTATGTTCTGCTTAACTGTGCCATTGATTATGCTCACCTGGAGATGCAAACACGTCCTTCTCAGGAATACTTTTGGGGAACCAGCTGCCAGTTCAGCAAACAGCTGTCTTTTAGACCACCATTTCTCAAGAAAAGATCAACAAATTCTTAATTATTTTGGTTATTGTTTATGTAATTATTCTTGCGGTGTTTTCCATCTGTGCACATAAGTTCCCTGAAAATGACTTACCAATAGTCTAATTTGTTCCAGTGAACAGGATTCTTCAGGTCATCGGTTTCTGGTATTTTTTTAATGTGATGATGGGAAGTTCAAGTTCAAAGCACTCACAATCTCTTAAATGTTGCACTTAAAATCAACATGAGAAATAGCTTTTAAATTGAGACCCATGACTGTTCTCCAGTACAGTAAGATGTTATGTTCCACCTGAAGAGATTATTTGAGTACCTTGATAGAGTGTACACAGAAATTTCCCCTGTGTGTTTTTGCAACTCCCTTGGTAGCTGTATGCCTTGCAGTCTTCAGTGTATTTATCACAGCATAAATATATTCATTGGGCCTAATCCCCACAGTGGCAGACATTGTATGTGTAACCCCTTCTCAAGGCACTCTCTGGCTATCAACTTTGCCAGAATCTGATTGCTCTCATAAGATTCCCCACCTTAGACTTAACAATCCTCATCTCAAAACTCAGTGCATTTGTATGTTGAGCTTATATCAGAGGTCTGTTTTCAAAAGTCACCGTGTTGCTACTTTCCAGGCCATTTTAAGAATTACACCCCACCTTTCCTGAGATTTACTAGTTCCTGCCCAATATGCATCTAGCTAGGAAAGTTTTTGTTATTTTTTTAATAGCTGAAGACTTGAGTCACAAGAAAACTCAGCACCCTGGAGGACTGGAACAGGTTGGATAAAGGCATCTTTCTTTTTTGTAAGTGTGACTTGGATTTGAAAAAGCTGAATCTTTGAACTCTGGCCCACTGCCTGCATTTCCTGGTAACTATAACAGACATGGACCATTTGTGAACAGCTCAGCTATTTGGACGCCACTTACATACACAAGACTTGATCCAAAACCCACTACAGTCAATGGAAAGACTTTTGGTTGACTTCCATTCTCTCTGGACCAGGAATACTTCATAGGGCTAGAACATGCATGCTGTCTTTTGCTGCTTTTTCTCCACGTAGTAGCACAACCATATTGCCTTTTCAAATATTTTCCGAATAATGGTCCAAAACAAAGACCCAAGTGCCTCAGCACAAAGTTCCCTTCTTCATAGAAAAATTCCAAAGGGCATAAACAGCAACTGTGAGTCACCACACCCAAAACAACAAATCAGTGAGTAGCAAACGTTCAGTAAAGATTATACATCATCTATAATGTGCAGAAAATAGACAGAAAAGCTTTGAAACAGGATTACTCCTATGAAGGCATAAATCTGTACAAAAGCTGATCCATTTATGAAACACTGCAGCAATCCAAATTGCCAGGGAAATTAACAAGACAATAATGTGGGAGTCTACCCTAGAAGCCACAGACACAGTATTTTTTGTATATAAAAAATAAAATATTTCTGCCAATTTCTAGTGGAAGTCATTGATTGTTTTCACTGACAAAAAATATTGTTAGATTGCCAAAATTGTAGAATAATCATAAGATGTTTCATCAAGCGTGACAATTGAGCTGAGCTCCTGAAAGAATAGGAAAACTTGGCACACTGAAAACTTTGGGCTCTTTGCATAGCCGGTGAGCAAAAGGAGATTTTCCCTGCAAACTGTTATGAAAGGATCTTAATGTGTCTGAGAGAGGGAGCACAGGAACTTCTCTGCCTGGGGCTGCTGAACTTGGATTTTTTGGGGAGTGGAAACCCTAGAGCTCCAGGGACACTGATGGGCTAATTGCACAAGTACAGCTGGTGCTGTGAAAAGCAGCAGTGGCCCTGCTGAGTCTCCATCCCATGGAATCACATCAGTCTCACTGAGGTGGCGCAAGTGTCAGCGTGGACATCCAGAGCCACCACAGCAGCACAAGCAAAAATTAGGGGTTAATAGTAATAGAACAGCTAGCCCAGATTCAGTCTCCAAGGAGCACCTCAGGGCACCAGGTTCAGAGCAGGTGACATGTGGGCACTTGGAGGCCCTGGGGTCCAGGTACTGGACATGCACCCACTTGTACCACTTGCCCTGTTGCTGCTCCCCACTGAGGAAGACCCAGCTCTCACTGCCATGAGACCATCAGAATGGTCTAAGTCCTTCTTGAGCCCAAGGTACTGCCATGAAAACAGTCTATTTATTGTGTCCTTGCTCTTGTGAGACTGCTCCTGGGTTTGAAGGTGGGGAAAAGTTCT
Source organism: Euphonia xanthogaster (assembly GCA_034509185.1). Lineage (NCBI taxonomy): Eukaryota > Metazoa > Chordata > Aves > Passeriformes > Fringillidae > Euphonia > Euphonia xanthogaster. The sequence goes on along the minus strand of JAYDZK010000169.1, from coordinate 82,290,339 downwards.
TCAATTCATGAATTTCCAAATGTTCTGGAGTAGCGTTATGCTATCTCCCAAATTTGATTGTAAGGTTGAAGTAATTGAAATGATCATCATAAATCTGAACACACCAAACCAAATTTATCTTTGGACATGCAAAAATAAGAACAGGAGAATATAGAAATCCACCTGGTTTTCCAGTTGCAGGTAAACACTGAGCAATCAAGGCCACTGACCAATCCAATCAATACTGGATCAGTGCCAAGGAGGACTAGGGTAACTCATCAGAAAAGTTAAAATGACAAATAAAAGATCAAAAGAGAAGATGTCTATAGATATAAAGCATAATGTTTGCTTTTCTTTCCAAACCATGTATGAGAACCCAACATTCTTCAAGAACAGACTGTACTGGCACGGGCAGACAAAAAGCAATGGGAAAGACCAGTAAATCCCCCTTCAACCACATAAACAAACTTGTCTCTAGGCATGACATCACAACCCATAAAAGCCTCTGGTGCTAGGGTTTCATTCTGCTTCGAGTGTCATAAGCATTAATTTTAGACTTGAGTTGTTGAATAGCCCCAGAGGGGAAAGGAAAACAAGCCATCAAGACTTTCCTCTATTCCTCAAGTTCTGAAGGCAGTTTCCCACCAACCGACACTATGAATTTCAGCCTTTTTCTTGAAGAGCAGCATAGCTAGAAAGAGCTGTGGGGCATGGATTTTCCTCCCAGCAGGGAGGTGAACTGCTGGTTTATATACTGAAGGGTCAGATGCTTGTGTTTGTTCACAGTATATTGACAATAATAGAACCAAGAGCGTCTATGTTGACATGTATAAGCATATAATTCATCCCTTCCTGAAAATGTTTGTGTTTGTGATAATGCCTGGCAATAAAACAAGCCTCCACTGAAAGGCTCAAATCTACATCCCCAGAAAGAACAATTTAGTGATAATGTCAAAATAATAAGTTACATCCAAACAATAATGCGCCACAAAGTGACAAACCACTGAGAGACAGATGTCAGTGATCTTGAAAAACCAGCAAACAACTCCTTCAATGGATAAGAAGGTTCTCCCTTGGGCAAATCACTGATATTCCAGGTAGTGCTGGGGTCCATGCTCCAAAGTTTTCTCTGAGTGGCAGCTAATGGTTCATTTGAAAGCAGAGCACCTGAGGAAAGGGAAAGATTGGTCTTCCACTTCTTTCTCTTCCACTGCTTTCAGAGCCTTATGAGGAAAGAGAACCAAATCAGACAAAAAAGAGCTGAATCTATTGTTGCTTAATTTTTAAGTCTAAAAATAAAAAAGGTTCTTGTAAAAATCTCACTTCCCATGCTGTCTACAATTATTTATTTTGCAAGGTGCTGGCAAAAGGTTAAGAACAGGAATTGGGTGAGTACAGTCAGAAAATCAGCTATTTTATTACCTAGCAACTCTCTTACCCTTCATTGGTCCAAAGATGGCTCTTTCCCTAAAAGCTTTTCCATGGAATAAATCACCTCAATTTTGAATTCTACACAAACCAGTTCAGAACTGCAGTTTTTCAAACCATGGTAGAAACTGGTGTTTGAGACAGATCACACAGTTCCTTTGTATGGGGTCAGAGCTATGACATGCTGGATAACCTGGGGTGGGGAATTATGCAGTCCCTGGAACAGGGTCCATGGAGAACCCAGCAGAAATGCTTATAAGCCACCTCTGCACACATCCTCTACCAAAACTGCAGCCACTATTTAGTATTTTGTCGTCTGTTTACATAAAAATTTTGTCCTCTCTAAGGGTTCACTTCTGAAAATAAGCCTCTGTTTTAAATGCCTGGACAGTGACTGCATAAATTTACATGCTGCATTTCACAATCCTTGGAAAATTGCTTTGCTTATGATGGATACTTAACATTTCTTTGAGATAAGTTTGCAGTGGGAGCTGTGGGAGAAGGCTACACTGGCAAGACATCAAAACCTGAGGAAATCATAGGACACTGCTAATAACATCTTTTTGCTTTACCTCAACAATTATTTTTACAGTGTGAGGAATTGTGCCAGAAATTCAAATGACATTAATTTTGTTGCATTTGCCCAAGTGTTTTGTATGCAGGTATAATCCACTTTGTATCACAGGAATTAAGAAGGAGCCTATTACTGAATCATAGAATTAGAGAACTGTTGAGCCTGGAAGGAGCCCCTGGAGGTCCAGTCTTCCTAGAGCCAGTGGCCCAAGACTATGTCCAGAGAGTTTTTGAATGTCTGTCCAGGCATGGAGACTCCACATAGTCTCTGGACAATCTGTGGCACTTCTCAGCCACTCAGTGAGTGAAAAAGGTTTTCCTGATTCTCAGATGGAGCCTCCTGTGTTTTAGATTGTGCCCATTGCCTCAGGTCCTGTCACTGGATACCACTGGAAAGAGCCTGTCTCTGTCTTCTTTTCTCCCTCCTTCAGGTGTTTATCCACATTGATGAGATCCATGCCTTCTCTTGCTCAGAATGAACAGTCCAGCCAGGTTCTTGTATCCACTGCCATTATATTTTCTTGAGTGTAAATGTCCAGCTGGTAAATCTGACCTGTTGTTTCTTTACCCTCTGCCCAGTGCCCTTTGAAATGTGTTTAGATGATTACAACATGGGGCTTTACTACATCGACTTTTTCCCCAGTTAAGAATAGCAGCACTAAATTTGACCTCATTTTTCAATACACATGAAGTCACAATTGGATAGGAAGCAACCTCTGAAAATACTGTAAATGTTAAAATGCAAGAGAAGGCAGAGAGATAAGTTGGTGGTTTTAGTGTTTTTTAAATTGTTCTTGTTCAACTACCTACATTTCATTTAAATCTATGTGATGACAGAGAGACTTGTAATAATTATAAAACTGATTTCATTTTTATTCATCTTTTGCTAAAATAATTTGGCTTTTATATAAGCTAGCTCATATGCTTCTGTTCAGTGGGAGATACTTTGAGCAGATGTGCAGCTTGTGTCTTGCTTCTTGGGAAAGATGGATGGATATTTTTAACATGAAAGACACAATTCTTTTATCTACTGTATTTCTCCTTGGAGCATTTTCTTGTTTCTATACTAATAATTGCCCACAGGAAAATTATTCTGCATTTTGCTTTTGTACAATGTATGTAACATATTTAGCTAAGAGATCCAAATTCACCCACTAAAAGATTATATTTTCCCAGTCTTGGGCTTGAGAAAGTTCAACAGGAACTGAGGTTTTGTATCCCAAAACATAAACTAGGCCGGAGATCCCCACCAAAGAGCACTTGCTATGCAGTTTCTGTCTAAATGTCCTGGTTGGCTAATCAGGGATGAAAAGATTTTAGCAAAAGGCTTCATATTTTACTCTTGGCTCTCCACCTTTCTGCAAGAAGGCACCTCCTCCTTCCCCATGGAAAGCACTGGGTGACTGCAAAGCACAGTTTTATGATGTAAAGGGAATGAGTTTACTGTAACTATGGATGGCAAGTAAACTAACAAGTGCTCTATATGCATGTTCAGGGAAACCTCACAATGAGTTCTTACATGGAAGGAATTCTTGAAAACATGACCACTTCATTTAAATTGAGGCTGCATAGAGGAACATGTTAACCCAACCTGCATCTGAAGATGGGGAGTTACAAGTCAGAAGTTACTGAGATGTATTAATGTGGTACTAGAGAGATCTCATCAAATACTGCTATCATACTCTGCCATATCAGATCTTGCTAGCTAGGGCTCAGTACCATGACAGCACAGCTGAACAGACTTCTTTAGAATGCTAGATCATGTCTGAAACCAGAAGATAACCGGTCCCAGTGCCAAACAGAAGCTGAACTTTCCGGGATAAAAAACCTAACTTAACTCAGGGTACTGAGACCTATTGAAAATCTGGCCATAGCTCATGAAATTCCATGCTGATCCATTTCCAATGAGTTTATTAAAGGCAAAACTCAATTGGTTTGGAAGGAACTTGTTCTTTCTCCAGTGGCATTTCCACCACACTGAGATGTGGCTTTCCCACAGTACAATGCACAATGCTACTAATGTTACAGAATAACCATAGTCCAAGGTAATGTGCCAAAAAACTGCATTCTAAGTGAGAAATGTTGGTTGCAAAATTCAGCTGCCAAAGCTGAATTGATTCATTCAGCTTTAGAAATATGTATCCTTTTGCAGCAATCTGAGTAGGTGTGCAACCTGGGGAAAGACTAGCAAGAATAAGATCCAGTACAGCTTAGAAAGGAAGGTGAATTTTAGGCTGGAACAAAACGCCATACGATACTGGCATAAAAGTAAGATCTTCCCAGCTGCTGTAGCTGGAGCCATTCTTAAAACTGCAAAAGCAAAATCAGTTGTATATGAAAAATATGTATATAAGACATATATATGTATATATACAACTTATGAATTGCAAAACACATTTTATTGTAATTATCATAATTTGTCATAAAGATTATAATTTATCATTCTATTCACTCTGTTTACACAGAATACAAAGAAAGAAAACAAAGCCATTTACATGTGAAATATAAGCTATTTGGATCTTCTGGGGTTCTAAAACCACAGTTGACTACACTTTCTTAATTTACCATGTAGTGGAATGTCTAGATATCATAGAAGAATTCTTCCAAAATGAAAAATATTTTAATGAAAGTTATGGTGTTGTAAGTTACCACAAAACCAATGTGTTGTATTCTGACCTCCATACATTTTTGAAGCCTTGCAATACGTGCACAAAGTCTGACAAAGACAGTTGACAGGTAAGAAAAATAAGGGAGATCTGCCTTTTTTGATCACTTCTAGGTAAGACCTATATCTTGATCTGAAAGGAAACTGTTCTTGCATATGTCTATCCAGGTTTTTTACCTCTCCAGCATTTCTAAGTCCAGTTTGAACACCACCATCTTGTGAGACCATCTTAGAAGTATTTTTAAGAAGGAATGAATAATATATTTTGGTTTTGAGATCACAAGAACTCTTCATCTACTCCAATGTGCAAGACGGATCTATTAAAATTCATTTATATATATATATAAAATATTTTATCTATATTTTATATATACATATATACATATACGCACACACATATATATATGTAATATTACCCATTCAACTCTGAATTAGAGACATAGAATGATTCAGAACCAATAAAATATTTTTTTTTTCATGTAAAAGAGAAATTTAAAATTATAAGTTGCAAGTCTGAGTAATGCATTTAGACTAAGTTTGAGACATCAAAAATGGACTGAGTCAGTCACACAGCTGAATAAGGTTGTTAAAGAAAATCTTTATTTCAGGAAATCAGTAATTTCACTCCTGACACAGTCAGTGTTTGGCTGAAAGGTTTATCATTTATGTCTCCTTTTAAAGTCTTTCCATTTAGAGCTAATTTCAATGAGAATTGTCTAAAATATCTATTTATAAAAACTGCTTGTGACTCTTATCCATTTTACGTTTCTAGGACTATTTCTGTATATTGGTACAAAAGGCAGGATATAGCTATCATTCACATTTATTATATATTCCCTTTTGAAAAAATATCAGTCATATTCTCCTTCCAATTACTGTATTTTTAGAATATGCAGAAATTGTGCCTGTGTATCGTCTGCCAGAAAGGGATGGTGAGTGCATTTATTTTAAAGTGTGGGCCTCTTAATTCTATTTTTATATTTCTGTAGATCATCAGCTACAATCTTCATCATTTTTTCCCAGTAATTCTCAATTAATCACAGCACAAAGCCATGCCTTAAATAGTAACATGAAGATTTGTGAGCAAAACTGTGGGTTTTCCTAAATTTTACTTCTACTTCAGTGTCTGTAATTCAAGTATTTTATGTTCAATATCTCAGTTCTTAATTTATTCCACTTCTGTCTCCTGCAGAGGCCTCATTTTCATTTTTATTTAGTGACAAAACTCACTCTCTTCCATCCCTCCAGCAAGACTCTGCTTTGCTGAGTCATGTTTCAATGTCAACAGCCACTGTCCCTCCTAGCACACCTTCAGCCTTAGTAGGAGCAGCCCATACAAACCTGTCCTAAGGGAGAAGTTTTGTACAGTTTTACCATCCAACCCACTGAAGGAATAGTCCCAGTGACAACCATTTAAGCATTTCCCAAACTAAATATTGTTTACTGCATGAGCAGAAAATAGTATTTTCAGAGATTAATGCTGAGCCTGACTGTCCTTTCCAAACAAACATGGGGACCTCCCCACCCTCCTGTGCTCCAGGATGCCATTTCAGCCCAGCCTGGGGCAATCAGCCCCTGCCCCAGCACTGTTATGAGTCATGAGAACACTTTAATTTCGTACCACTGTCTAAGGAAAGCTTTTGACATTTGCTACACATTTAAACATCTTTCTCTTCAATTTTATAAAATCTTCCTCTTTCACTAGGAAATTTCTTGCCTCATTTGTAGGGAAGCAAGTGCCATAAAAGGAAGACGCATCTTTCAGAGTGGACAGAAACTGGACAGATATAGGAAATGTTTGGCGCTGTTTTGACTTTTGTTGCTGCTGAAAAGAGATCAGTTCAGGAGACTGAGAAATATAACTGCAGGATACTACCTTAGAGGATGTACTTGCTGGGATTTTACAATCTACAGGCATTGCCTGTCAAATATACTGTACACAAAGGCATTGCCAAATAACAACAGAGAGTATTCATGGTATTCCAAGGAACTGCCAAAGAAAACAAGCCTGCAGATTACCCTTTATTTGATGTTATGCTGACATTTTTCACATGAACAGGGTTTCTGGAACTGAAAATTAAAGGATGAACATCTAAGAATGGATTCAGGGCCAGAATTCCTGCTTCAAACCTTGGTTATGGTTTTATATCTTTGCTTATTTACCCATAATGCAAAATAATATTTAGATTAAAGGCCATCGTGGTAAAAGACTGTTCCACTGTTTTCCAGTGCACCAAAAAAGTACTTTTGCTCCATGGAATTGCATAGAAGTAATAGATGTGGGTTAAGTAATAGATTAGATTTGAACCATCTCGCTTCATAGTTGACAACTACCTAAAGCTACTTATAAGAAGAAAATAGTATAATCTACCCAGAAGACTTCCCACTTGTTAATCTATCACAGCAGGAGTATGAAAGCTGGAAGAGGTCTAAGAGTTCAAAAAGATACAGGGAGACTTGGAAAGGCCAATACTTAGTGTCAACTGTAAGAAACCCTGTGTCCAATCCCCTGCTTTGGAGTTCTGGATGCAAGATGGGAAATGGCAAAATTCAAGTCACATGGAGTACATGATTCAGGAGCCCTAGAGACTTGCTTAATCTTTTGTCCATATACTGCCAGAAAAATAACAAGTGCTTGGAATAGCAGGAAGGCAAAGGGAGTGGAAGAGAGCAGAAAGATTCCTTCTTGTCAGACTTTGCCAGGCTAAACAAGCCCAACTCTTGCAATCACCAGGTGCTCCAGGCCCTGGACCCCTTGGTGCTCCTCAGATGAACTAGCTGTAACATGCCCTTATCCTTCACATTTCCTGGAGCTAAACAGGCAGGAGGCCTTTAGAGTGAGAAGCAGCACATAAACCTCAGGGAGGAAAGAGGGCATGGAAGAAGAGAAAGAACACCATGCCAGGCATGACATGTTGGCATAACACGAGACATAAAAATGCTCCTGTACAATGTTCAGTAATTTTAATTACTTTGCTCTGTTCATTGTAGTGAACAGAACCCAAAGCTGCAAACATGGAATAAAGTGTTGCAATTTTCCAGTAGAGGTTGCTATGAGGCATAAACATCTGGGCACTAAAACTGATAAACTTTTTCTTTTCAGTTTGGCAGCTGCAAAACCAGTATTACTCAAGGTATTTATCAGTTTTATATACTTCTGCTTATCCCAGACAAGAATACTTTTTTTTTCATAATGCTGGAGCTCTGTTTCTTGCTCAGAGACCAATAATTCTGGTGAAGTTCATGACAGTAGGCCCTGGATATGTTCCCTCTCTAACGGAAAAAGAGACAGCTCTTGTTTTCTTCTTTCTGGTATTTCCTGTGCATCTGAAGACTTTCTACTTTCATTACAGATGAAGGAAGAAAATACATCTCCTTCAGTATTTTTAACTTCAGAACTTTACACGGACAACACACTCTGAAAATAAGAAACAGAAAGTATTTTATTTCTTCTCTGTCCCATTTTCACTGATTTGTTCCATATTTAATATTATAGAAATAATCTTTGTAGTGACTTGGAAGGTAACTCAAGGCTGGTTAAAGAGGCCATTTGTTGTTAGGGCAATATTGCTTTCTGAAACTCAGAGATCAATGGCTGTCTCAAAGTAAGCACCCAGAAATGTCATGCTCTTAAAACTTTAGGAACTCTTGAAAATCAGTGAGTAGCTTGCATCAGCCCAGGAAGTCATAAATATGAGCTTTACAAAGAAAATATACAATGATAAAGAATAAAAAACTCAAGACATCCTGGACTGCCTATAGAGGAATGACAGATGGGGGAGTCAAACTGTGCACAAAACTATTCTTTGTAAACGGTTCGGAAACAAACAGGAGTGCTCAAGGATGGAGAAATTCATAAGCACAAAGCTGACCCATAAATGAAACTGAGACCAGTGCTTGTGTGACAGCTTAATGCAGTCTTGCTGCATTTCCTCATCAAAAAGCAAATCCCTGATTACTAAGGGCTTTCTAAATCTCCAAGCTTAGGGAAGAGATTTGTTAACTCAAAGCAGGAGCAAAAACGCAGCCTCACTAAATTTGGTGGGAAAAAACCATAGTTGATCATACAAGAGAATTTCACAATCACTCTCAGAGGTGTAACTTTCACAATTAGCTCAATGATTACACAAAATAACAAAAGCAAAAAGGTGGAAACATATTAAGCATAAATCAATGAAACACAACTGAGCTTTTTTTTTTCAGATGCCGAGAGTGTATCAGCACTAAAATCACTGTTGTATTCTATTCTTTTTGGCTAAGTGTCATCTAAGAAATATTCAGATCTGGAGAAGCATTCAAGAGAATTCATTTTAATCCTCAAGTCCTTTTCCAGAACGTGAAAGTGATCAGTAAGCATTCTTTAACTAGTTGGTCAAGGCAAAACTGAAGCTGTGTTTTCTTGAGGGCTATAAGCTATATAAGGTATGATCTTTTTTTCCTTTGAAGATCAGAAATACAACTACCTTCATATCAGTAGGTTCAATGGTACATCAAAAATAAAATTATACACAAGGTGTTTATTCTTATTTAAAAACTGACATGAAAACAATTTCTATTTTCACAATGCAACATCTTCCCAAAATTTTTTCCCATTCTTAGCTGTGATCTGGGCTGTAGTCAAAAAATGCTAAACACATTATTTCATTTCTTTACAGCGAAGGACAACCTCAAGGATTATGTGCCTCCCTTAATGTGTTTTCCACAGAAGACTATATTTTTGAAACTTTCTAATAAGAATTATTGCCTTTAAGATCTACAGAAATAGATCAATGTATCACTAATATATGTATTTTAATTTTTTTTACTAAAAAGAGGAGCCTTCATGGGAACAAAAATCAACTGCTTGTGTTGTTTTTGAAACCCTTTTTGTCTGGCCAAATCAGTTATTTTCCCTGTATCTTCTTTTAGAAGTCTCTCTGTGCAGTCAGCACTAGGGAATTCAACAGATTACTGCAAAACCACAGCAAAAGTAAAAATGAAGGGCAGCACTATTACATCCTTTCCTTTGCTCCATTTTTGCCTACTATTGCACAAAGATTTCAGCAGAGATGCATTACCACAACATTTAGCCTCCATAAATCAGTAACATTGGGTATTTTTTCAGTTTGGCTGTCCATGCTATCAGAAATGTAAAGCACTTGCTCTCTGAGCAGGGGGCTTGTGGAACAAGGACTGTCTTCATTAAGCTCCTCTCTGCAAACACGGAATCCCAAAATGACAAAGTCACAGAATGGGCAAGTTTCAAAGGGATCACAGTGGGTCATGTGGTCCAACCTTCCTGATCAGACAGGGTCATTCTAGAGCGTATGGCGCAGAATTGTATCCAGATGTTTCTTGACTATGTCCAGTGAGGGAGACTCCACACCCCCTCTGGGAAATCTGTTCCAGTGCTCAGTCATTCACAAGTAAAGTTCTTCCCCATATTCAGATGGAACTTCCTGTACAGCAGTTTGTGCCCATTGCCTCTTGTCCTGTTGCTTGGCACCACTGAGCAGAGCCTGGAAACCTCCTCTTGGCACCCTCCCTTCAGGTACTTACAGAGTTTGATGATGTCCTCTCTCAGTCCTCTCTTCTCGAGGCTGAACATGCTCAGCCCCCTCAGCCTATCAAGGGCTCCTTACTGATTGCAAGCATGCAGCAGCCCTTTCCCACCTGCTTGTTTGTATCCACAGCTTTTGCCAAAATGAAAGGAAATATGCATGCAATGAAAATTCTGCTTTCAAACAATTTCTTTCTTTTGAACCACCAGACTATGTAAACTGCTTGGTTGTATATGAAATATTCAGACAAAATTAAAAAAAATTTCAAACAAAAATTTGTTTGTATTTGCATTGAATCTGTATTTTTCCAGGATTTCTTTGGCTCGCCTTTGCTACAGCTTTCCTAGAAGTGTCGTCAGTAGCCCCTACCACCTCCTTAGAGCCATTTCCCTGAGAATTCCTGGAAATAAGTTTTCTTTGTTGGCCTCAAACAGTAAACACTAGTTTATAAGCTGCCCAAACATCTAAGGTAATTTCTTCATATTCTGGATGGCCCAGTGAAAGTTCTTTTTGGTTCAAAATGTAGTCGGAAATCTGACACATGTCAAACAGGTGAAAGAAGTGTTAACCAGCTTTGGGGATTATGGGGATTTTTAAATGAAACATAAACACTTATCAGCACTTATCTCAAGTACAAAAATGGTCACAACTCATACTTTGCAATTCTGTAGGGAGCACACAATCTGGAGCTTACATCTACCTTACAGATCTGTGAGCAGAATTCTGTCATTATAAATGTATTGACTACCAATAAGCTCGGGTTTCATTTAATGTTTAGGTATTTCAGGCCACCAAATAGTGGCATCTCTATTAGGAGTGACATCAATAAAGAGCACAAAACATACAAGGCATCCTTGGCAGGCGTTTGGTGTCTTTTGTGAAGAAATAAAAAATAGTTTAAAGTATATGCTTTAAAAAAAGGTAAAATTTTCTCTTTAAAGGACAGAAAGGAATCTTTTAAATGAAGACATGGGCATCTAGTTAAATTTATTTTAGAGACAATGCCAGAAACAGACAGATGCAAGATCAATGCAAAATTACATTATTGATAAATACAATTCAGATAAACCCTTTAATCACTTCTCCAAATTTCTACCAGTATCTTTTTCTTTCACTGCCTGACACATGCCTTTCTTTATTGTGCATGAAACTGCAGAACATGTTTTTGATACTCAACTATGAACACTTAGAAAAAAGCATAAAGAATTAATAGCTTTGATTCTCCTTCCTCAGTTCAACCCAGAATTAGTCTCTTGAAGACTAAAAGACATGTGGATGCAATCAGGACCACTCTTTGAAATGCCATTTGTCTGTATTTCATTTCACTGATAATGAATCAGGCAGTCTAAGGAGTTGTGTAATTTCCATCTGTGGACTCTAAAATTTGCCATGAAGCTTCCAGTACAGGGTAAGATTCAGTGATCAGGAAGACAGCCTGCACATCTAGCTTCACTTCTGTGACAGATGCCTTGCATGATGAGACACGCTGCTCCAGCTCTCCCAGTTATGTCAAAAGGCTTTGTTCCGGGTCCTATAGCAAAAGCCATTTCTGCTTATCAGGAAGACAGTTGAGATACCATGAAAAAGAAGGATCACCACAGTCCATTCTTTCTTCCTCAGTTAGCAAGTCCTGGCCCACTGTTGTTTCCCAGACCACTCTTATCACCCTCTGCAGCTAAACCTCCATCACAGCCACCACTGTGGTCAGAGCTTGTGTGAGCACAGATGACCCCCAAAGGAGGGAGGAGCCAACTCTCGTGCAGTCCCAGAAGGATGGAACTCGGCAGACACCACGCCCCATTTCCTCAAGCCAGTTATTTGCTAATGGCAGTGCTGCCACAAAGCTCACAGCACACCAGCACTCACAGCCTGTGTAGCTCTAGGCACCCTCTGCAGTTGGAGTAGCTCCTCAGGTGGAAAGTCTTTCTCCCTGCAGCAGCCCTCCACCAGAAATCCCGCAAAAGACAGCAATTAATCCTCACAATCTCATTTTCCTCACCAAAAGACTTGCAGACTGAATTTTCTGAAAGTTATTAATACCTCAGACAGACAGGAGGCGTCTCTGCCACCACCTGTAGCCACCACAGCCCAAATACCCATTAGACTATTCCCATTCTAACTGATTTTTGGTATCTGGAATTTCCAGATTATTGACTATATAACACTAATATAATACAAATATGTCAGTCCCACAATGCCTTTCAAAAATGAACAGACGCATACATTTTCAGTAGTTTTATTGAAAAATGCCTCTTTCATTTCAGAAATAAATAATATAAGGCAGTGAAATTCACAATTTGCAGTTAAAATATAAAAGCAGCAATTCTATATCCATAGTCTTGCAAACAATTTCCAACTGCTTTTGGTAACTAAGAAACATTGTATTCTGAAAAAAATTCCATACTAAATATACAACATAAACATGCAATTCCATCTCTGCAGGATTGACTGCAATTTGGCATAAATGTAACTGTGTCTACAAACAAGGAGATTTCAGGCATTGTTAAACTGTATCCAGTTGATACAATGATTTCAGCTACTTGATGTTTGTGGTGTTTAGAGGAGATGTATAAGAGCTGTATATGCTCCACAGATTGTAACTCAGAATAGAAAAAAATTACAATGATACTGGAAGGAGAGGGAAATTTTTGGTTCGTTTTAGCTAGATATTGCAGACCTGTGTTCTGACTGAACTGAAAACATGCATTTGAAAAGGAAGAAAAATGTATAGCTAAAGCAGACAGTCCTTAGAAAATTTGCAACAGCTCTGTGGTTATTTTTGTTTTGGTTTTTTGGTTTTCTTTTTTTTTTAATGTATTTGTTTTTACATTACTTTAATGAAAAGATAGCACTGGGATAACTGAATGCACACCTTAGTCTGTATGCAACCACTATAAGCAACAGTATTTTACAAGCATTTCCAGAGCAACGTGAAGTGTTTGGGTACACACATTGCTATCCCCACATAAGCGAGATACAAAACAGGGGTGTGTCTGATCCAGAAAGTCATATTGCAAAAGGAATGATGCACTCTCCCTGTGTGTATCTGCAAATGCAAGAACAGCAAAAAAAAAACCAAAAAAAAAAAAAAAAAAAAAAAACCAAACAAAAAAAAACCAAAAAAAAAAAAAAAAA
>JAYDZK010000169.1:82222233-82274354 GCA_034509185.1 Euphonia xanthogaster | reverse complement strand
AAATAAAATAAAATAAAATAAAATAAAATAAAATAAAATAAAATAAAATAAAATAAAATAAAATAAAATAAAATAAACAAAAAAAAACAAAAAAACAAGAGTACAATATTTACTCACTACTTCCTATTTAAAACAAATCATGCACAACATCAAGCAATCCTAGACCAAAGTGTAAATGGCTGCTCATATACTTGAACATCACAATGAGGCAGGCCTGCTCACTGACCCATCTCCTCCTGACTCACTATGCTCAGATTAGCAGGACTGTCTCATGTGAAGCAGCTCAATATGAACAGCCACACCTGTGAAGGCTATTTAGGGCAAGGTTAAGATTTAGTTGCTCATAACCTACCTGGGAATCCTTGGCCATTGTAAGGGATACTAGCACACTGGGATGAGTCACAATATCCTGGTGGCCCTGGGGGACCCCGAATGCCCGCATTTCCAGGACGGCCTGGTGGCCCTGGTGGTCCTCGTGATCCTGTGGAGCCTGGTGGACCAGTTCTAGATTCTCCTTGTGGACCTAATTTTAGAATTGAGAGGTTGGGTTGTTTTTTTAAAGAGACATCTTGATAAAACAGCTAACAATACTTCTGTCTAGACTGCACAGCCCAGGCTGCCTTTGGTGAGAAAGCACTTGCACTCTGTTGCTGTATGGGGGTCAACAGAAAGAAATACAAAAGAAATATAGAAATGTGACTCATCATGAGTTGCTTCCCTGTGTGTGGCTTATTTAAGTATTTATTCTTAGAAACTAATTTAGTAAGGTTTGAGCCAAGTAAGAAATGTCAATGTATTCTCTGGTTAATTTCCCCTTTGTGTAAGATATGATGATCTCAAGGGAAACTACTAGATTAGACAAGCACACTGGATTTCTATTAAAATATAGGAGTACATCAATTATACTGCCCAGTAGCCCCAGGATAGATGAGGTAATGTTGTTTTTGGAACCAATCTTATTATGGTTAGCAGAAAAGTAAAGCTTCAAATATCTGGGGCTACAATTTGCTGCAAGCATATTACAGTTCCTGTAATGAAAAGTCATTTTAGCCTAGTAAACTAAAAGCAGAAACAAGTGATGCAGCTGATTTATGCTAAGGCATAAACAAAATTTCATAAAACGAAAACCAAAACTAATAATCAAATAATCTGTCCCTATTATCCAGTAACTCTGCATTTTGGAGTATTTTGTAGTCCAGCAAGAAAAGAAAAAAACCTACATACTACAAAATAATCATCTGATAAGATTTATGAAAAATATCTGTCAAATATTTGGACAATGCATTTTCATGAAACACATTTTCACATTAACAAGCATGCCAGATGACTAAATTAAAAGATAAACACCTATTAGCCATGTCCAAAAATCTTTCTAAATTGCTATTTTTGTGGTGATTTCCTACAAATTTATTAGAGTAAGCTCTAATATATGTCAAAAACATGAAGTGGGAAAAGGGTGTTCATTCACCATATCAAGTCTGGTTCTCTATGAAGAAATATTTGCTTTTCTCCTACTTTTCTGTCATCTGATTTAACAAAAAATATTTACCAGGTGGTCCTGGCAAACCTCGTGGTCCTTGGGATCCAGTTCCTCTTTCACCTTTCTCTCCAGGGATTCCTACAGAATAATAAAAAGGCAATGAAAATCAAAAAAAGGAAACCACATCAACAGATACTTCACACTCTCTCACTGACATTAATATTTACTTCCCATGATTTAATACAACAAGAGTGGTTAAAATTTATGTTCTGCAGATGTTCAAATGTGAATTTGCGAAAATAATTTGGATATAAATATAGTAAACCAAGAATAAAATAGGATGTAGATGCAACTTAGTATGAATAAACTCTCTCAAATATAGTAAAGTTTTGAGATACTGAAGCACCACAGAATCCTCTTCTTTTAAACTACAGTCAGAAAGGTATTTTCAGCCTTGGATACTTCTGCTATAAAGGATGGTTTACACTCTCTTAGGAACAGTTTTAATCAAAAAAGTTTAAGAAATTCTTCTGAATTCCTTGATTTATTCCTAGCCTTTTTAAAAGAGTGTATAAAATATATCCTAGAAAACATAGCACTGAGTCTACGCTATAGTAGAGTAGTGGAAATAAGCAAAGGCCACAAAAGAGTACACTACAGACACCCCATGTGATTGCAGGGATCCAAGATAGTTGTAAAGTAGATTTACTCATATGTTTACTTTCAGTTCAGTTGCTTCCCTCCCTCAGAATATTGTAAAGAGCTAAGGGTGTTGATCTAATTCTTTAAAGCCCTACATTTATACTTGTTAATGACTCATTTTCTCTCTTAATCAGTGTTCTACTTTGCAAAGAGTTGTCTTACTCCAAACAGCCTTTCAAGATGCAGCTGTATAGTGCCAGAAGAGATCTGAGAACATTTGCTTTCCTGGGATAGTATGTGGAAGTCTCAGACAGCAGCCAAAATGTTATACCAATTTGTATGTCATGAAACCTGAGCAAGAGAGAGACAGGAAAGCACTGATCTAGTTAACCTTGTCCTTCAGTACACCAGTGTCCCTCAGGCAATCCAACTGGCCTAGCAGGGCTTCCTAATCTGACAAGGTGAAGGGAGCAGACTGCTCCTCCGGCAGCCTCTGCACTATGTCCACAGTACAGCTGCCTTGGAATTTATTCACCTCTTTCACCAGGTGGTCCTTGAACCCCAGGAGGTCCTGGGAATCCTGGTCTTCCTCCAGGTCCAGGTTCTCCTCTTGTCCCAGCAGCTCCTGGGGGACCTGGTGGACCTGGTGGCCCTGGCTGGTTTCGGTTTGAATAATAATCATTCGGGATTTGATTCAGCATTTGATTGAACCGGCTCATTTGACCTTCAAAAGAAAATAAAAATGTGAAATGAGTGAAAATCTTTTATCAGAGTGGGAAGGAAAAAAATATTATCTCTCTTAATTAAATCCTATTCTTGTTTCTATTCAATAAATTAGTACAGATTAATTAGAATGACTTAAGACAAATGTCCGATAAGAAAGCTGAAAATGGAGGAGGGAGGGGGTCAGGGAGTTTCTGGAAGCCAGTGACATTAAAAAAAAATATCATAGAACTATTAAAATCAAAAAAGAGGCAATTTTTTACAATACTCTTGCCCTTTGAGTTCTATTTAGAGGTTGTTTTTACTCTGAAGAACAGAAAGGATTTGCTCCACTTCTAAAGCTGTAGTATCACATTTCTCTGCGCTTTCAGACCTCTGCAGCTACCACAGGCAATATAAATTATTCACGTGTAGAGTTAGCAGCACAGTCAATGGAGTCATTTTCTTAAGCCTGTGGGATGTGCAGGCTTGTACCTGTACACCTTCTGCATATGGTCAAATTTCATTTCCAAAAAAAGGATTTGTGAACAAAAGCAACACCATTTTGAAGCTCTGCAGGAAGGAAGCCTTAGTGTAGAGACACATCTGATTAGTATAATGTGTCAGTCCTACCACAACACTGAAGAAAGAGATCAGCTGAACATGAAAAAATAAGGCAGGGATGCACTAAGAAATGTTAAAAGATCTTGGACATGACATCCTTATTCATAAATCTAACACATTCACAAATGTACTTTCCTTCTTCTGTGATGTCTAACTAATAGAAATGTTTCTATTAGCATCCATCACAGACATTTCAAAGGACATACTGTCCTCCTCCCTGCACACAGGCACTCTTAATGATCCAAAAGGTATATCTGTTTTCCTCAGTCAGCACTTAACCTTGTAATAGATACAATATAAAAAGCCAGTTTGCCTCTGTCTTTCTTGGCAGGTCTACTGATTCAAAGCACTGATTCAAGATCAGAGAGAATATCTCTGTAGAGAGCGACTTCATGGGCTGCAGA
This sequence comes from Euphonia xanthogaster, assembly GCA_034509185.1. Taxonomy (NCBI): domain Eukaryota; kingdom Metazoa; phylum Chordata; class Aves; order Passeriformes; family Fringillidae; genus Euphonia; species Euphonia xanthogaster. The sequence goes on along the minus strand of JAYDZK010000169.1, from coordinate 82,270,502 downwards.
GCTGCACTATGTGGCAGTAGAGGACTGAAATTAAATTTGAAGTCCTTTTCCAAATAAATATTGTTTCTACTTGCATAGCACCACTGATTCTGTGCACAGTGTTTAACCAGCACTCATCTGTCTTTCCCTGCTGGCAAAGTACCTGCAGTAAGCATCCTTTTCCTCACTGATTCCCTTCTCTTGAAGATAAGAAATGTTTAATGAGAAAATATATACTGATTTTATTGCAAAGATGAAGTAATTTTGGAGCAAAATGACAAAGGGAACCTCACCAGAATGTTTAAATTGCTTGTGTATTTCCAAAGGTCACAGATTAGTTCCAACTCAGTTTATTCTGTTAGTCTGTGATTATCAAGCTAGCCTCTGGATCTGGCAAAAATTTGCTACATTTTTTCCACCAATTCATTTGCATTGGACAGCTATCAGATTGTCAAACTCTTGCTGTGTTCTGTGGCCAATATCTGTCCCTTCAAATTTAAACCATTGTTTTATCTTTTTAAGAAAGTAGTTAATTACTTGTATGGGATACAAATCAAGCAACACTGTTTACCATTTATCAGTTGTTCACAAACTTGTCTTGCAACTGCTCGCATCATGTTCTGAGAAGCAATATCACCCTAAATAATCAAATCCAAAACAATTGTTCCATTAGCACTTTGTACTTTTAAAGACATAGTGTTTAATTTCAAAATCATGAGAAGAACTGACTTTTAAGCAGACTTACTCTGTCACCTTTTTCTCCCTTCATTCCAGGTGCACCCTAAAATAAATAAGTAAAAATTAAGCAACTGAAGGATTATGTTATTTCAACCCAAATACAAGTTTGAGATGTGTAATTCTAGAAAAGGTTTTGACTCCTTCAAGAAGAAAGATCTGGTTCTCTTGAACTTCTCATTTCAGAGATGCTAAAACAGGTGCCAGAAAAGAGTGGAGAAACAATGATCTTTTGTCTGTCATCAAACACACTAATAGATACAGAAGAAAAAGATCTGAAGGAAAAATTCAAACTAGGACCAAAAAATGGATGCATTCTGACTCTTGGATCACGCTGTCAATTTCAAAGTTGAATTTCTAGCATCATATTTGTGTAAATGATCAACGGTCTTGTGTGAATAATATATGACTGTTTAAGTTTTATATGACTTTAATTTTAAGACAACTTATTACAGAAGGTATGTTAGGAAGAATAACATGTCAAGGAAAGGTAGCTGAATCTTCTTGAATCTATATGAAAAGGATTCTGTATTAAGTGAAATAGAGTTATGCAGAGATTACACATAATATGGAGAGAGTGCTTATTCTATTTATAATGACAGCTTCTCTCTTAATTCTCAACCATTTCTAGTCTTTTAAATGTCTCATAGAAGCCTTAGTTTGAGCTTTCTAATTAATAAAATTTGTCAACTTTTCTCTAGCAGACCTTTCCATTTGCCTTTGAATAGTTTAGTGGTTGTGGGGTTTTCAGTTTTCAAGAGTACTATGAAAGAAGCAAACCAGGAGGACTGATTCTAATTTTTATGTATGTATGTGTATGTGAAAAACACTGGGAATAATGATGGGGCTAGCATGAGTTCACATGGGTTTTGATTTCTAGCCTAAATTACTACTTGAACATAAGGGATATTTCAAAGGTAGAAAGATCAGTTTGGTCATCTGCTGCTCTGCATGGCTCTGTATATAGAAACACACACATCCTGGGTGTTACTGCTTTTTGCAGTGTAGTATTTCTTTAAGGAATCTATTTATCACCATTAACAAAGCAAAGGCCAAGTGTGGGCTGCAGCTGTTTCTCATAACATTCCTACAGTACCCGCAATTAATTTCAACAACATGGGACACCAAATCATTCCACTGAGGTCACAGCAGACACCTCTCGAATGTGGTGACACCGTTTCACACACTTCTGTCGAGGCCTTGGGCAGACAAATGCCCTAGGGGTATGTCAGGGTGTGACCTTAGTGTGGTCTCTGAGCTTCTCTGCTGCAGAGTTGCACACACCTACCCCATGACACGCCACAGAAAATATGAGACAGTTCATCCATCACTGAGTTAAGTAGTTGTCGTACGGTACATTTGCATCATGAATAACAGCTCGTTCTTGCAAAATTAATTGTACAGACTCAAATGAAAGATTTAGAATGGTGACACCATAAATGTGCCAGTGGAATAAATTATGCCACCAATGAGGCAGCTGTGAATATGTATAAAATATACCCATGAAGCTGATGAATATCCTTTCCCTTCTGTCCTTTTTCTTTTCATCTATATTTTTCTTACTCTTTCTTACTCCACAGGGAAATGTTTTTCTTTTAGTTTTAGCTTATTACAGCCATATGCTGAAACAGACTATGGACTTGTAAATGCCATACCATAAATAAATGGTAACAACTAAAACCATCATGAAAATAGGACATTTCTGTCTGTCATTCTCCAATAATTAACATTGTGGTAAATGATGATGTATTGAAACTCTAAAGAAACCTTAATTTGATTCTCAGTTAACATCTCATTCATAAACTATTGCATGTATCTGAAATATTCATTGAACAGAACTGTAGGTTTTTAATTGCACTAGTCTATTACATGAAAATCTGTGGGGGCAAAAATGGTAAAGAAACTATTCATGCTTCTCTTTCTGTTTGAGATTTTCCAATTTTTCTATCTCCTGCAAGTGTATTCCTTTGAAATTATCTGCTGTGTATGTATTTATAATACCTTCTTGTTTTATTCTCATTCTTTCTATGGCTTTCATAGTAAGACCTTCTACCAGAAGCATATCATACAGTACATCTTTTGTTTATTCACTAGGTAAGAGGAGAGAGAGAGAGAGGAGGCAAGGCAGGGCAAGACGAGGCAACGAGGTCTCCCAGCTAGGAAAATGATAATGCCATGTACGGTCAATTTTAAAATTCATTGAAATAAAATTAGCCTCATTCCTCAATTTGTGACCTTGCAAACACACACTGATTCACCCTGTGTAGCTGGAAGTCTAGAGCCTATTTGGAACTAACTTTAAAATTTGAAGATTAGAGGCTGACCATGTTAACAATAAAGTGCATTTTCCACCTGGATATTTTAGAAACAAATTTTCAAAAAAACACCCTGCAATTACTGAGTTACTATTTGCATCTTCCTCCCTCTTGGTTATATGCCACTTAAATTTCAGTTAATTTTCTTTTAATAGACAAAGAAGTGCAGTTTACCCTACTGCTTGACAGCATTTTAGAAACAGCAGCTGCTGCTGGCATTCTGTTTTGTTGCTATCCTGCAGTGAAGGAGTCACTTGAGGTCAGTGCAAGGAAAAGCTGGTTTATGCTGCATGTGGGATTTTTCTGAGCTGTGGGATGAAGGCTGGGGCCGCAGCATAGTTCTACTGCTGAAGGAGGACAAAACAAAGGAAGTTTTGCTATTTTTACTTTTAAGGATAATGTGCTCAATTGTTTTTCCCAAAAGAACGTTCGCTTCCCTCAAGAACCACCAGCTCATTGCACCGAAAGCAGTGCCTTTTTGAGACTTCATCTAGGACATCTGCATAGAGGGATGCAAGAGCAGTGAACACATGGCAGCAGAGAATGCAAAATTCTGAAAACCTGCATGTAACTCACAACAGACTTGGACTACCCTCGAAAGGTTTTCACAGTTTATTGGTCCTGGAGGCATCAGTTTAATAGCACCTTACTTATTAAATTTAAATGCCTTGCATTTTTTCTCAGGAACTGTCTAAATCAACAAAGTCAGACCCTGTTGTCAGAGAGTCTGTTTTATAAAGAGGACAGCTGTACCTAAACACAACATAGTTTGCCTACCCATCGTTACTGTTTTCAGTCTCACACCTATAAAACAAGTACTGGAACTTTTCCTCTCTAGTAGTCCACCATCTTCTATTTCCCATTATATTTATTCATAGAAAACATATCCCTTCTTGAGCCAATATCCTCTTCTTGTTTAATGAGTCTTTGTTACTGTTGATGGTTGATACCTTATGATATGTGTATGAACCACTATTGAACTCTCACTCTCTGACCAGACAGACAACAGATATTTTAGTCTCCTCTAGGATAGTCTGCATAGAGTTCTCAATAAATTACCAACTCATTTGTGTTCTTACAGTTCCTTTTTCAGTTATTTTGTGGCTACACTGGAAAAAACACCTACGTTTCTCTTGGAGGTACTTGTAAGCAGACCAAAAAGCCAAATTTCCTATTTCCATGAAAATTCAGTTAACACTTCTAGGATTTACTTGTTCTAGTATAAGTACACAGTGAGGTAGAGAGATGTTTACAGTGTGGTGTGCCTCAGCTTAGCACATTAGTGGTATTGAATACATCAGGAAGGAGCTCCAGCCAACCACATTCAGTGGGAGTAACTTCGGAACACCAAGGCTGCTCATAATTTGCAGGTAACTGTATACCTTTTACCTGGAATGCAATATCCCTTGGTTTGCAGGGGTCTTTCTCCTCACTTTCATTTATTAGTACTAGCAATACAAATTGATCAGGTAGAAGAAAAACCTGGCAGGATCTGGTGAAAAATTATTTATTCCTTGTATTTACTAGAGACAAAGTGAAGCCTCATTATCTTTCTCTTCAGGCAGAATTATGATTCATGACAGTGCAAGTTGCATTTGGCTGTCAGGCTGCACCTTTGGCAGCTGTAATACTGCAAACAAAGGAAGGCCTTGAAATTCTGTCCACCAGGCATCTGATAAAACATCTGTACAATGTACAAGCCAGAATTCCTGCTGGGATCTGTTCTAGAAACATTAGAAATGGTAAATATGATGCACAGTGTCCCATTACAAGAAAGTGCAATAACTGTGGGGGAAAACATTTATTTCTAATTGAACAGAACTCTTAAGAATTAGAGTGCAGGAGAATTTAGACATGGTGCTTGGACAGGAGTTAACTACCTTGCTTTGCAAAAGCCTTTAAACTGGGCTTGTAGCCAGATTTCCTTCTAAACACATTATTTACCTGCAGAAGATCTTTACTTCTGAACTGGGTCAGAAATCTATTGTCCCAGCTGAAGGAAAAATCAGATACACCTGACAATTTAAAGCTCCCTTGTGAAGCACAGCACTTTGTGCTCCAGCCATGTCAATTCAACACGTAACCGAGCACAAATATCCCATTAGCAATGTATATCTAAAGGCAGAAAAGCCTCAAGACTTTCCTAAGACACTCTGTGTGCTCTACTACAAAGAGAAATAGAATTTATAGTGTGGCAAACACAGACTGTGTATGGAGAAAATGACCCAGCTTCCAGGTGCTCATGGGAGCTTCCACTTCGTGTCCATCAAGTTTCCCAGCCTACTACATATTCTTTCAAATTATCCAGCTTTTTTATATACAACTATACTGAGGCAGAATAGAAACTTCTAGATGACTGCCTTACATTATCCACAAGTAATGAATGACTTCTCATTTCACTTGCTGTCTCTGCTCCTGACTCAAGCATAATTTCTCAGAGATCCCATGAATGACTCAAATTAAATTTCCCCTGAAACTGTTGGTGGGAGGCAGCACCTCCTGCTCTTTCTCCCTGTTCAGGAAGCACTTTAAAAGTTTGAATAGAACTCACAGAAACCACTCCTAAATAACTGTGAAATAACATTGTAAAAATAATGATACATTTGCAAAACAGACTGATTATGTAATATTATCAAAGATTGTCCACCTTCAGCAGTTTATCACTTTTTTACTACACACACATGCACTAGTGTAAAGACTTTACAATCATTTTGCTGACCTAGTTTTCCATGCTTATGCAGTGTAGGAATGAATATATGTCTTGGCACGTAATAGTCTATGATCTTTTTAGTGGAAACCAGAGACCACAATTTCCAGCCCCAACTATTAAACTCAGCAAAATGGCATACTGTAAAAATAATTTTTTTTAAAAAATAGACTTGTGGGTTTAGGTCAACTCCACTGTATTAACCACCATCATAACTGCAAGACAACTATTTAAAGCAGCAGAAGTTTCGTGTTCATCAACAGACTGTAATTTTAAATTTGATACTCTAAGTGTATCATTATCTTACTGGTGTCCCACGATCTCCTGGTTTCCCTGGTTTTCCACTTGGGCCAGCAACTCCTGGAACTCCAGGAGCACCCTGCAACAGAAGACAAGTAAAATGAATTGTGGAAATACACAATTACCTAAGCGCTAATAAGAAATGTGTTACTCTATTGAGTACAAAGTAATATTGAAAGTAGTTCCTATCAGGTTGTTTCCTTTTAGGTACATATCAGGCTTGAAATTTTTTTTGTGGAATAAACAGTTTGCTTCCTCTTGGAAATGTGTTCTTTTATGTAATGCCACAGTTTAACAGGCATTGTGGCACTGAAAGATGCAGAGGGTGAGTATATGTTTTTGGTACCATTCTTAATGACCGATTCCTAAAAAAGTACAAAACAGTTGGGCCTTCTGTGTTCTCCTAGCAGGTCTGTGGTCCATGTAAAAATCCACAAGGAAACCATAAGCCATTCTAGAGATACTAGATAAATGCAAAAAAAATTAAAAGGCCAGTATCAGATTATGTGACAAAAGCTCATCTGCACATTCACAAAGGAACATGAGAAAGACAATTGTGGGGGCGTGGGGCCAGCCCAAATAATATCCTACCTTAGAGACAGCTGTCTATATATGTAATGCAAATATGTGTTCTGTGTGGTTCTGCCTTCTGGAAATGTACTTTCCAACTTGCTATAGGTTGGACCTGGTGACATGGAGCTGCAGCAAATTGCCTATCTCATTGCTGTATGATCCAACATAGGCTTTTCTCTAAAAGCCAGCCTCTTTTCTAGCATGGTCCCACAAAACACAATGAAGCAGCTCTGTAAGAAAAACTAATCCTCAAATACTCTTGTCAAGAAAAACTTGTATTAACTGTGTTTGTTTTCACCAGTGTACAAGTAATAAGACAATTGGTTTCAGAAGACCTAGCTATGCATTTAAAGATCATGGCTAAATAACCAGATAAACTGGTTCTTCCCTTACTTACCCAGGCAACCAATTTCAAAACCACTGTTATGAACATCTGTGAATATATGCTTTGCCCAGCTCTCTGCTCACCTTCTACCAAGAGTTTTTCAGACCCATTTAGGAGATTGAGCAAAGGATCCATTTCATATTTGACAGAAATTGAAAATATCAATGGCTCTCTCTTGGCTCAGGTCTCTTAATTCAGAGCATATCAAAGACAAAATTATATTTACCGCTGGTCCTGGTGGGCCTCTGGGACCTGTGGGACCATCTTTTCCTGTGAAACCCTATTCAAAAACAAAGGCAAGATTAGAGAAAAGTGGTCTTTACAATTATATAATTGTATATATATGATTAGTATTGGCATTTCTTTTAAAACCTATCCACAGTACACGTTATAACATAGCTATCGCAAATCACGCTGGAGAAGGCTATGGAACAATGAGCTTCCGACAGTTCAGATGTTCAGCTGCTGTTGATTAACTGAAAATGAAATCCGTGTTTCTTAATATTTTTGAGAAAAAGAATCATTATTCTATCCCAGACGAGCAAAATCTCTCTTTTCACTGTTCTCTCACGCATGGTTTAACTGGAGAGCCCCCTCCCTCTCAGATATTTCCCCTGGAAGAATGAAGACTCAGAAATCCCATTTCAGTAATCCAAAATAGCATTCACAAGTCAATGTTGATGGTCCATGACCCACCAATCCAACAGTATCCTTTTTGGCAACTGGCTGTCACACAGCCATCTATTTTCATGTCCAGATATGAATTCCCACTAAAGGACAGCTATAAATGTATATATCAGCTATTAATTTTGACTGTAAAGGCAAATAATTGCTTCAGTCATCTTAAAGGTGATATTCCACTGTGATGACAAAAGAGATTTACTTGACTGCAATTAGAAGAAAGGAATTGCAGCTCCACAATGAAATACCTGTATACATGCCCTTCATTAGGAAGGCATTTCAGAGTTCTCCATCCAAAGAAGCTCCTAATAGCCAAAAGTTTAGGGGCAAGCCTAAACTTCACAGTAAGTTTAGCACAGACATATTCCTTACCAGTATGGCATCTCCCAGATGTTGAGATAAGCAGAGTTTCAAAGGCATTCCCTGTAGCAGCAACAATGTGAGGAAGACAGCAGGGCTGAGTCCCTCCACAGAGCCCTGCCTAGGGGACATACTGCTCTAAGGGTGAAGGCAGCTGAGAACCTTGTCAGAGGAGGGAGCAGGGCAATTTTTACAGAACCTGTCTGGCTGCCAATAACTGTCTGGGGAGTTTTTCATCCCTGATGTGTTTCCAACCCTTCTACTTTTGACTGTCCAGAATGGACGCTGATAAAAGGACTCCTCTTGAAAAAAAAACGTTTGAAAATTGAAAGATATATAAAGAACGGGAAAAATCTGACAACATAAAAATGACATTACTTGGTCTTTTCAGAACATAAACCGAGGAAACCTTACCCTTTCTCCTGGAGGTCCCACTGGTCCAGGTGGACCAGGTAAACCTGGCGTTCCCTGAAGGAAGAAAGTGTGAGAAATTGTATCCATGACAGAACAAACATCACAGCTATGTCATTCCATATACATCAAATATATATGTTCTTCCCTCCTTTCTGTCTAATCTCATTGCACACTAACATGTAGCTTTGCTTCCTACAGGACATTACTACTCCCTAAAAGTATACTACTCAGGGTTGTAAGGACTAATGAAACAGATAAAGAATACAAGGCCCTTGGCCCATGCCTGACCTTATCTGATACATGAAACTAAGTCCACAACAGCACTTAAGCATTCCTCATGTAGTCTTTTAATCATCAGTAAAATTAAGAACAATATAGTAACCAAGGAATATTCATTATGCCATGACATGTGCAGATCAATGACCTTAGATTATCTATAAATCTGGCCAATTAAAAAGGACCTTAATTTTCTTCTCCTTGTATAGTTTAACATACAGAAACCTGCAAGTAACTGAACTTAAATATTGTTTTCTTCTTTCAGAAAGCATACAATTGATGTCCCAAGGCCATTTGAATTCCAAAAGTAGAAAGTAATTAGGCAAAATTGCTAAAGAAGGGTGCAGCAAAGGTTCTGCAATCTTTATTTTAGGAAGACATTTAACTGCAAGTGGTCAGAAGATGAGAGACCTTCCTGGGGAATTGTCAGAGTGCTCTTCCTAATCAAATGGTCTATCATTGTGCATTCACAACTGTCCAGATGGACATTTGGCTGGACCAAGCACAGCTGGTTTTTTCGTGTTTGCTGTTTTGAATGCTTTACTATTACCTATATTTCAAATTTCTAAGTGCAAGATAACTGTGTTTCCAAAACTGTGGCCCATGGAGGTATGAGAAGAGCCCATGACTCCTAATGATGTCAAAGACAGCTGTCCAGCAAACAGGCTGCATCAGGAATAGCCCAAAATGACACCACCTTGTCTAAGTGTCAACTTACCGATCGCCCTGGGAGTCCAGGCTGGCCAGCATCCCCTTTCATTCCTTGACGACCCTATGATTTTCACAAATGATTACAGAATGCATCATACTTACAGGACACAAGGTGTAGGAGGATATAAAGAAGCAATTTGTTGCCTTTCACAACTAGCTGGCCTTCTGTATATGCTACAGCACTCTAGTATAAATGCACAGTCCAAACCCACATGAACTAAACTAGACAAAACAATATTCATTTTTTACAGTGGCTTGCATGATAATCCAGCATTAACAACTGGTACTAATCAAAAAATTTGTAAACATAGACTTAGAACGTGATTCGCAATTTATAGGAAAACTAAAGTACATGACTCAAAAGTGCTCTAAATTCATATTAGCTAATGAGAAATTCCACGAATGTTGGTGTTTTCATTCTTTTTCAAGTGAACGTGACAAATTTATGTCTTACTTGCATTACACATGTAAGAGGAATGTTTTTCCTTTCTTGCTGTTTGATACCTCTAGATCTTCTTTAATAAATTTTTCCTCCCAGTATATAACCAAAAAAAAAAGCATGAAAAGAATCTACACAGGCTTACAAAATCATTCTACTTTGTCCTTACAAAACAGAAGGTGTTCCTAATGTCTATCTTAAGGCACATTTTGCTTTCCATTTCCCAAATTCCATTACAGATGGAGCAGGTAACCAATTTTCAAATGAAAAATAACACAGCATGCAATTAGACATCACTTCTTCTTTCCATAGACTTTATATTTTGATCAAAGACTTCATAAAAAAAGCTCCTGAATATATTAAAACTCAATCCTAAATAGGAAACATCATAATTATATTCTTGCTTTTAGGGTGATTATTTATTGAAATATGGCAAAAGCAGCCTTAATACATTCACAAAGTAGAGTCATACATGCAATCTTCTATAAAAACCATAGTGAAACTTCATCAGTGTTAATAAGAATTACTCTGGCTTTGAAGGCATACACATGAAATCAGAAATAGCATCTTGCTAAAATATGGATGGTGTTGTCAAGAAAACCCCTAGCTACAGGCAATAGAAGTTGAATATGGAAGTCTGTGAAAAAGTCTTCGATGTAATATTGCATACTTAATTTTCCTGTACCACAGTTTGATAGTTTTGAGTCCTTAAACTGGAATGTCTAGCAACTCTACAGAAACGCCATTAAGGCTGACAACAGAGCAGCACAGTTTACATTACTGCACTCAGACTTTGTCCCTTCATTAGAATCCCATAAGCACATGTAACATTAAGGACAGAAAATGCTATTTTATTAAGAGACTTGATTCAGAAAGAGATGTGTTTCACAATGCTACTGCATTGCAGGGACAAACTAATGCTCTGGCAAAGCTGCCACTCTCTTCCCAAGACCACCATCCCCATGGGCAGCTCTGGCTCCACACACACTGCCTGCTGGTGGCACTCAGAAGGGGCACTCCAAAGGGACACTCACCGGTTCGCCTGGGATTGACAGCCCATTGGGACCCTGTGGACCTGGGGGACCTTGAGGGCCCGGAGGACCTGTCTCACCACGAGGACCAGGAGGCCCCTTAAAGCAAAAAATTAAAACAAAATTGTAAATGACAATCCTGCCTGAAATCCAAAACTGCAAAATCCTTTGGGTTAGACACTTAAGGTAAGTCAGAAGCCTGGAGACACATTTAATGCTTCGGAAGAACGGTGGAAATAGCTGTTCAAGAGGCGTACTCTTTCATAAGCTATTCTGTGATTCGTGTTGGCAGTCTCAGGCTGATACATGCCCTCTGGCAGTGCCAATTAGAAGTATTGTCATGTCCTCTGTACAGATGAGAGAACAATAATGCTGCAGAGTGTGTATTAACACTCTGATGCACATAATCCCAGTATCGTAATGTGTAGTCAATGCCTTTGAGGCTACATAGACTGTGATATATAGTCTCAAATAGATAGGCTGCGCATAAGTAACATAAAGGCATATTTTCAACTAAATTTTTAATCAACATTCTTAGACTAAAACTAAGCATAAAAATTTTCATACAGGTAAGCCTGTAGTAATATCATTATAGATGCATTTTGGGAAACATACTCACAGATGATCCAGTCAAACCCCTTTCACCTCTGGGACCTTTAGCGCCTGGGCCACCCTAAATTGAGTATTTGGAAAGAAAATGTATTTCATACACAGAAAGCAAAGGTGCATAATACTTATGTGCATTATGAATTCTCTTTAACAAACTCTTAAGTGAAGCTCCAAAGTTTTAAAGTGTACAGATTGTACTGCTAAAAAGGGTAGTAGAATGAAATATGCATCAGGAACTTAGGGAAACCACATCAGCTTCAGCCTTGCCAATTCAGCCCATGAAAAATTATTATTTTGATTTTTGTCTCTGCAGACATAAACTCCAATTTATATCAATCAAAAACTATGAATAGTAGACTACCTCTCTAGTAGACTACCAGACAACTTAACTGGGCTTTAGTTTCTTCGTGCAGCACTTTTGACAGTTTCAAAGTATGACTACTGGGCTGACTATAACTTCCTAATATTCAAAGCAATTGATAGGACTATGTCCATTCCATAAATTAAAATCTCTCCCCATAAAAATAATTTATTTCCCTGACAGAGTAAAGAATCTTTCCTTGGAGTGAAATCTTGCCTCTGTATTTAGGAAAAATATTTTTTTCAGTCCATTAAAAATGTCTTGGACATGATGTGCAAGAGTCTGGGCCAGAGTTTTTCAGCCTATCAAACAATGAGGAACTAATCTCAGTGATCACACTGAAAATATAGGAAAAGATCATACAAGCAAGTAGATGTGGTAGGAGCTGATGAAATGGGGATGGACTACCATGTTCTTAAGGATGCATTGATAGAAACTATGTCTCTGACTGACATTTGTTTCACAAAACCACAGACAAACACAAAACTACTTCCATAAATTAAAAAATCAGAAAATTTTCTATTGTGAGTAGTTACAGCTGGTAACTTACAGCTGGTCCAGGAGGTCCTGGAGGTCCCACACTGTCTTGAGTACAGGTACAAGCATTTGGAAGAGCTGGGCACTTTGCTTCATCTCTCTGAAAATTCAATCACAACTTATTACTGTCCTTTTAAAGAAATGTATTCAGTGGAAGCATGCTTTTCTGAAACAATAGCAGGAAGATTCTCTATTACCCTGTTTCCAAGTAAAACTCACAGCTAAACTGTGGTTTCCAAATGTTCTACAGGATCTTTTATATTTTTGGCAAATTTTCTCTGTGAGCTACGCAAGGCATTAACAATAGAGGGACAAGCAAAGTGTTGTTGTAGTATTTATATGCATTTGACAATCAGCTTGTGCTGACAAATAATAGTTACTTTTTTGAATGCCACTCCAAGAACAGATTAAATAAATAAATAAATTTCCCATTAATAATACCTAGAATTTGAAACATCACTGGAATACAAATATAACAGATATTTTTTGCAAAATTTCTAAGGGGCTCAATTCTTGCATTACAGCTTTACTGTCTCAGACACAAAACTTTGAATTAAGGTGCAGTTGACTGGCCTCTCTGACAACTGTGATTTAGATGTACTGTCACTACAAGGTTTAATAACAGCCTAACAGTAATATTATTAAATTTACTGTCATTAACATTTTTCTGGACAGCCTCTGGTTCATTCATACTTACCATAGAAGGGAGATCACAGCATCTGTCTCTGCTAGTCCAAACTGGACTGCATACAATGTCAAAATTCTGGATTTCTAACTGTAAAAGAAAGTAATACTCTTGAAAGATCATTAAGTTAGGTGTGTTGTTAAGTATGACATCTATCAACATTATCATTAAAAATCACTCCTCCATTTATTTCTAATTATAGAGTATCCACAGTATATGCACTCAATCACTATCAGCTCTCCCTATTAAAAGAAGAAAATTCCTGCCCTTGTTTGAATTTACCTGAGTGCAACTTCCAGCTACTACATGTTTGTTCTTGCAATTCTGCTAGAACAAGAAGCTGTAAAGACTAAACTTCTCAGTTAAGTACATTGGGTTTGACAGTACAGATGCTTGAAAGCTTTGGATGATGCAACAGTGGTTTCCCAACAATCCCTAATCTCTACTCTCTCTCATCAGAAAATGTCAAGGTCTTGCAATAATGAATGGATTCATATTTCTTGCTTACTGTTGCTGATCTTCGGTCGCCTTTTAGAAGCTTCCCAAGTATTTCGTAGCCATCAGTTGTGATATTGCCAGCCTCCTTAATTGGTTTTTCCATTATTTCACTGCAGTCAATGTAAATCTTAACATTTGATGAAGTAACAACAATATGGACCTGAAAAAAATTTAACGAAATATTTAGACATGGTACATGGGCACAGTTACTTTAACACCTTAATAGTATTTCATAGTTTCAATAGCACTGTTTTAAATTTTATTCCTAGTACTCCTGCTTTGCCTCCAACTGGTGGAATAATTCAAACTCAGGGAAAGTCTATGACATTTATAATCTCTTTAGAATATGTTGAAGGTCAATAAGATGAACACACAAGCACAGCTATGAAATACTATTTAATGTAATAGTTGAACTATCATTAACTATTTTAAAAGCTTGCCTTAAATTTTTTTTAAGATGGCATAAAAGTAAAAAAAATAAAAGAACTTTTGAGAGGAAGTGAGTATAAGCATTTCTTGTTCTCTTCTGATGGCTGGGACCACACAAGATGTTTATAAGCCTGGGACTGCCGACTGCCTAACAGACTCTGTAGTTCAGAAAGTAGATTGTTTCAGACCCAAAGATACAGAGCTCAGTTTCCACAGATGACTCAACCAGAGGCATTAACTACACTGAGATCCAGGAAGTGACCAGAGAAGCCTGCCCAGAGCAAGACAAAATAATGGAAGATGGAAGAGAATATTTCCACAAAAGAAATCAGGTTACACAAACATATGCCAAAACAAGGGGAAACGGGGAAAAGGAAGAGATTAATTATTGGAAATAGAGGACACTTAGGAGGGAGAAAGGAATGATTGTAATAAAGAGAGAGTACGTTTACCAGGAGACGAGAATGAAGTGCTTGGGGAGAAACATAGTAAGCCTTAAACAGAGGAACATATAAAACCTAAGCAAAGATTATCTTTCCAAACATTTATAGTATGTATAGCAAATGTTACAAAAGTTAATTTTCAACATTTCTCTGAAAGCCCAGAAAATATTTAGGGGTCTCTGAGAAATAAACAGGAGCCACTTGAGCATGTCTAATATGCAGTTGATAAAAGAGCATCTTCAGGCAAAGAAAGTTTTCAGGGGCTTTATATACCTTACTGACAGCACATGTTTTATGTCCATCATTATAATAGCTATGTAATTGTTAAAATATCAACACATTAAGATCAGGAGTAAAGAATCCCTGAAGTATGTGGTTTTGTTTTTGTTTTTTTAAATCTCTTAGTACATAACCACACAGAAGCATGTTGCTATTTGATGACTGCTTTAAAAATTGGCACAAAGTTGAGAGATTCCCCTAAATGTCCTGAGTCAATAAGTGCCTGAACAATCTCCTGGGAATTTTTCCTTTTTTTTCCCTTTTGAATATTTTCCCATGCAGTCTTGTCTCCTAGGCATCAGCACAGCTTATCTAAAACTTTTTTAAAATTATTTGCTTACACTTTATATCTCAGTGCTGTGTATACAAGTGGGGATTTTAATTAAAATTCCCAACTGAATTCATTGAACAAATAATAATAATAAATTATAACTGCATCATCCAGTTTAAACACATCGCAGATGTAATTTACTAGCTCTGAAAAGTACCTAATATGCAAGTCCTTCTACTGGAATGTTAAGTATTTGTCACAATTTAAATAAAATAAAACACATTGCATAGCAAATATAGATCATTATATTTTCATTAGCACAAAAAAACAATTTAGTAAAGGTAAATCTACATCAGAATGTTGAATGAGATCAGCTTGAAAAGGTTCAAACAGGAATAACTGCTGAGCATCACCTATCCATCCAAAGAAGAAGCAATCCCAACAATCAAAAATAAGGAGAGCTCTCCCAAGTCATTGACTCAGACACTTAAACACTTAAATCACTTCCAGATCTGCATTCCAGCCTGAATCTCATGGCCTAAGCAATAAATCTAATTAAAGAAGGCATCTGGTGTTTACAGTAAATAACATGTCTCTGTGTTCAACTCCAACACATTTTGTTTTCAACAGTTTCTAACACACTGACATAAAGAATCTGTTCTGATTAGTTCTGACTATTTCTTTATTTTATGACATTTTAGGAAGGAAAACATACTTTAATTTTTCTCTCCAGCTGCCTTATAAGATAAAGTTTGATGTTGTTCTGATCTGCTGCTATGTGAATCACATCAATAAGCCAAGCAAACTAATTTCCTATATGTATATCAGCAGAAAGATATACACTCATTATCAAATTTCCTCTTGCTAACTACTGCAAAATGACAAGCTAAAAGGAAGTCTAGTATGGTAAGAATAAGAAAGTAGAAGCTGTCTGTCTCTCCAAAACATCAGTTAGAAATTTAATGACTGTCTCAGGCAGTCAGAATTTTTCCTATGGAACTTGCCAGATTCAACAGCTTTCACCATGGCTCTGCTACACAGAGTGTTCAAGTATGCCAAAGTAAATTTCCCCACAGTTAGGTGTAGTTAACTGTATTTCAGTGAATAAGCCAGTAAGTCATCAAATGAAGGCCACAAAAATGTTTAACATTTAGGAAAACCTCTCCTTGAATTGTAAAGATTTGTCATTTCTTTGAAATTGGACAGTAGGAGAAATTGCAAACGTACCTTTAGAAATGTGTTAATCTTGCTTTCCTTCCTTCATCTATCTGTAACTACTGCTATCCATTATTAGGAGCTAATTAACACAGCTGATGCATAAAGCTTTCCCAGCAGGTGGGCTGGGGAAGTCCATTATGCCATCACTAACAACCTGACTGAGATAGGAATTTTAGTAATCATCTGGACAGAAGCCAGAAAAGTCATCTTAGTTTCATGGTGAAAAATCCCAAATATAGCTCTAAAGCAAGGCTCTTCCAGCTACTTTAAATATCAAAATCTGAACCTTTGATTCCTTTCTGGGAAAAATAAGACAGGGAATTATGCATTGCACTAAGTAACGGAGATTTTTTTTTCTTAAGAAAAAGTCTCTTCAGCAAGAATTCATAATTGTAAAGCTTTAAGATAATTTGCAAATCACTGCTGCTCCTGTTCATTTTTTGGCATCTTAGTATCACTTTCTCTCCATATGTATTCATGTATTTAACTATGAAAATGACATAAAAAATTGGATTTTTATTTTCCCTGTATTTTTTTTAATAGACAATTTTACATAACTTCTAATTTCTGGCAGCTAGCAAGGGCCACAGATTTTTCCCCATTTGCTCTGATAAATGAGCAGAACATCACTGCAAGGGCTGTTAGATAAGTTTGCTGAGCTCCATCACATTTAGAGAAACTATAAGAGAAAACATGATTCTAAACATCAACAAAATTAGCAACAGATAGTTAAGCAGACTGCAGGCAGTACAGCATGTGGAGAGCTCCACACCACTGATCTGAAGAAGTGTCAGCTCTCACAGTGAGATCTAAAATGAGGCACACTATATACTGCTTTGCATCTAAACAGTACTTGGGGATAACTCAACCTTCATACCAAAACAAGATACACCCTAGCCTTTACTGAGAGTTTTTCTCACTCCAGTAGATTCTTGTATTTCCTTAAAATTGTGTTTTCCTACCAAGCTATTAAAAAAAGGCAAATGTCAAAGACAGAATAAAGGCTGCTTAATGTAGGTATGATCCAAAGCTACTCAAAACTATCAGTTACAAAATCCATGACATAAACATTTCTTCATAGAGTCAAAAATAATCAGGCCTAAATTCTAAACTAACCAGGAATAAATTCTAAAACAAGAATAACTGGATATAATATAAGACCAGTTTGGGAAGTTACTCCAAATTCTGAGGAAACCAATAGCTTTTATAGTACTGTGCTATTTTCATAATCACCTGTTTTTTAAACAGATGAAGTCACAAAACATTATAATGCTGGCACCAGTTATCTTTCCTGGCTTTCAGTCTAGCAAAGCTCAGTCGACAATTTGGCCTTCAGTATCTGGAAGTTGACAGAGGCAACCCCTTATCAGTATCCTCAAAGGAATGCTGGTAGTGACAAGTCATGCAGAAGATGGCATCATAAAGAAAATAAATGCTATACTCAAGCCATATTTAGTCATCAGATGAAAGCCTAACTAAATAGAAGGGAGATAAATGAAAACATGAGAATGTGCCTTTCAGCTAACCAAAAATGTTGCAATTTCAGCTCACTTTCTTGCCCTAAACATATATACTTAGCACAGCAAGAAAACATTTTTAAAATATTTTTAGGTGTTCATGTAGCCTGAGTCAAGCACTTCCTGATGACTAGAGGTAAGGAAGCTTGGGAACACCAAATTTTCATAACTTGGTGCACAAAATTAGAAAAGCAAGCACAGATCTATGACAAGTGAAGGCCCATGCAGCAACATGTAAAGATTTCACTAGCCATTTTGTCAATTCACAAACCGTAATTTTCATTCTAAATTATAAAGACTTTTTATGGGCTCTCTCTCCTTCCTGTTGCTTTCTCAGTTAACATGACATTGGAATATTTTAAGCCCAGTGTTTTTAAGCAAACAAAAAAAAATCATACTTACAAAATATACACATACATATGTATATATGTTTGTTAAACATACAAATCTTATTCAATATGTTATTTACCTCCCAACACTGGTTCCCTGCCTACTCACTTTCTCTGGCTGTATCTTCCTCTGCTCTGAATGATTTCAAATCATTACACTCCCACACAATCTTTTCTCACCACTTCCTTTCCTTTCTTTCTTCCACTTTAACTTTTATTCTTCCTCTTTCATGTGGCAGGAACCAGTCTACAATTTCTTCTTCAGATATATCCCTCCACTTGCACAATCGTAACAAATTCTTGACAAATCTCTTACATTGATTCAAAGAAGACCTATAACTTCAGAGATCTTCTTTTACATGATCTGCAGGTCCTTATGTCAACTTAAAATACTATCCAAAAACCAGGTACAGTTGCCTGACAGTGACTTGTGCTTGGCTTTCTTCTATGTAAAAGAACAGTACTTCAGAAAGCAACATCATAATTTCAATCCTTTACCTTATGGAAGCTTCCATAAAAGATTTTCTTTACATCATCATTATCAAAAGTAATGGTTTGAACCTCTCCTCTTGCATCCTTGTTAAAGAATGACAGCACTTTGCTGGCAGCTGCAATAAATAAAAATAACACATTTCATTTCATAAATACTACTGAAACCACCCTACTAATACAAACTTATAGATAAAATCTAGTTTACCCCTTTTAGGGTAAACACAAATCATAGGTGATCTTAATGACCTGTAAGTATATAGATGTACTTTCCTTTGATTTTAGAGTTAATACTAAAGTTGAAATGCAGTTTAGATTAATTATTCTTAGTTGAACTATAGATGTACAAAGTTTAAAAAAATTTCTTAAAACTAAAAATGTATAATCCTTTTATGATGTACAAATGCTTTGGGTTTGGAAATATTTGCTAAGAACACGTGAACAGTAACATAACATGTACTTTCTCTATGCAATAAGTATAATCATCCTTACGATCAAGCACAACTCCAACTTGTGGTTTGTAATCTCTGTCTGTAATCTGCCAAATTGCAAAAGGCTCATTGGGGGATTCAGGCAGAAGACGGAACAACAGAATGATAGTGTACGCCTGCGGCAGCCCCTCCGGGTGAATCTCCCTGGAAAGACAATATAAAGACATTTTTTCACACAGAAACACAGGACGAAAATAAGATCATCATCATTTGCTATTTTTCAAAGAAAAGACACAAGAATAACAGGGAAACCACAGTGTCTAGTGGAACAGAGCATTTTAACTACTCTCTCAAACAGAAAAAAACCTTGTGATATAAAAACACTGTGATTTTTTAAGATGAACTCACAACTGTCTTCAACTGGTCCCAGAACCACAATTAGAGAGGTTGCCAGAATATGACCTAGAACTCTTGGGTATGTATTCTTGTGGCAAAATTCTGTATAAATTACACGTGTTTTAAATTCCTTGTTGATAAGTACAGAAAAAAAGACCACAGCTTTATTAATTTTTTTCATCTGGCCTGCTTCAGTCAGGCAACAGCATTTAACTATTGCTGCCCTTCAGGCACAGATACAGAGATGGAATATTTAATGTCTTCTTTGAGATTGGTGATGCATTTGGGCTCCAGATCATTCTCTAGTGACTCAGGTTTAAATTTGTGCTATTTGGACTGTTACACATTAAATAAGTAGAGAGCCAAAAGTACATAAAAACATGCATGAAATGGCCTTCAGAATTTTTCTGTAGGGGAAAGGAGGGAATGCAAGAAAAGGGATGATCACTGCTTCTCCTCAACCATTACAATGGAGCTCAGAAGGAGATTCAGTCACATGAACATAAACATAAAAATGCTAAATTAAAAGAGGAGCTGCTTTGTATGTTGGACAAAGCTTATGAACTCACACAATTAGGAACTCTCCAATAAAAACCACATCACTAAGTCAACAACATCACACAGCACAGTGCAAGAATTCAAATATTAAAGTAGATATAGCAACACAATTTATAATTCGGATAACAAGTTATTTCAGATATGGAGACAACTATGCCACTAGGATCAGTATAAGTTTATTGTTTTGCTGATGCAGTGTAGAGTTTTATTTTATGAATTCTCATGAAAAAAAGTGCCCAGATTACTCTGGCGAGTCTATTCCACCTCTTTAGCAAACATTAGACTGTGTACCACAACATTTCTAAAAAAAATTAAATAAATGTGAAGCCTATCTTTTTTTTTGTCTTTTCATCAACTTATCCTAAATAAAATATCTATCAATGCAAGAGAGTTGCAAAACTGAGATTATCTGTATTTCCCTAGACTGCAAAAATCCATGTTGTCAGAGACCTATCATCCCTACAGGTATTAATGTCATGCCAATGAACTTAGAAATCCTCAAGTCCTCCACTTTTGAAGCTGTGATCTCAGAAGGCTAGCAAAAATAAATTATTTCTTCATAAACCTCAGCTTCTGTGCTTGTGAGCTTGTCTTTACCCAATCTGTCAGGATTGCAGATGATTTCAAAGGCTTCCATGAAAAGAAAACTAAATTTTCCTAAATTTAATGGGAACAATGGGCTATATTTAGGCATCTCCTCTGAACCAGAATAACCTTCTTTGAAACTTACTTAAATAGATGGAAGAGAAACTAATTAAAAATTGTAAAAAGGGGAGAAAGGTACTGTTCCACTTCCAGTAAAACTAACTGCTAACTAAGTCCTTTTTTCCTTTGGGAAAAAATGTTGGCAAGAATAACCATCATATTACCCATCCATAACCAAGATCTAAGAGCACAGGCCCTTGAAAACTCTGCTCCACTTGCCAAATAAGGCAAGTCAAGTAGAAGAGAAACTACCCTAAGTCAATGGCATCAAATGTGCTGCCTACTGCAGTAAGAACAATGCTTCTGGAAAAAGTGATGCTAATCCCTCCATATTGAAACCATTTCTGTCCAGCAGTGTGGAATTCATTGTACTAAGGAGATTGTTGTTCAACTGCCTAGGTATAAACTGTGGATTATATGCAACTTGCATGGTTAAGAAGCATAATCTCAAAGAAAAATAAGCAACTAGATTAATAGTGAACTAAGATTGTAGTGGAAGAAATAGATTAACATTTAATGAAAACAATGATGTTCTTCAGAGTGTACTTCTTGAAGTTCAGTAAAAAGAACATTAAATTAATGCATCTTCCGTAACACACATATGCTATCTATAAACTCTGTTAATCCTTCATCACCTGGTCACCCTAAATATAAGTCTTGTGGTTTACTTACCGTATTGGCTGGCTGATAAAGGCATTTTTGTGGAGCCTATATGCTACATAGCTTGGGAAAGAGCCTGATTCCAGTGAAACTCCTTGTACAGAAGCAAAATGCTTCTCTGTTAGATTGTATGATTCCAGCATCTTGAAACCTTTAAGTCCAGAAAGAAAATAAAAAATAAGAAACACTGTAAAGTTGTAAAGACACAAATGAACCTATGCCAAAATACTAGACAATTACTTACCAGGTGAAGTGTATCCCTCCAAGTAAATAAGGGGACAAGCTGAAAGATATGAAACAATATATAATTCAAAACTACTAAGCCTACAAAACTACTAACAGGATATGAACATAGGTATACTTCAAAAAGTTTTATTACCAAGAAGTCTATGCTATTATGAATTCTGAGACAGTCTTTGTTACATTTGTCATACTGTGTCCTGTGGTAGATGTAATGTCAAAATCTCTACTCATCACTTTTAGTAGGGTATTTATACTCTGAAAAATTAGAATGACAATATGGAATGACAAATGAACCCCAAATATTATAAAATTATAGTTCATAAGAAGAAAGCAGGACAATGACACAGTCTTTCCATTAATATTTAGGGCATGAGTCAAGCTGCATAATAGCTGTCAGATTCTCAAGAAATAACTGCAAATTTATGTGGCTCCTCAGGAGCCAGCAGATGAGGCAGTCAGGGAACATGCAGTTGCACATGACAGGCCTGAGAATTTCTTATTTTTGCCATAGAAGGATTTCACTTGAATAAACAATTGAGCTTTACTTAGATAATTTTAAAACAGCGTCACACAGTATAGCTATACATCTTTAGCACTTATTGCAGGGGTAAATGAGAGACTTGTGGTGCCCTGCAGTTTACATTAGGCATCTTTCTACTTTTTAAAGTTGCCAGTGACTGTTACTCTTTTTTCTTCTAGTAGTACTTTTGAAATGCAAAATTAGATTACATAAACCACAATACTCATTTCAATATTTTATAAAGTAACTTGCTCCCTTGAACTATATCCAGTTGTTCTGAAATCTAACTTTTTAATATGAATATATCTTCTGATGTACCTTAAATAAGATGGCAAATTGTATTCGGTTTGCATGGCAAGGCTTTGCTAATGGGGGAGCTACAAGGGTGATTTCTGTGGGAAGCTGCCAGGCGCTTCCCCTGTGTCCAACAGTCAGTTCCCTCTGGTTTCAAGACAGACCTGCCACTGGCCAAGGCTGAGCCCATCAGCAGTGGCGGTAGTGACTGGGGGATAACACATTTAACAAGGGGTGGTGGCTGGGCTGGGGGGTTGTGTGTGTTGGAACGGCACAACAGCCTCCAGCTGAAGAGAGGAATGAGAATGTGTGAGAGAAAAAACTCTGTCAGGCACCAGAGCAGAGATTCCAGTGCATTCCTGGTCTTCCCGGTGGTGAAGACTGTGGTAAGGCAGGCTTTCACTCTGAAGACTGTGGAAGTCCACAGAGGAGCAGATATCTGCCAGCAGCCCCTGAAGGACCCTAGGGCAGAGCAGGAGAAGGAGACCGATAGTGTGGGAAGCCCATACTGGAGTAGGCTCCTGGCAGGACCTGTGGCATCCCAGAGAGAGAGAAGCCCATGCCAGAACAGGTTTGCTGGCAGGGCTTGTTGACCTCATAAAAGACCTACAATGGAGCAGGCTGTGCCTGAAAGACTGCACCATGTGGAAGGGACCTAATGAGGTTCAACAAGGGCAAGCGTAGCATCCTGCACATGGAGGGGAATTACACCGAATTCACTTTGGGGCCTGACCTACTAGACAGCAGTTCTGCTGAAAAGGACATGGAAGCTTTGGTGGATAACACTGACTATGAGCTAGCAGTGCCCTTGCAGAGAGGCCAGTAGTATTCCATCAGTATTCCATCAGGAAGAGTGGCCAGCAGGTCAAGGGGAGTGCCCCTCTGCTCAGCCCTAGTGAGGCCACATCTGGAGTGCCATGTCCAGTTCTGGGTTCCTCAGTAGAAGACTCGGACCTACTGGAAAGGTTCCAGCAGCAGAGCATGAAGATGAGAGGTCTGGAGCAGCTCTCTCATGAGGAGAGACTGAGGCAGGTGAGCCTGTTTAGTCTAGAGAGAACTGAGAGGGGATCTCATTAATACATATAAATATCTCAAATGTGGATGTCAAGAGGATGGGGCCAGACTCTTTTCAGGAATGTCCAGCGACAGAAAAAGGAGCAAAGGCACAAACTAAAACACAAGAAGCTTCACCTCAATATGAGGAAGAACTTTCTTATGTCGAGGGTGGCAGAGCACTGGAACAGGCTGCCCAGGCAGGTTATGGAGTCTCCCTCTCTGGAGAAATTCAAGATCCATCAGGATGTGTTCCTGTGTAACCTGCTCTAGGTGACCAGAGGTGTTGGACTGGATGATCTCCAGAGCTCCCTTCCAATCCTAACAGGGTGATTCTGTAATTCTGTGACCCACACTGGAGCAGTTCATGAAGAACTGCGGCCCATGGGAAGGACCCATGTTGAGAAGTTCGTGGAGGACTGAATACCAGGGTAGGGACCCTCACTGGGGCAGGGGAAGAGTTTGAAAACTACTTCCCCTGGGGAGGAAAGAGCAGCAGGGATAACAAATGATTAACTGAACACATCTCTCATTCTCTGCAGTCCTGTGATGCCCAGGGTGAGGAGATAAAGAAAACTGGGAGTAAAGCTAACTTCAGGAAGAAGGGAGGGTCAGGGAAAAGGTTTTTAATACTTGGTTTTATTTCTCCTTATCCTACTCCAATTTCATTGATAATAAATTAATTTTTCCCCACATGGAGTCTGTTTTGCCTGTGACAGTAACTGCTTGGTTATTTCTGCCCTTATCTCAATCCAGGAGCGTTTCATTGTATTTTCTCTTTCCTGTCAGCTGAGAAGTGGAGCAATAGAGCAGCTTTGGTGGGTACCCAGCATCCAGACAAGGTCAGCCCACTGCTCACTTTTAGCAGTATATAAGCAAACATATTAGTTTGGGAGAAAGGAAACCAATGTCTTCTACTCACTTGAGGTAGCTGTCTCACACACAAAGGTGACAAGGTTATCTTGAATCTTCTCAAAGGCATCAAAGTCATCAACAATAAATACATGACGCTCACTGGGCTTGCTGGCAATCTTGGCCAGTTCATTGTAATCCACATCAGCCACACCAACCACAAAGACACTGAAGCCTGCAAAAATAACACTTGTTACTTGAAATGCAGCAAACATACATTAACATTTGTAATGTTAATATTGCACAAACCATTGACTTGTGATGAGCTACCTATGAGGACACATTCCAGATCTCTTTTCACCCTGTCAAAGCTCTGAAAGGTGTTTCGCATCTTGGTTTCAAAACTTTCTCCTCTTTCATGGTTTTTTGGGACATTATCCAATCTCGTGCAGCCTTGGCTACGTAGTCTCCTCACTCTTTAACACAAAACATACAATTCTCTCAACCCTACAGTATCTTAAATCTGTTCTGTGGCCAAAAACTGTACAGACAATTAGTTATCCAGGTGTCTATCTGTCCCATCTCTTGCATTTCATGCCTCTTGGTTTCTCTTTCTTAGAGTGGTATTCACCTCACCTACTTCTGCTTTCCAAGTTGTCTAGTTTTTCTCTATAATCACCAGATAGACACGGTCAGATGCAGAAAGCAATTCATCTTATCTCCCTCACATGCTGAATTCAGACAGGAAAAGTCATTGTGTATAGATGCCTATCTGTTGCTCTCTTCACCAGTTGTAAAAGGACCCTACACAATGACCTTAGACTAGACATTTAGTTGTCAGGTGTCTTAAGTTAAATGAGAAGAACCAGACCATAGAGGTCAATCATATCACCAGATGTAAATTTTGTTGAAGAGAAGCTGCACAGATATAGGAAAAGCCAGTTGGAGGCTGAAACTGGGATTCACGTTTATTCCAAACAATAAAAGTAACAAAAAAGAAGATAATTATTCCCCTGTAGCCAATTCTGGGGAAACTTTGGCAGACATAGTCTGTCCAGCTTTGAGCATGCTTTGATATGTGTAGAAAACAAAGCAAGTAGAGACGAAACTAAAAATGGTAAGGGGTCTCAAAAACATGATCAACATGACATTGAAGGAAAAATAGGTTTGTTTGGTCTAGAAAAGAGAAGACAGAAAGAGGAGATGACAACAGGTTTCAAATACAAAGGCCCATTACAGTGGACAGCAATCAGCTTCTTTCCTGATTAACTAGGTAAATGAAGACAACAATCTCACTAGCATGAAAAAAGACTTAGGTGAAATGCAAGACAAAGGTCTCCTACCAGTAGAGTAGTTAAGGACTGAAGCATATTGTCCAGGGAGACTGAGAAACCATCTAGATAGAACTAATTCTTCCAGATTAAAGAGACAGAGAAGATGATCATTTGTGCTTTACATGCATAGGGATGTACAACATCTCCCTGCTCAGAGATCAGGACTAGGTGGTTCATGCACTGAAATGCAAAATGCCGAGTGCTGGGACGGGAACAGATTACTACACTCACATAAGCCACAATCATCCAATCTGATGAGGGAGTGCTTCTTAGCTCAAGGGCAACAGTGGAGTCCATTCAGACCCAGCTCCTTCACAAACAGGTACTTAAACTGGAGAGACACTGGTTTACACCAGATAAAACAAAAACCTCAGGAAATCAGGCCCATTAAAACATAAGCACTAGTATGGAGTACACGTCCCAGTGATTTCTGGGGTCCAAACATCAAAAAGAGGAAGAAGTAACCAAAAGCTACGCCTTTGAAATGATATGCATATGAAATCTTTGGGAAGCTGCATCCTTCCTCAGAGAGAAGGCTTAAGAAAGTAAATGTAAGTCTAGGTCTGGAGAGCACAAATTCTTTGAATAGTTCTGAGGTTTTCCCAAATACTCAGAATACATTTCCGAGTCCATAAAGGATGAGTAAATGATTCCCAGATAATTGAAGCACTACAGAAATTAAACAGCCAGGTGCTGTGAATTGCTTACCAGAGTGCTGTATGACTGTCGCTGCTTTCCTCACCTCATCCTGAGACCGACCATCTGTGACAACAACAAGTACCTTGGGAACACCTCGCCTCATGCCACTCTCCCAAGTCAAAACCTTTTCTTTGATAAATGTTAGGGCTTTGCCTGTGAATTGTACAATAAACAAGGAATCATCCATATTATACACAAGAGAAAAATTCTTTTACTTCATAAGGGCAGCAGACAAAGAGCTAAAACACAACAGAAAAACCTACTTCTTCAGCCATGCAATATTAGGATAATAACTACACATCTTCTGAAAATATTTTATCTTAAATAAATATAAAACAGCCCAGAATTACCTGTCCTTGTGTTTCCTCCTCTGTACTGAATGTTTTGAAGAGCTCCCAGGGCCTGGGCTTTGTCATCAAATGTATTCAGTTTAAATTCAGATTTTGCCTCATCACTGTACTGCACAAACGAAACCTGAAATGGAATATAACAACACAGTGTTCAGTCTCATACCTCCAAATTCAGGCCAACTCTCTCCATTGAAATATGTAAATTTGTATATTAATAAGTCTTAAATGATCAAAAATTCTTTTCCAAATATGTCTGACTATGCGCGCACATATACATATTTCTATATATAGACATCACAGCAATGTGCACACAACTATTTTTTCTTTTTTTCCTTCTTTCCTTTTTCCTTTCTTTCTCTTCTGTGTATAAAATATAATATGGCCTTAAATGCATATGATCAAATTCTTTGTATTACTATGGTGAGGCATATATGCCTATTCTCTACTTCTGAGCAGATGTACAGTATCTAAACTTCTTCCAGCTTGTTTTTTAGGGATTAAGAAAGAATTTGTCAATAGAACGTCAATAAAGTTGAATACATACATAAGTGTATACTCTCCTGCCTTAAATACTGAAATACAATCACTGAAAATTTATTCCTAAATAATCTTTTATTTTGCTCCTTTTAATATTCTGTAAAATTGCAATATTATAGAATACTATTTTAATGCTGAATATAATATTTCTGTATGCATATATTCACATTTGTTTTAGTAAATTCACCCTTTTAAATTATTAATTTTCAATTAAAAACCTGAGATTGCTACATCTCAAGGGCTTTGTGAGTTTATTATTTTACTAAACATTGGTGTTAATATGTATCTGTCACCTATATTGTCTTCTCTGTTTCCATATATATTAGAAAGAAAAATATATGAAACAAAAAACAAATAAACAGGAAAACTACCCAGTATAGATTAGAGCTAAGAATGATAAAGATTGTCTGACACAGTAACTTTAAGGAGTATCTTTTCCTTTAAAAGTCTAGAGATTTAAATATAGGGAATCAAATGACTAAAAATAGGCCTAGAATATGAAAAGCAGAACTTTAACAATGTAAATTTCCTGTCTGTCTTCTAACCAAAGAAGATGCATTGCACATGCAGCTCTCTGCAACCAGAAATACCATATAAGAAACTCTCTCAGACCTCATGTCATTCATTTCACCTAGTGAAAGAGAAGTGGTTGTGGGAACCTAGACATTTATTTCATCCAGCTTCCTACAAGTAGAAGGAAAGCGATAATGGTGCAATGCTTATGATAAGAAGCCTTACAGGAAGTTACTTTGACACAACTGTGAGCAGCCCAGAACTCTTGAAAGTCTATCCCTCATTAGCTATTTCTGTTTACTCTCTCAAAATGCACTAATTCAATAAGAGGACCTTTTCATACTTTGCTATGCCCACTGTGGAGTGGACTCATGTTAGCACAGCATCAAAAGGCTTCTGCAAGTGCCTTTTTCAAAGGCATTCTGCTATTTAGTGCAGTGGGATTCTAGGGAGCTCAGCAATGGCAAGCCAGCTGGACCCTGCAGGCACAGGACTCATCTTTTACACTGAGAATTTCAAATGTAGCCCTCAATCAGAAGTCAGAAACTCCCTAAAACAGATTTCTGATATGACAGAGACAAAACCTACAATATAAGAACTAAGCAGTGTGCCCATTGTTGATGCCATATACAAAGAAACAAAAATATAAAATTGACCATACATCTTTGCAGTTTCTCTACCTGAAGGATTCCCACAAACTGTAACTTGTATTTCAGAATATTAACATCTCAAAATAGACTGGATTTCCCTTGTATTTACAAAATGCCAAATATATTTAATAAATAATAGGCATGCACACCCATATACATGTCTTTTAAAGCAATCTAATATGAAAAATGACAGCATTCTGAAAGAAAGTAACAATTCGGTTAATCTTCGATTTCCCTCCAAAGTGTACCCAATGGGAGTAACAAACCTACCTGGATTCCAGCAGGATTGATTAAATCAAAGGCTCCTACTGTACTAAACACAAATTTTACTACTTTGTTGAAATTATCATCACCAATACTCCAGGAAGCATCAGTCAAGAATACTATGTCTGCTTTGGCACCTCTGCATACTGAAAGTCCAAGAAAAGGAACACTTCAAATACATCAACCATATCACCATGAAATAAATATTGCTTCAAAATTTGAAAATTCAAGAATGACAAATATTCAGCAAATGTCTACTACCACACACTCAACCTGGCACATGACTTACGCTCTACACAAAAACATTTATTAAAATATATCAAAGAAAAAGTCAACAAATGTGAGAGTTCAAGAATAAAATGTAAATGTTGTGAACGACTTATTTTTCCTGATCAGCTACCATAAAACATTAATTGTCTGCTGAGAGCAGATAATCTCATAGACTTTCTGCAGAGCTGCAGAATATCAATAATTTTTTCCCCAAAGTTTTGCCTTTCTTGCTGTTCTAAAACCAGGAAATGCTTTCTTGCTGTTCTAAACCAGGAAATGCTGAAGTCTAGCAAAGCTCTAGAACAAAGGGATGGCATTAGGAAAGGTCTCAATCTTTAATCCCCTAAAAGGCTGTGCTAGTTTTAAATCCACTTAAAGTTATAAAAAATGGAGGTAAACTATGAAGTAGTCCAGCAAATACACAAAAATATTGAATAATTCTAGAAATAAACATACCATCCCGAGCTGGAGGGATTGTGGGAGGTGGAGGAGGTGTAGGTGGTGGAGTTGGTGCCTCTGTAGGTTTGAGGACTGAAAAAAAATAATGATTTTATTCTACAGCTCAAACAAGACAAATTCTATAGCTAAAACTTAAAGTTCACAGTATCTGTTACCCACCTGTATGCTCCCTCATAGAAACTGGAGGTCCCTCAAGGTTAGGGGTCTGAACAAAGACAGTAGCATTGTACTCTGTGTCTGGTGATAGGCCAGTAAAACAATGGCTTGTTTCTGACCCACGAATTGTGATTTCCTGTCCTCTGGAACCTGTCAAAAAAAAAGCCCAACAGAAAGAAAGTTAGAACCTATTACTTCCCTTCTAAAGTATATATGCATAAGTGTAGAAATGCAGAAACTTCTTAAGAGGAGATTTGGACAGCACTCTTATTCTTGTCCCATAAGAATCTTTCTAGACCAAAATTGTGTGGTGATTATGAACCCTGGAGCACACTGGAAAGTACAATTGCAGCCCACATGTGAAACCAGGCAACTGGTAGATGTAGTCCACTTGACAATAAGCAGTACTCCCTCTTTGCAGCTTTTTCACCACTCAAGAAAAACAGGTTATGTTCAGAGCTTTAAAACTCAACCAGATGTATCATTATGGCTGGTGCTTGCCACCAATCCAAATAAGTGGTGCTGTCGCTGACATAAGACAATTATGTTTCTAGAAAACGCAAAAAATAGAACACACTAACCATCAGTTGGGTTTAGCTTCAGTCTGTAGGATGTTGCTGACCGATGAGGTGACCACCGGATACAGAGAGTATCCCAACCCACTTTGTAACTTGTTAGGTCAGTGACATTCAAATATACTGTGAAAAGAGAGAGAAATTTTTCTCTGGAAAATAGTATATAATAGGCGAAACGAATATTATATTAGCAGTGCTGGTTTGGAACTTGATTTTTAAAAACACTTGCAGAAAGAAAGAGTAGTTCTAGTCAAATATCTTTATTTTACACCCTACAGATCCCCACCTAGCTATTTGCAATGGCCCCAGATCCCATAATGGGATCCATTTTATGAATTTTCACATGAAGTTGATTTCTTCACAAAATAAGAAAGCTCCAAAAATAAATCTGACTCATATATATAGCAGCATGAAAAGAATGTACTTAATTCATCATAATTGAAGAAATTTTTAGAAGTTTCTTAGCTGAGGCCATCATCAAAATCACTGGACATTCCTATGAGGTAAAAGCAGAGTATCAAAAAGCCTAGACCTGCTTAGTAACATGGTTAGATTCTGTAGTACCCTGGAGACAGGTAAAGATTGACTCCAAGTATAGCTTAACAACATTTTACGAAATAGACTCGAAAATTTTGTTTCATTAAGTCATTACTTTAAAATATATTTTCATTACTCTTTCCAAGATCATTGTTTTTAAGATCTACCTCATGAACAGATGACAAGTTTTCTCCATGAAAGGATGCTCAGGCTTTCTAGCAACCAGCCATCAAAATCTTCTCTTAATCAACATTATTTCATACCAGCAAATGTATCTAGCATGACTAGAACAAAATTGTTCTGACTTACATGTAGTGCCTTGATCTGTCAAAGGTATGCTCATTCCAGAATCATATTGGGCATAAACATTCACATCATAAGTAGTACTGGGAGACAGATTATGCAAAGTGTAGGAAGTCACTTCTCCCACAAAAAACTCCCTGGGCTCATTTGAACCTTGAATCAAGGAAGCATTAAGAACAGAGAAAGAAAGAATCACAATTACATGAGCTACAAAACTATTCCGTCTCTCACACATCAATAAATGTTAACCTCATTTTTTCTAAAACAAAGCATATTGATTTCTTAAATTTTAGCATATTGCAATGTTGCAAACAGAACATACACATAGTTTTACAAACTATTGTGCAATATTTGTGTTCAGCTTCTAGAAAGATACATATATTATTTGAAGGCCACATAAAACAAAAGTTTTGTTGGACATTAATACTCAAATACCTGTCTAATATCCTCTCATATACACCAGTTCATAGCCTTAGGAGGACAAGACTATTAAAGAGGCTAAAAATAAATCAAGTCACTGCATAAAGTTTAATGCAGTGACTATACAATTCAATCCCTGTAACTGAATGTCTGAAACTGCGATTGATAGTTTGTGTTTATTATGGAATACTGATCATAAGACTGAAGTTTTCATGAAAATTGCTAAACAAAGGAAATAAATAGATCCTTTAACACAAACTGATACATATGATTTCTACTCTGGTCTGCCATTAGCTACTTATTGTTCTGAGAGTGGTATACTCAGAATGAGCACGTTTTCTTACCCACAGGCTTGTATACAATTTTATACCCAAGAACAGGGGATGGTGAAGGATCCCAGGAAACTCTGAAGCGTGTATACCATTCATCAGTTATATACATATTTTGAGGAGGAAGCAGGCCAACTAAAAAGAAAGAAAAAAACACATTCTAATTAGGCTAGTAATTGTTTTTCAATTTTTAGAAATGCAGATTGTTACTCTGCAGGTAACAATCCCATCAAGGACATAATTAACTTAATGAAACCTTTACAAGGTTGAAGTGTTCAAGGATATGTCTTAAATTTTAAAAAGAATAATCAAACTATAATCTGAAAACTATATGAAAACTATAATTACCAGTTCTGCCATTTCCAGTCAGTTGTCCACCATCTCCATCTTCGTACACAGCAACAACAGTAATTTTATATGGCGTATCTGATTGTAGTGGTTGTAGTATCACATTATTCCTTATGCCAGGAACTGTCGTCTAGAACACAAAAGAAACAGAGGTAAACACATTCAGATTCTTGCAACTGATCAGTAGTGACAATAGCTAGAAACAAAAATTTGTTCTGACATTTGACACACTATGTTTTCTGTCCATCATAGAAAAAGTAATTCGGGATACCTTAAGGGTTATAGCCTATAAACAATTATCAGTATTTTTTATTTTGAATTACAAAATACTGTGGCCATTACAAAAACATGAATCAAATTGATTCTTCAGTCCCAATATTCACATCCAACTAGGATGCTGCAGTTCTCCACCAAGATTTCAGTACTCTTCCCTCATAGAAATATAGAAGTCATAATGATGTGGGGTTTTTTTCTTGGCAGAAACAAGTTATTCTGAGAAGGAAGCTCTAAATATATTGACATATAAAAATGTCCTTATTTATGCATCACTCAATCTCAACTTCGTTATGCAGCAATGCACTATTGCTCCCTTCTAATGAAAATGTAGGTATAAACCCAAAAGTGATCCTGCTCCATAAGGAAGACATAAAGCACTGAAACTAAGGGAAGTTACTTGAGATATCTCTCTCAAAAGTGCATGCCAGTCAGTACTTGCTATGTATACTTGATTAAAATTTTCAGTTGTTTGAGACTTGCTGTTTTTATGGATTGCCCAATCTTTTCTGCAAAGAAGATATGTGTGTTGACAATATGTGTGTCCAGATTAATGAGTCCAGTAGGGAATTTTCAAACAGTGACTTTTAAGCATGTGCTATACAGTAATATAAAAGCAATAAAAATGTCATTTTGGCTGGTGGCAGTTGGCAGGAATTTTGCCATTGTCCTCTATAGGATCTGAGCTTTGCTTTGTTATAAATACTCTGTGAATTTTATAAGCTTCAGAATAACTTGTGCTATCATTAAGGGTACAGGAAATGAAACACACTTACAATTCATACTAAAACTTAGGACAGCAAGTTAGATGCTGAATCAAAGTAACCAGTGCTGTCTTATTCGACTCTGTCAATTCTTTTCAATTTATGAAATGCAGACTTATGTTTATTCTGTTTCCTAGAACACTGACTTTGAAATGAATACAGTATGAAGTAACAGATAGCTATTCAATCCATCACACTTCAATGAAATGCCAGGAAGCAGATTCTGTTCGGAATCTTCTGTGACTCACATATTTAACATTATTTCACACACATATTTGTTCAAGAAGCCATGTATTTTCTGCAGCTTCATGGGGAAAAAAAACCCTGTTTTACATAAGCCATGGCTTCCTAACATTGACAGCAATGACCAGAAAACCCACAGAGTCTGCACACAGTACTACATGTAGAACATGTCTTGTTTTTTCTGTAGCTTAAAGAATTGACTGAAAACATCTCAGCGCTTACTAAGGAATTACAGAACTTACATATTCATCAATAGGGTCTCCCACAGTGGGTGAATAAATTATTCTGTACTGCTGGACTGGTCCATCAGCATGGTCCCATTGTACAGAAAGGCTATTTGTAGTCTCATCAAATACTCTCACATTCCTTGGACCACTGCGAGGCACTGAAGAATGAAAATACAGAAGGTTTTACAGGGCATGACACCTCTAGATCAGTGTCACCCTCATCAATTCAAATTTTGCCCTGAAGCCAAAGTCAAGGGCCCTTCCTGAAACTCTGAATACATAAATATACAAGTCAATGATCATGCAGCAGTGCCTGAAGATCTTAAATAGAAAGAGAGCCAAACTGGAGCAGTACAGAAGGGAGAGAACATCCAGATGTGTGAAGTGAGCACCTATATACATTCTGCTTCTCAAACTCCTGCAGACAAGTATAAATACACATCTTCAAGTTTTAGACGAATATAGGGATTTTACAGGGAAAACATAGAAGAAGCAAAATTATTGTTGTGGACAGGTTCTGTTCACGTTACTTCCAGTGTGAATTTTAAAGAATCTAAGCATAACCCAATGAAGATCCTATGAGATAAGTTGTAACAAGGAGATTTTGGTGTTTAGCCGTCTGCAGCAAAAAACAAAAAGCTGGGTAGGCCAACACATTTACTGTTACTATGTCAGACACCAAACATGAAGCCCTTTATTTCTATTGACAACTAATTCTACCCATCTTAATTGTTCTTTTTTTTACAAAAGATATATTGTTATTCACTGGTAATTTGATTTTGAAAAGAACCTTTTAACTCTTACACATTCAAAGTAAGCTTATTTCCCAATTGAAAATTACATTGCTAATTATTCAAGTACCACAACTGACAGACAGCATAGCAAAAATTCCCTGCCACAGAGGCCTATAATTGCTGCAGGCATAATTCAGATGCATTAATTCAGAGTGGCACTAAATAGCTTACATAATTTGTAATTGTAACTCATTTTACACATTCTTCACGCACCAGTTTTGATGTATATTTCACAACACAACTAATGTCTCTTACATGTTCTTCCCTGTGCTTGGCTTGGATTTCCCTCTCCATCTGCATACAGAGCTATAACATTTATTGAGTAAGCAGTGTCAGGAGTCAAGCGCTCCAGAATCACATCACGAGTGTTTCCTGGCACCACAATCTAAAACAGAAACAACAAGCACCTATATAAATAAAGTTTCGGCTTATACCATCTTTTTTTAGAAAACAATTTGAATGAAATATAGAAAAATTAGAAACATGACCACACTGCACACTGTCCGAGAAAAACAACATAAATTTAAAATAAACATATACTATTGATAAAAATTCAATAGCGGTGTAAAAAGAACAAATAGTATAAGGAGCTCTCATTCTGCAAGCACAGTTGTTACTGTTTACATTTTAAATTAAAATTGTTCAGAAAAAATAGGAGAAGCATTCATAAACAGAAACTAAAAAAATAATTTCTGCCACGGTTTACTATGTATAAAGGACATAAAAAGTCCTTACAATTCCTTACATAAAAACACATACATCTACATGTACAATATGGGTGTTCCTCTTAGGTTAGTACATTCATAGTCAAAACTTTAAAACTGCTCTTATTTCTATAGAAATCCAAGAATTCTTACTTCACACCTGGATTTTCTATAGAAATCCAAGAATTCTTACTTCACACCTGGAGGGTACTTTTTTATCCATATCCAGATTTCACTGCTCACCAACCCCCACAAAAGAATAATGATTTAGTGTAAGCAGATGGCATCTGGTTTCATAATTACACAATTCCTAATAAATATTTGTTGTCTCTGACTCTCTTGAAAAAAAAATATTTAATTCATATTTACCTGCAATATGATAAAGGATATTCAATCATCAATAGAGAGTTTTAAATGGGAGAGTCTTATTTCTTGTTTCTTTCATTCTACCAAATTAAGCCTCTATTAACTATGGACTAGACTCCTATAAACACTGTGCTTTCCGCAGAGACTCTCCTGGGCAGACAGTTGGCCTGAGTTTACTATTATTTTTTACACTCATTGAACGAAGCAATATTCTCTACACACAATTGACTAATAGTATAAAAGCTAAATTACTTACAGATTCTGATGGCCTTGGGCCAGACAGTGGAGCATAATTAATTCTATATTGCTGTACTGGTCCTGGAGCAGGTTCCCAACGGACATTCATGCTGTTTGGTGTGGGATTGTAAACGTGAATGTTTCTTGGTGTTCCTCTCTCCACTAGATCAAGGATAATTTAAATTAAGTTTTACAAAGTTGCTTGTGTAAGTTCTATTTCTAAATGAATTTACAACAGTGCTCAAAAGAAGTTGAAAAGCACCTCAGCCCAAGATAAACACATTACTTTTGTTAGCCTAAAATTTACAAAGGTAAGAATCTTCATGTTCAGTCTTTCTAAACTTCCATACCAGGTAGCAAAGTACATGTTTGTACTGGAAATTGAAAATATGATCATAACACTTTGTTTTCCTATTGTTGATCAGATATGTATGAAAAATAACCACAAACTACACATTCTAGGTCAAGCTGACATTAGTAACCCACACTTCCTAGAAAATTTTAAGTGAACACATGGACATTAGCATGGATTAACACCAGTATTCACTCTTTGTTCACAAGTATTTTTACTAGCACTACAATTAAAATGTTACTGTTCTGTGAAGTAAATACTAAGTGTGCTGCACAAATTTTGGAGCTAACCTTGCCTGAGTCAAGTGGACTGAAAGCCTCCACACAAATAAGCAAAGGAAACAGAATAAATTACAATGCTGCAAAAATAACTTTTAATGTGAAATCAATTTCTAATGATCTGAGGCCATTCATAAAGAAATACTAACATTTTCTTGAAAAGGGTTATTTTACTTACAGGTGCGTCCAGTGTCAGAGGTACGTCCACCATCCCCCTCTGGGAATACTGGAACCACAGTTACAGTGTAAGGTGTGTTGGGTTCAAGAGTCCTCAGGATGACATAGTTTGTATTTCCTGGTACTGTGGTCTATAAGTTTAAAAAGAAAGGGTCAATAAACTTACAAAAACATGCAAAGAAATATTTTAAGCTTTTTTATTTATCACTTACTCCCCTACTAGATCTAATTTCCAGACTGGATGTAACAAAAACTTTACAAAAGGTGAAGCTTAAAATAACACGGTTTGTGGTATCTTCTAGAACTGCTTTTCAAGAAGATTCTCTCTCAGACTTAATACAAATGAGTTCTATGTGCTCCTATGTAGCTCCCTTACAACTCTCTCCACTTTTGGGTCCAGATCCTGCTCTGCTAATGAAAGTAGCAGAATCTGCAGTGATCTCTTTTATGACTACTATTTAGCAGCTCAGAGGCATTAAAATATCACTTTCTAAGTTAAAAAAAAAAAACATTACTAGCACTATAACATGCTGATGACAAGAAGTATAATTAGCAGCTCATGTTAGGAAATAAAACTCCACAGCACTTAAGAATATTTGTCATCAGTAGCACCTTAGTTGCTATTGAAACAATGTCATCCATGTACGACTCATTTCATGTGCGCATTGAATTGCACTGATGTAGAAAAAGAAACCCAAATGGGAAACAATATTTCCCAGTCTGCAGAAAAGGTTTCCTATTTTCGGGATTCTTTTAGCTCTTTAGTAATTAAATAATTTCAGGAGATTAGAGTATAGATTTTTCTGCTTCCACCAATACCATTGAAGCCTACAGTTGCATGACTTCTTAGCAGTAAAGATGGGTAGAAAAGAAGTCTGCCAACTTTATAAGCTTTTGTACACTCTGAGGTCAGCTTTGCATTCACACACAGTGCCCTAGGGATAAAGAAACAAAAAACAGTGTGTGGTATTAAATCCCATGCTAAGAACTAATCACTGATGGCGTACTATATGAAATCAAACATCTGTAATACATATGGGAGGAACTTTCATGGAGTTGCTGTGCATTTTTTCTAGGGGGGCTATGAACAGACAAAAAGCCACTGCATAGGCAAACAAGACCTACTTTAACCAGCGGCATTTCTCTCACCACCACCACAAGCTGTAATTTATCTGAGATGGTTAGTGAGATCCACATGAAGAATTTACCATTTCCTCTGCACCTCCAGCTGTAGGTCCATAAAACACCTTGTACTGGCGAGGACTTCCTTCTGCATGATCCCATCGAACATTCAGAGTACTGGTGGTTGGGTCATAAACCAACAAGTTCTTCACAGTGGTGAGAGGTTCTGAAACAGATCAATAAGATGTCAGAAATGTGAGACCCTATTCTCTTCTTTTTGCTGTCAGATCACACCTCTGTAATGTATCCTCAGAAAATTTTAAATATAGGTTTAGTAGCTCATGTTAAATCTTTTTTATCTCATCGCTCAGAACACATCAGCTCTATACAATACCACATACAATGCTAGTTAGAAAAATTTATTTCTGGACACTATTTTGGAATTATGCAATGAGTTAATTAGGATTTTTTCTTCATTCCTCACCAAACCCATTGCTGTGTCTGTCTTTCCATTGCAAGCTCATAATTGCAACTGAATTAATCATTTTATAGTTATATAACTATTTCAGTAAATACATTTAAATGGGTTTTATAACTGGAGTGTCTCTGATAGCAAATCACTCAGTGATTTCTATAGCAGTATCAAAAGAATGCATTAATATAAAATGATGGAGTCCTAAAGTGCACACTATGAAGGTCAGCCTCTCAATTGAAGGTGCTTAAAAGCACATGTATATGTGAATAACATGCCCTCAGATGCTTTAAGGTGTTTACTAAGTTCTGGCATAAAATAATTAAACAAATTAAAATGAGGAAGAAATTCCATAGTAAGATTAGAGTTTCTCTCAGCTGTAAAAACTGGGCATCTAGTCAAAGGCAGTGGTGCAGAGTGCAGTGGCTTCTCTACAGCCAGTAGACTGACAGATGTTCTTACTTCAGAACTTGAAAGCCACCAAAGGAAAAATGACAAATACAGATGGGATGAATTTCACCACAAGAAAGTTTTCTCAGCTCTTCTGAAAAGCAATACATTGATATTGTCCTGTACCTAATAAGAAGACCTGGAGATGTTACTTACTGGTTCTGCCTCGTCCTGTCATTCTTCCCCCCTCACCATCTGGGTACATTGATGACACAGTAATTGCATATGGTGTATCAGGCTGCAGCTTCTGTATCACCACACTGTTCTGTCGTCCCCCAACAGTAGTCTGCAGCAAAACAGAAGGAAAATATTAAAATCCCTTTTATACTCTCTCTTTTGTGCTTATTGCTACAGTGAAGAAAGCAAGCATTTGATGCAGAGTGGAAAACACTGTGATGTATCAAATGCTACAATCTTCTGGTGGCTGATACTGACAGTAGACATTGAACAGTAGTAATATTTAGTACATATTGGTTTTAGAAGTTTAGACATAAAGCCACTATTCTTTAAAATCTCCAAACTTGAATACTGCCACAATTATATAGAAAAGCCCAGTTCTGTACCAGCACAAATTATATTGTTACTCCTATCATTCTTTGTACTTTTAAGACTATCTGCACATTTTCAAAGCCTATTCAGCTAATGTGTTCAGCATAACACTTCAAATAATCTGCTGATGAACTGACAACAAGCAAGAATTTACACATCTTCACATTTCATAGCAGTAGATTATTTTAATTTACAAGCAGACTATTTTAACTTACAATCAAAGGCGTTTTTTGTACTCAAGTGTACAAAGCTCCTTTCAAAGCACAAATGCTTTTATCATCCCATCATGGCTGCCTCTACATTTTAGTATCTGATTGCCTTTCAAAACCTGACCCTAAATGATCATGATGGTCTCTGCAGTTCTGTGTGCAGTTTTTGCAGACCTTCTTTTCTGTCTTCAAATCACCTGTGATTCCTCTTGATGCTGAGGCCATTAAAAGTTGGACAGGGCAATAAAAACCCCCAAGAAATTATATTTTAAATACTTTGGTGGGGACTATTCTACTTCCTACCCAGCACCTACATTTTAAGAAAATATCAGAGTAGCAAAAGAAGACAAGGAATTATGATCATATGACTGCAAGTCATTTGCAAACAGACATTAAATGCCATGAGAAGAATAGGAGAGTTCTGTGTGCTCCTCAAATAGAAGTGTTTTCTCCAACTGCCACTGCTTGACTCTATCCAGATGTAAGAAATTAAGTCTATTAACCATATTCTTTGCACAGATTTCAAGAGAATGATCATAATTCCATTTTTACTCCACTGCCAGCAATTAATTACAGATGTTAATTAAATGTATTGCTGTTCCTTAGTTCTCTAGTGATTTCTCAATAAAATTGTGTTTGATTGCTCAATATACATTTCAATTACCTCAACCCAAATGCATGTTG
Source organism: Euphonia xanthogaster (assembly GCA_034509185.1). Taxonomy (NCBI): domain Eukaryota; kingdom Metazoa; phylum Chordata; class Aves; order Passeriformes; family Fringillidae; genus Euphonia; species Euphonia xanthogaster. The sequence continues at coordinate 82,230,514 of JAYDZK010000169.1, read as the reverse complement.
CTCAGAAGAGAGTTAAAATGGGTGTGTAAATAACCAACTGGTTCTAAAGTAAATATTCCTAGATATACTTCTGAACATGAGCGATCTCAGATTACAGAGGCAAGCTGAATGAATGTGGTTCTCATCTGAGACTGTTCCTCTGACTCATTTGACAGTAACCACAACAGCCTCCCACTAAAGAATAGGGCATTTTAAAGTAGCACACACTTCTGATAAACAGCCTGACTGAATTACCATTCCCAGGCTGTGTTGCATAGACTGCCAGTAGCCAAAACCATTCGTGCTTACAGCACAGGGAAAGCTGGCTGAAAGCTGAAAGTACTGTCTCTCCATAGCATTACAGCTTCTCATCATATAAAAGAGTCTAAAATACCTTAAATACTTCATTAGCACATGTTTTGCATGTATTTTTCTTTACAACTGCTACCTCTGTGTGTTTATTCTAACCCTAGAGTGGTGGGAGAGAGTCTCAACTGTTCACAGCATGTTCCCTGGCAAAGTGTTCAGGTAACATGGAAGCTACACTATGAAAACAATGGAAAACTCTGGAAAGTAGTCATGGTAGTTCCTATTATTGATTGTCCTGACACCTCTATCTGTGACTTGTAGCCTTAGATGCTGATTGACTTATTCCTCAGCACACTTTATTTTAGTTTTGCCCATGGATAAACAGTTGGAGTTTATGAACTCAAAGATCTTTTCCAATCTAAATGAGTCTATGATTATGCAATTTTTGAGAAAACAGGATGTATCCAAAATTATTGCTGCTCAATTAAGAGTGTTCTAACTTGGATTTGAAAGGGGAGGAAAAAATGGTGGGAGTATATACTTATTCATTAAAAATATAAATCTTCATGTAAAAGATAAAGAAATTATTCCCATGGATTAGTTTACAGAAGGCTGCATTTAAGGCTGAATAACTTAAGCACTTCAAAATTAGTTACCGACTGTTCAGGGCCATCCCCACTGATAGGCTGGTAAATGATCCTGTATCTCTGCACTCGACCACTGGCAGGATCCCATTTGACAGTCAAACTGTGTGAAGTTGCGTTGTACACCTGAAGGTTTCGTGGGCCACTCTTTGGGGCTGAGAAGCATAATAAAGAAAGGAATAAATATATTGCCCACCAAAGCGAGCAGAGACAAACACTTCATTCTTACTTTTAGGGCTGCATGAATGCCTGATCAAGAGCTGAATGTATTGAGTACAGGGGAACATAAACTGTAATGTTTGTAAAATAATAAACATGTGGTAATCTAGTGTTTAGTATTCTTCCAAATACACAATAATATTTATTAAATGATCTCAGCTTTTTAATGTCAACATTCATCACAGTTTAGAAAAAGAGAGCTATGAGTTTGCTTCAATAAAATGGTACCTGGAAATTCAGATTCTTACCTTGTGTAGTGATAGGTACCAAGGGTACTAGGAAAAAAGTAGAAAGAATTTTCAGAATTCTTGTATGTGTATGCCTTCTGTTTCAATAACTATGAATAACAACATGCAGAATCCCTTTATTTACTTACATGTTCTTTCACTGCCAATGAGCTCATCACTTTCTGATTCATCAGGATAGATGGCAGTAACTGAGACATCATATAATGTATCTGGATTCAAATTTTCAAAGACCAAACTATTCTCTTCCCCATTTAAGATAGTCTTGTGAGGAAATTTAAAAAAAAAGGAAAAGATAAATAAACAAAACCAAAACATACAAATTAAACAGGCAAACAGAGTGGGATATAACTGAGTTTTTACTCAGTAACATCACTGAAAATGCTGTAAGTATGTTTCCTACACCTTCTCACTGACTTTCCAAGTTATAGACCTTTTATCATTTACATTTCTGAGTTTAAAAATACACCCTTTGAGGTACTGTCCACAAATACATAAGGTGGCTGTCTATTCTTACCTCCTGTTTTTCTCCTCTTCCATAGGGCCCCCATGTTATTCTATATAGAGAGACATCTGGAGCTCCATGATCCCAAGTACCTCTGAAACTATTCGTGGTTACATCCGTGATTCTGAGATTGACTGGTGCCGGCACAGGCTCTATTATGAGAAAAGGAAAAATGTTCCACAAAATGTGACTACAAAATAAATACAGTTAAATAAAGGAATTACTCAGGCAAATAATTTAGAAGATTATGTAGAAGATTCATCTCTCAGCTGCCATGCTTCTAATGACTACAATCAAACACTGTAGTATTACCCAGTCCACTTCACTAAGCAAATTATCTCTCTTAAGGTCACATCATTAGGTCATTGTCAGATAAAACTGACCTCAGCAGAGGTCACAACTCACATGCCTACTCAAAATAACTGAAGCCCTGGCTGTTATATTTTGGAGTTATATGGAGTGAATATGAACTCCTATAGACACAGGTCAAGTTCCTGTAGGAATTTCTCTCAAATCTTAAAATTCTTTCTATAAGCCAAATAAGTCGCCACTTATTTAGAAAGAATTCACAGAGGATAACTGTTGGTTAAGGAGGGAAAATATTATAGCCACTGGGAAGAAATATGTAAATAGGTAGAACCAGAGAATTAAACTCGAAATAATTTATTTGGCAGACCTTTCCTCTTCTTTCCTTACACACACATTCACACAAAACCACAGGTACAGAGCAAAGACTAACACAACAGCAAGCAGGAAATCTCACGAGCATTTTTAAACACATCAGACTACCAAATGAAAAATTCAGAAGAAAAAATGAGAGAGAATATGAATGGATTTTTTCTTCTTTTTCCAGATGGAGGGGTAGTGAAAAGGTAAAATTACTCTTTCTATTGTAGCTTTTCTGGTTAACTACATTCTTAAATCCTAAGCTTTGATCAGGATGAGAACTTCCTTGATAGCTGCTTTCTCCCTTCAGTCTGGCACATCTCTTGTATGGAGATCAGCTCTTACAGCTCGTGCAGCTCCACTTCCTTGCCTTTATTTGTTGAGGTTACTCAAATGCCACTTTTATGACTCTCTAAAAGTAAAGGCTGCTTTAGCATCCCATGATGCAAAAACTCTCTTGGATCAGAGGCGGGATAGTGTCTCTCTAATCATCTAGTATACGTCCTAGCTTCTTACTCACTTGCCTAGATTTCTGCAAAGACTTGCTAGATCTTTCCTCTATTGTCCTTACATTTTCTTATCAATTCTACACCTACACTTCTCCTTCAATCTTTAAATAGAAATAGCTTTGCTTCAGTGGCTCTTCACCTCTCTGCAGACTGCAATGTCAGTGTTCACTGCAGTAAGACTATTGCAAATATTGCTACAAGTGCAAATAAAGTATTTCTCAGATTAAATTAGAACTTCACCTAATCTCAGTGACATATTGCAACACACACCATTTAAATCAAACATAAAGCAAAACCAACCACAAGAATGTTAGGAAAACTTACGAGTGACAGCTTCTGCATTTGTTGGTATGGATTCCCCTTCATCATATACAGCAACAACTTTTACATTGTACAGTTTTTGGGAGGAAAGATCAGAGAGAGTAATGCTGGTTTTGAGTCTGTCAAGTTCCACCTAAGAATAAAAATAGTGACTTAAAGGATTGTAAATTGCTCTATTTCTTACTCTGCATTCGGTCTAATGGCAGAAATTCCTGCACTGAAAAACAAAGTATTCTGTACTAAGTTTTACCATTTGCCCTTAAATTTACACCTAAAATATTGAGTGTTCTCTACTAATTCCTTTGCAAAACACATTATATCAGATACACATAGTCCTTGTGGATCATTCAGTAATTTATTCCTTTAGAAACAAGGATGCAGACCGAACCTTTGGAAAAATCTGGTTCCTTTAAAAAACAAATTTAATTCTCCAAGAGCTGATTTATGCCTAGCATCACAATTAAGGAAAACTTGTACATAATTAAAAGACATCTCTAACAATGCTCACACATGTTCTGTCAGTAGGCAAAGAGCCTAACATACATTTATTTCATTATCCTGTCCTCTTAATTGTAAGCTGTTTGTACACTTTGGCAGAATGATATTGAAGCAGAGGGTAGAAATGGCTATTTACCAAAACATATGAAAGTTCTCCAGTCAGTTAAAGGATTTTTTTCCTCTCTGGAGGAAGAGGAGAAGGAAGAAGGGAGTACCCAAGAAATTTATCTTGTGCTCATTCAGTTTCCAAGTCCATACACTTTCCCGACTGTAATCACTATGAACTGATGTTCTTTACTCCCACTGGTTAGTTATAATACTACCTTTACTGTTATTTTAGTAATCTAGCTTCTCAGAATAAAACTTTCCTAGTACTTTAAAAATTTTACCTCCTTTACATCAGCATCATCAGCTATTTTGTATTTTAGGATGTATTTTCGAACTTTTCCTGGGGCAGGATCCCAAACGACATTCATGGTGCTGTGAGTAACATCCTGAATTGTTAAACCTCTGGGTCCAGGCAAAGGTACTGTAAAAAAAAAATGATAGTAGCAAGTGAATGCTAGTCATAGCAGAAGTACAGGTCTCTCATAGGTGGAAGAGAGTTCTCTTCATGTCTTTCAGTTAAAGTCTTTTCAGTGAATGGGGGCAACCACTTTCTGACAAGTTCATTGTCCTGGGCATTAGATGAGAGAGTTCAGAAGCTTATTTTCCCAGAAATGAACAAAATAGCTATAAACTATGGTATTTTCACCTTTGTAACTTATGACCACAATACTTCCAGAAGTATCAGGGATTAAGACCATAACGTTTGGAGACAACAGGCAGTTTTCATCTATAGTTAATGGTTTAAAATTTTTGAGGACATAAAAGTAACCATGCTGCATGCATCTAGACCAGAAGCATGGCTCTGCCAATAGGAAATGTTTAAGGAAAGGTATAAAAAAGGAAGCCATTTGTAGATCTATTTTTTTCTTGTTATAGCATGTTTCTTTAGTATTCTCTATGCTTAAGAGGATGTCTGAATTTGGGAACAAGGTTTCTAAATTAATACAGGCAAAAATGAAACCTTTTCATAATGCTGTGATCTCAAGATTTCCTTCATTATTCAAGTTAAAAATTATATTGTTGCCCTTTGAGTAGCTGGACCCTTCTCATTGAAATTGGCTTTGAGGCCTTCAGGAAATGTGTAAGTGTTAGAAAATGCATAAAACATGGTTAAGATGGTCTTCTAAATTAAACAGATTATACGAAAACTGTCACATGAAATATAATTAAAACTAGGTGTTGCTGAAGCAATAACAAAGCAAAAACCAAGATGTCCATACACGTCACTTCCTGAGTGGTGAGTGGGTCACTCTGCATATCACCAAACAATACGTAAGCTGTTAAAGTGTACTCGGTGTTGGGGATGAGATCTACCAGCTGCACCTCATTCACTGATGGTCCCACACGCATCTGCACATGAAAAATAACACACCATGTTTAAAAACTGAGGAAAGCAATGGCAGAAAAGCAAACAATGATTTAACTTCAAGGGAATTTTGTTTGCGAGATTCACAGTATATTTACAGTTTCCTGACTGATGTCATTGTATATAATATCCCAGTAAGTTCACTGCACTTCAAGAAGTACATGCCAGTCTTTTGACTATTATGATAGTCTAACATTTTTACTTAATTTAGTTTTGGTAGAGTACAGGTAGCAAAGACAAATTCTCTTACCTCTTTCTCTGTGGCTGGGACTGTAGCATTCACAGGTTCATATGTTAACAGATAACCAGTAGCTCCATTGAGAGGTTCCCATCTCACTCGCATGTAAGTTGATCCAATGTCATAAACATTCAAGTTTCTAACTGAAGAGATTGGCACTGTCAAATACAAAATATATATTAATTTATTTCATTCAGCTTCTCAATACTTTGTATCACAGGTCATGTCACTGAGAATATTGCACATGGGTATTAGGGCAAGTTATGGGCAGTAGAGAGGCAATTTGCAAACAGTGGTATTTAAACCCTTAGTTTAAGAACGATGTAATGGTAATAGTGTTTTGAATGTGGCCACAGACTTTTTACATACACAGCTAAAACTCTTACAAGTCTGCACTGGAACATTTTAATCTTGTAAAAAGCAACATTAACTCACTTGAAAATTCTAATATGAAACAACATGATCTGTACAAAGAGGATTGGGATCTGTACAAAGAGGATTTTTGTCCTTTCTTTTTGTTTTCTATATTTCTCAAATTACTCAATAAATGAAAAGTTTCCATGAAACCCTATGAAAAAGTAACGCAGACTTCATAAAAATTATATACATTTTAAGGATTTTTGACAAGCCTAATACAAAATAAAGAAGTGAAATGAACAGGAGACATTCAATATTATTAAAGAGACAGAAGAGTCACCCTATGTTGCATAAGCATAAATATACCTGAAATCAATGTAGACAGCTCATAGGAGAAATGTAGCTGAATTATAACTCATAGAAGTGGCATAATTGTGCTGAATTGGCTTTTGCTAATTAGAAATAATTCTGTCTGGTAGTAGCAGGAATTATTTAAGTAGCACAAATGATTTGTTTATGATCAGATTTCAGGAATTTATAAACTCTGTCTTGTAATTCATGTCTGTTGTTCTAGTTTTGTACAGCCATGCTCTATCAACCTAGAAAGAATCTGGGACAAATATTTTCTACCACATTGCAGTTTCACTTTGCTGAAGTCTTCAGGACAACAAGGTCTGAACAACCAGAGTAACTCAATACAGTTTGGTAATTCAAATTAAATATTTTACTTCTGCTAAGAAGAAAATCCATAGTGCTAAAAGTTCTACTGGACAGCTCCCCAGGTGTGAAACTGGCTGTTAACATGTTATTCAAGACCCATTTCTAACTTACAAGTTGTTTCCCTGCCGATCAGAGGCTCACTGCTTTCATCTTCTACCACAGAAAACACATTAACCACATATTCTGTTTCAGGTTGCAGGTCTTTCAGAACTGTTGTTCTTTCCATCCTACTTACATAAAACTGCAAGAGAAGCAATGTTAATCACTGTAAGAAAAATATGTTTGTAATCTTATCTCTAAGAAAAGCAATCATTCCTTGTGAAACTGCAGAAATCAACGACAAGGAGATAAGTCTAGTCCTAATTTTGTATACTTTTTTCTGACAATATAGCATTATTTTTGCAAAGCAAGCTGTCAGGAAATTTCAGGTGGACGCTTGTTTCAAATTGTGCTGGATCTGCTTAGCATCACTTAGAGTGCATTCTGATTACATACACGGTTTACACTTCTATATCACTAAAGAACATAAAGAAAGGATCAGGGAATAAAGGGCCACTTTGGCAAAAAAAATTCAAAATCTGGGATAATCTAGATGGTTACAGCACAAGGCATTGAAAACACCTTGTAGAACAGAAATGCCAGGAAGACGTCAAACTGTAAAGTCAGTGTGCACTGGAACAACAGCTCAAATTTTAAATCAAAGGCCAACTCTTGAACTTTCCATGAGCCAAATATAAGATTTAAAGCCACAGTCAGAGATGGGACATTCAGAGCTAGGTACACAGAAGCACCTAACTTTATTCTTCTAAACACTTCATTTTCCTAGATACGATTCTGTTTGGTTAAAGACAGTAATGAGCAACTCAGATTTCCCAGGACCGAGAGTTGCCATCCACTGGCTCTCTGGGTAGAGAAGTAGTAACCAGAAGAAAAGTTTGATCCTGTTCAATAAATAGTTTGGAGTCATACAGTGTTAATCTGAGCAATTATTACATCCTGTATCCCCCACCATTTTGTTCTCTACAAAGAAGGAAATGCATTAAAAGGACAAGGGGCCTACCCAAAGTATGGTCAGAAAATTTCTGGTGCAGACATATTTCAACTAGTATATGACAGTAGAGTATGAAAATTAAAGAGTTACTAGAACTAGAAGAAAACTTTTTATAGGAAATATATTTTACTTCTGGATTCATGACATTAAAACAACCAAAGTAATATATATGCTCCTAATTTTTGTAATTTTGTGTAACATTTCCCAAGGCATGATATCCTTGACCGAAGCTGCTTTTACACCCTACTCAGCACAAATTCAGAATGATATTACCGTGATGTGAATGTCCAAGGTTATACTGGACAATGTAAAAGATGAACATACATACCTGTTTAGGGCTACCTCCCGAGGTAGGGTAATATTCAACTCTGTATCTATCAACACTTTCAGGAGGTGGGCTCCATCTCAGTCTGAAAGAACGAGGTGTCACTTCTGAAATAACTAAATTTGAAGGAGGTGGCAAATCACCTGCAAGAGCAAAGCAAATTAAAAAGATATTTATTTATCCTATAAGAAGGGGGGGGGGGGGGGGAGACAGAACCCTTT
>JAYDZK010000169.1:82181576-82222133 GCA_034509185.1 Euphonia xanthogaster | reverse complement strand
CCACCACGACGGACCACTTTGTGTAGTTGCTTATATTTATTTTTCCGCAGGAATTCTTAAAAGAACTGCACGAAGAGATAGCTCATATTAACACAATCAAGATTAAACAAGTTCCCTGTAATTCCTATTCCACCTTCTGCACCAGTTTCACTGAAGAACCATCAGCTAACATTACATACATGTTTTCTTCATGCTCAGCTTTGGTTTTGGGGTGTCAGGCATTAATAATTGAAAAGAGCAGGGCTGCTAAAATTTTCCTTATTGGATGAGTATCATCAAAAAACATGCCACAATGAATAAAAAGCTGACACACTAAGAAAGATACTTCACAATTCTGGGGAGAAAAAGAAGGCACATCCAGCAATGTCATGCTGCGTTAGTTATAACACAGTCACTGTTGGAAGGAAAGGAAGGACCCCTGCAGGGTAGTCCAGGTGGTCTGCATAACTTCCTCACACCAGCAGCTGAAAAAACAGCCCACGGCTAACACAGTGTTCCCAAAAAGTAATAAAAAGGAACTAGCAGAGCAAGCACATAAATGGATAAAGAATGAAATAGACTGAAAATGTGATGTACCTGGACCTTTCACACTGTTACACAGATTTGTAGTTACATTATCAACAATGGTAGCCAGGAAGGAGAAATCTGCAACATTGTAAGCATGGATGTCATCTGGATCTGTTGCAATCTGTTTCAATTCATTTTCATCTGCATTTTTAATACCTTATAAGAGAAGAAGAAAGCAAAACCTGTTAGAAATTAAGGCCATGTAGCACAATAACATGCAATTAAGTCCCCAAACACCGTCTTCAAATAACCTTTTATGTACTTATGTGTGTGGACACTTCTCTGTGGGTTTAGCAGATGAGCAGGAGGGGGTTGCTGCAGACCATGCCTTCATAGAGTACTTACCAATTGCATACAGTTCCACTCCCTCATCTCTGAGTTTTCTTGAAGGGGCGACTACATCATCTTGTGATTTGCCATCAGTGATAAGAACACCAATTTTGCGAGCTCTGGGCCTTAAGCCAGCAACTGGTTTGAAGTTGTTTTTTAAGATGAAATCCAAGGCCATTCCTAGCATGACACAAAGAAAGTAACCATCGCTGTAAACTATTTTCACATAGTAGTTACAGTAAAATAAATTAGTGCATCCTAGTGACTTCACTCTGACAGCATAGTTCCACAGTTTATTTCCTTAAAGAAGCATTTTTGAATCTAATTGCAGCCCATCATCTAGATCTCAGCAACTGACACTATTCAGGTGCTCTCTTACCTGGTGTGCATCACCCTCCTGACTTCCATTACCCTTTCTTCTGGTTCCTGGTTGTCTTCATCCCAACCCTGAAATGAAGCTGACCTTTCTTCTTCTCATAGGCTCAACAGTAACACAAGCTCTTCATCACCCAAAACTTCTTCTAACACATTTCTCCTGAGTTTATAAGCCTACGCTGGATCTCTTCCAACCATACTGAGCTGAGCTGTTAAGTCCCTTTCATCACGGACACATTTGAGTTCACTGAACAATTTCAGGGTCAGCTACTGGAATCATTTTCAATGGAGCTAAAGTAAAATCCTGGCACTGTGACATACCTGTTAGAGTATTGCCTCCTTTGTATGGTAAGTTGGCTACAGCCTCTAACAAAGACTGTTTGGTTCGGTAAGCATTGAGATTCCATTCTGTCCTGGGATCACCACTATACTGTGCAAGACCTGGGAAAAAAGCCATCATTTACTCAGTCATTATGTGTCTCTGTAGCAGTTATGCTCCATTTTCCCTCCAATGTATGAGAACTTACCAATCTGTACTTTGTCAGGACCGATATCAAAAACTTCAACAATACGGGCAATGAAGTTCCTGATGGTTTTAAAATTTGGCCGCCCGATACTCCATGAGCCATCTACCAGCAGCACAATATCAGCTTCTGCTCTGGTTCTACATTCTAAACCTGCCGTGTCAACCAGAAAAATATAGCCTTAGCATGATGGCTTTCTTTCCCCATCCTTTTAGATGACATATGTCATTAGTTAGCTTCCAAAATAGCTCTAGTTTTATTCACTGGCACTCCGTCAAGTATGACCTATTTGAGAGCATTATTCACACTAGTCAGTGGTTCCATGGCAAAAGCTGTCTAAATTCCTTCATGTATGTTTCCTTTTAAAAATAATCCTTTGCAAATGTCAAGGCCAGTGTTCCCTATTGTCATGTCATTGTCTGTTTTGGCCTTTAAATATGGCTGATAACTTGATATCAGAAGTTTTGAGCAAGACTACTAAACGAACCACTGATATGGCAGTAAGCACTACTAGAGTATACAATTTTATGGTATTTTAGTCTGTCACATATAGCTAAACTACTGATTAATTTTCAACCATGTAATAGTGGGATTAACAACATGTATTACAATCACTTTCAAATAAATACTGTTCCTCAATTTTCAGGGAAAAAAGGCATAATAATACGTTTGGTATAGAAGTTTGCATGTACAGAAAAGAAAGAGCACAATCCAGAGAAGACACACAAGCATAAACACAGGTCAAGAGATACAGAGGGAACAAGAACAAACATTCATATAAAGCTGCAATGTTCTCTAAAGGTAGGAAGTCATTTCAGATATCTTCAGTTTACAAATTACAAAATAAAATATGCATCATATTGTTTTCATCACAAGGAAAATCACAAAATATTTATACAAAACAGAAAGACACGATCATTTTATCCACAGCCATTTGCAAAAAAAAAAAAAAAAAAAAAAAAAAAAATCTTTTCTGTCTTTTTTCCTGTAGATTTTGTTACCAGCTGCAAATTTTCTGGCTTCCTGCCATCAGAGCTTCTGGTCTTTATATGGAAGAAATCCCATTGAGAAAAATCATCCACACTCATCACAGTTGAAAGATATTGTGATTTCATATATGTTCCACAGAATTGATCCAACACTGTAGATTCATGAATATAACTATTCCATGTACCTGGGGGTTAAAAGCATGATCCTCTTCTGCACAGAAAATATAGATCTAGTCTTTAGTCAGGACAATAAAATCAGTTGGGAGTAGGGTTTAAGTCAAACCATGTTAGTTCAAAAAATTGCATGCATAACTTTAATATGAAAGTTAAATTTAACATTATATACAATTAAAAAGTTAATCTGTTTTGACTTTCATGTTTCTTCCAACATACTATAGTCCCCCACATGGAAAATTCTAGTAAATGTGCCAGATCTAGGGTGATTTCCCCCCCATTAACAAATAATTTACTGCTACATTTGCAGTCCAAGATATAAATTCATTTTTCATTAACCATGACTCAAATCCATGCATTAATAAAACTAATTAGCTTAAAGAGTATAACACTGAAAACCGAAATGAGAGCTGCTATAATGAAAAATAACAAACCACTCTTCATGCACTTTTTTGTTGCCAGCCTTTTTAAAGCTTTAGTCTAATACCACTGACGGCCTGTTTTGGGGGTTTTTTTTCAGTTTTACCCTCTATTATTAGACAGAGTAGGACACCAATTATTTAGGAAGTTTCTAAAAATGTTTCAATAAAGTCATGTACAAGAAGAGTATTTTTTACACAGCCCAATGTGAGCTAAGCAAAAACAATATAGTCAGCTGACAGAAACCTTTTTTTCTTTATTTAACTCTGAAAGGGCTTTGCCCTTTCTCCTCACCAAATTCTCCCTGATGGTTATCTTTCTCCTCACCAAATTCTCTCCGATGGTTATCCAAGCATTGAAATGGCAGAGGAGAAAAGGCTTTACTTATTCATGTATACTTGGCTATTCAGAAGCAGACCTGCTTTTTTATGCTTTCCATGAAGGACTGAGCCCTGAAACCTTCTTCAGGTGGTATAGTTGAGAGTATGGTGAACACAGATATTAACATGCAGAGGCCTATTAAGCACACCAAAGGGAGGTAAATATCATAACATCCAAAGAAATCTTGAAAGAAAAGTTTACTAGCTACAGGTTTACTAGTGAGAAGCTCTCAAAGAGATACTGGAGAGATGGGACGCTGCAATTGCCTCTGTGAAAAAGTCTCCTCCCACTACAGAGAAAAAACCAAAAGACTAAACAATGACTACATTGAATATAAACTTAAATAATATACATTAATACTAGGACATTCCCAACTATCAGATCTTTATTCATTATATCATCTTAGTCTTATAAGGAAAAATCACCATATAAGGACAAGAAAAGGGCCAACAATCTGCTTAAAATTCCTTGTTCTACTCCCGTAAAGACCCCTGTAGATGAGCCATGATCTCTGTTCAAAAATTTGACCTTATGTGATCTAACACAGATGTGGACAGCTTGAAAATGCAATGCAGATGGCTTTGAATAATCAGCAAAACACAGGTTGCCTGCATTATCATCTTTTTAAGATCATCTGGAGGCTGAAGAGGACTAGAACTGTGAACTAGGTCATGTTTTGTGTTCATTTCAGAACAGGGTTTATGCCATCAGGGAATATAATGAATCCTGTAAACAAGTATGTATGTGCTTTAGGAAAACAAAAAGCAAATGTAGTAAACTTTTTATCTTTTTTTTTAATGCAAAATACAAGACTGCCTTTTCTTCAATTCAGTCATGTTTACCTCTAGATAAAAATGGCTCCGTAGTAGTATCTGAAAGGGTGGTCATCTCTTGTCCAACTAGAGGGTTGCTCTCTCCTCCTTCAAACATCCCAAAAACATTTACCTTATAGGTAGTTCCTGCCCTGAAATAGTCAAAGAGGTGTACTTTAACTAAAGTCATTTGACTAGTTAAATGCTAAACACTTCACTTATTAAATTCTCACAGGAAAAAATACCTCATGGAAAAGAAGGTGCTAAAACATGAAGCCCAAATACTGGCTCTTCCACGACATTGATGTTTCAACAATTTAAAAGCTGATTTTACACTCTGTACTTAAATGTATAGCCTTCCTCATTCAAGTTATTTAATTCTGTGAAGAGAAATTGTCCAGGCAGCCAGAGATCAGGTTAGGAAAGTGAAAGCCCTGACAGAATTAAATCAGGGCAGGGACACCAAGGGCAACAAGAAAAGTTTCTATGGTACATTGGTGATAAAAGGAAGACTAAGGAGAAAATGAGCCCACTCCAGAAGAAAACAGGAGACCTGGTTACCCAGGATATAGAGAAGGCTGAGGTACTGAATCATATTTTTGCCTCAGTTTTCACTGAAAAGTGCTCCAGCCACACTGCTGGAAGGTCACAGAGGGCAAATTAAGGGACTGGAAGTAATGCCTGGGCTGCATCACAAGAAGAGACCAGCAGGTCAAGGGTGTTGATTCTCACCCTATATTCTGCTCATGTGAAACCCCACCTGAAGTACAGTGGCCAGCTCTGGAGCCATCAATATAAGAAGAGCTTGGACCTCTTGTAATGAGTCTAGAGTAAGATCAAAAAATGATCAGAAGGATGGAGTACTTATCCTGTGAGACAGGCTGAGAGCTGGGGTTGTTCAGCCTAGAGAAGGGTCTGGGGAGACCTTATGGTAGGCTTCCAGCACTGAAGGGAGCCTAAGGAAAGCTGGAGAGGCACTTCTGACAAGGGCATGTAGTGATAGGACAGAGAGTAATGGCTTTAAACTGAGACTAGATTTAGATCAGCTATTAGGAAGAAGCTCTTTACTGTGAGGGTGGTGTGACACTTGAACAGGTGGCCCAGAGAAGTTGTGGGTGTCCCATCCCAGGGCATGAAGGCCAGATTGGATGGCAACCAGATCTACTGGAAGGTGCCCACAGGAATGAGGTTGGAACTATATTATCTCTAAGGTTCCTTTCAACCCAAACCATTCTATGACTGTATGATTCTTTGACTTAATGATCCTATTTTAATTATATTTATTATACTTGCCTATCAGATTTCGACTGGGTGTGAAGCCTGCTTTAAAAATCTAAGCCTCTGAGAAAATGAATCAAGAGCTAAACTAAGCACCTTTTGACAAACATGAGACAAGAAACTTTTGAGAAGAAACTTTAGAAATCCCAAACATCCTTTGTTAGTCCATTATCTTTCTCATATGTGAAATACAGAATATAGCTCCAGCCTATATCTTTACCTCTTTCAGTTCCTGTGAGAACACCACAAGTGATGTAAATGCATAATCATAGAAAGAAACCTGCTGGGTACCTTTCAGAGAAGGCATAACAGGATTTGCATAGCTATTTGACAAAATTGCTTGCTTAACTTACAGCAGATTTTGCCCAGCATTTAAATACCAGATCATGATTAAACAAAACCCTAGGCTAAAGTTATTTAAAGGAAATTAAACAAAACAAAACAAAAACCAATATGAGGGAGTATGCCTACCTAAGCTCCTCCAATACCACTGTGCTGTCATATGGCCCCACTATTAATTCTCCAAGGCTTCCATCATCTTCAGTAGGGTGGAAAGTTACTTTGTACCCCTTCACTCTCCCTGGGGCTGGCTCCCAGGTTACTCGGAAACTTGACATAGTTGAATCTGAAGTTCTCAGATTTCGAGGTGGCTTAAAGGGAGAGGCTGAAAGAGTGGAAAACAAAAGAGTAGATCAGGTCTACACATGGCAAAAAATCAACAAGTACGCTTTTAAGTGTGTATATATATATATGCAAATCTAGTGACAGTCCTTAAATCTTTGTTCCTTTCTTTAGACACAAAGACAAGTATTAAGGGATGAAAGATGAGATTCCTGACACTTACTTTTACCTATCTAACCAATAGGTACATGGGCTAAGTCTATTTTTGAGGCTCCCTCTGCAGTCAATGGACTGAGGGATAAATTGTCTGGCAGATAAAGCAACTTCACCAACCACAGGTGTGGCAGTGTTTCAAAAACCAATTCTTCTGAGGAGTGCCAGCCAAACAGCTTGAGGTTTTTAGGTCAAGAGCAACTTCCTCAGAAGACCCACAGCTGCCCACAGCAGGGCAGCACTCACAGACAATGGTTAACAAGCTGTTGCTAGCTTCTGCATTTTGTTCAACTTTTGCCTGTGTGCAACTCTAAGGTGCAGTCATGGAAAATAATGCATCAGTGTAAGCTCAAAGTACAAAAAAAAAAAAGGAAATTAGAGTAAACAAAAAACTACTACTATAGCTTTGGCCTGAAAGACAGAGGAAAAAAATTTGCCTTGTCCCTGTGCCTATGCAATTGTCTAGCTATAGCTCAAAGATCCAAAATGTCCTCAAAATGTGGATTCTGCTGAGAAACAGTAGATACACTCCTACTCACAAGGAAAAGTACAGATTCTCTGTCTCATGTCTCATCATACTCCCTGAATTATCATGATAGATGACTCAGGCCTCACTTGCTTCCAAAGTGTGTTTACCACCACAGTTATTTAGACTGAAAGCAGAGACATATCTGTATCAAGATGAAAAGTTCAAGAATCAAAAGCAGCTGTATGATCTAAAATTTATCTCAGTATAATTTTCAGCATTAAACAACTACATATTGGTCAAGAGCTGATCAAGTTTTTGTGACTCCTTTATATCAACCTTTCTATCAATTTTAGGTTAAGAAGAAACCTTTCATCAGTAACTGAGGTGCTGATATCTTGACTTTTAGGATACCTTTATCTTACTTCCTGTCATTCAATATAACATATATTCAGAAAACAGGGAATGGCATGAACTATCTACAGAGTACCTCAGTGAATGGCACTAGTGTTAGAAAGGCAGAAGCATCTTGAAAATTATTCTCTTTAGGTAATAGCTTTCCATCTATGGAAGCAGAAAACTGATGCTAAATCTGATTGATCTGAACATATAGAGAACATTTCCTTACAAAATATAAGACCTGCATCACATTCCTACTAAAGGTAGAGTAGGAAAGTAGTTGCTTTTACCACAAAAATGCCTTCACTGAGACTTAATAAACATTTTGAAGTTTCAGTTTCTGAGGGAGAAGACAGTCTGTCCAAAAGACCATGAAGTCAGACTTCCACAGATAAATCTTCAAAATCATCTACTCCCCCTTTTTAGTACCTTGGGTTTTCCACAGAAAATATGGTGACCAGAGAAGACAAACCTAAATAACAGGATGCTGGGTAGCTATTTAATCAATACCCACAAGCAAAAGGCAAAATATGCAACAGCTGACAACGCTTGATTAAGTAGCCTATCTTCCTCCCAAAACACCTTGTTTGAACTTCTGATGACAGCATTTCAAAACAATTCTAGTATTTTCAAACAGATTTTACACTGTACTTACACCTTTTAATATCAACAGCAAAAACCTGTGCTCAGGCTATGCCACAGTGAAATTTCAAACAAATCAAACTCTCTTCTCAATTCATAACATTTTCTTCAATTTTCCTGTCAATTCATGACCTTGGCAGACTCCACCATGCTTTTCTATGTTCCCTGATCATTAATTTTAAACACAAAACTTTCAATATGAAATCCTGTACAACCTTGTGGTACATACCTGTTGTTCCTTCTCCTTTTCTTGATTTCCCATGTCCAAAATCATAAATTGGAACAACAGTTATGTCATACGTAGTGCGGGGCTTAAGTCGCTTTAGCACTATGCTGGTAGCAGGAGCATTTACTCTTCCAGACATTTGCCTTCCTCTGCTGCGTGCTCTGTAGTTCACACGGTAAGACAAGACTTTCCCAGGCGAAGGCTGCCACGTAACTCTCATTGTATTTTCTGTCTCGTTGTCTACTGTCAGAGTCCTGGCATTTGGTGACACTTTTCAGTGTAAAAATATGGATAAAGTTTTACTTTATCATATACAGATATATTCAATTGCATGACTACAAAATTAGTTCTGCTGTACTAAAAAATAAAGTTGCCCTTTCTAAAATTCCAGTATTTGATTGTGGGGAAGACACAGGGGAATCTCACAGGCCATTGTTAATTATTTTTAATTGTGATGGACTAAACAAACAGATGTGTGGTTTTCACTACTGAGACAAAAAGTGGAAGTATAAATCATATGATGACATAGCATAATTGGGAGTTTTATTTAGTCATGTTTTCTATTAGTCCATTAAATAATGGGTTCAGCACTCTCAAATGAAGGTGATAAATTATAAAGTCATTGGTTTTCATGAACTCAATGTCCTATAGATTTTCTAAGTTTTGACTTCACAGGTCTGATGAAGGTACTGGTGAATACCTAAACAGCTGGTTGTTGAGCCCCATGCAAACTGTCCTTCAAATAAAGGTGAGTGACTTTCCAAATGCTTGGAAAATCACTCATCACAACATGGCATATGTGCTGAAATAGGCCCTTGAACTAATAAAGCATTTTCTTGACAAATTGCAGCATTCAGCTTCTAAGAGATATTTTCCAGACTGTACAAATGGTATAAATAATCCCAAGTGAACTGACAGGTATGCAATTCTGGCTGTCAGCCAGAATAAGCCATCTAGGTTTTGGCAAAGCTGAACCCTCTTGGCATGGTGGAATTGGTCAGTATTTCAACACACAGTAGGGTAGGCTTTGTAGGAATTGTCAGTTCCTAGGAACTGACACTTTCTAATTGTGTGTATACCAGAAAGATACAATATTAGTTTCAGGCTATTAGCCCCAGGTCTGGGGCTTTTGAGAGGCCTAATAGCCAGTTGCTTCAGTCAGCACAAATGATAAGGCTAGGCTACCCACCTAACCCAGCAAAGCTAGAACAGCTAGTGTTGCTGTGCTTGGACCAAGAAGGAAGCCGTGGGACAGCAGTCTGCTTTGACTCTGGGGAGTCAGCTGTTACTAACAGCAGCAATCACTACTCTTGCAAAACCTTGAGAACAACTGCACTGGGTCAAGGACAAAGGTTAGCGTAATTCAGCAGCCTGTCTCCAACAGTAGTCAAAACAGATGCTTAGGACAGAGCACAAGAACACATAAACACGCATGTTGCTTCCCCGGAGCCCTCTCTCAGGCTTTGTCTTCACATGGCCCCTTAGGCAAACAGAAATGCCAAGCCTTATCTACGACACCCCTTCATTCATTTTGACTCCTTTACTTGCAGTTCCTGCTACAAAGAAACAAGCTATCCCTGGTCTCTGTGTTTTTTCCCTTTGCCTCCACTGCAGGAGAGGCTGGAGCCTGCTTTGACAAATACAACCTAATGTTTGGCAAATAAGAAAAAGAAGAGCCCCAGAAAGGTAAATAACAAACAACAAAATCACCCAGTGAGCCTTAGTTTGAGGACCGTGAAGACTGGAAGGGCAATAACTTGGAAAGGAAACTCATTGATTCTGTGGGAATGCACCACATCTTTCCTCCTTGCCCTCTCCATATTTCTTTCACCTGATTTTTAGCGGTCACACCAAACCTATAAAAGGCTGAATTCAGAGTAATATGCAGACCAAATAATATTTTAACTTGGGAGTAATTCCTGCTGAATCCAAACCTATATGACATAGAAGAGATTTTTGTAGGTTTTTTAATGGTTCAACAAAATGTCAAAATTGGCTGAGCTGAGGTGGCATTTTGGTTTGGGGAAAATTTTCATTAAAAAAAAAAAGGGGCAGGGAAATAAGATCCATTTTATTTTAAAATTATAATTTCATCAAAAACAGAATGTTAAAAATGCTGGTAATGTATTACACTTACCATCAGTAAAAGCCTCTCCTTCTACTGGGTCTCCTTCTCCACTGCTGTAGGCTGCATATACTGAAATCCTGTATTTAGTCTCTGGCTCCAAGCCTTCTATCACAGCATCCACTGTATTTCCTGGGACTCTCTTCTCTCCCATGGTATCATCATAATGTGATTTCCATATTATCCTGTAATAGTTAACTGTTCCAGGAGCTGGTGTCCATGATAACCCAACTGTAGTGTCAGTTATGTCTGTGGTAACCAAATTACGTGGTGAACCACGCTCTGTAAGAAAGAAAACAGCAAATTCTCTCTTAAACACAAATAGCAAAAGTTAGAAAAGTATAAATGTAAAAGTCAAATGATCTTAAGAGCTAAACAAAACTTTTCCCATCAATATTATTTTCAATAACATACGAGGGTATTCCCAAGAGAAAATAGATGAAGTTTTCAACAAAATGCTTAAAGCTAACTTTAGATTATGAATGATCTTATCCCTACCATGTAAGATACTTAGCAGTCATGCTTTAGAATAAATGAAATAAAAATGGCAGTATTCAAAGACCTGGAATGAAGCCAGTGCTTAAATGTGGTACAGCTCACTTAAATTTTAACTCTCAAAAATTATTTTATTTCATTCATTCATATTCATTGTTATGTGTGTACCTTTTTTCCAAGGGTAAAATAGTGGAGACTTTTCATGGAATCACAGAATCTGTTGAGTTGGAAGGGACCCAGAAGGATCACCAACTACTGGCCCTGCACAGCGCCATCCCCAGGAGTCACATTATGTTCCTGAGATAATTGTCCACACACTTCTCAAACTCTGTCAGGCTGGTGCTGTGACCACTGCCCTGGGGAGCCTGTTCCAGTGCCCAGCCACCCTCTGGGTAAAGAACCTTTTTCTAATATCCAACCTAAAACTCCCCTAACAGAGCTTCAGGCCATTCCCTTGGTCCTGTCACTGGGCACCACAGAGAAGAGATCAGCATCTGCTCCTGTCTTCCCTCTCATGTTCAACTTTCCATCAAAAAGGACCCCCATGTGCCTTCCCATGGCACTGCTTTCCAGCATCTCATTCCCTGCTCTGTCCATGCATCTATGGTGGCCCATCCCAGGTGCAGAATCCAGCACTTTCCCTCATTGAACGTCATATGCTTGATGATTGCCCAGGCCTCTAATCAGAGTCCTTTCTCTGACAACTTTATTTTGTTATTTGTTAGTACGAGTATATTCCAGAGTCCCGCTTACCATATCAGCTATTTCATTTTATGTTCACAACTAATTTGCATGTGTTTACATCATCCCACTCTTACTGTAGAAAACACTCTCCATCTTTCCATTTATAAGACCTGTACCTCTTTCTTCCCTGTAGTTTGTTTCAGCCAGCTTGGAACAAAGGAAGCAGATCATTAGTCTGTGAAATTCAGTCTCAGATGGATATGTGAGTCTCACCTAACACACCAGAGTAATTCCTCTGCTTAAAAATGAAGCTCATTGGTCTAAAGTGGTGCCGTGAAAGGAGTGCCTCTGCTTAATGTTTAATGTACATTTATAACATATGCTCAGTTTTCCTGTTGCAATGGCTTGCTTTTGATAGCAGGAAAGGAGCATTGACAGGTTGATTTAGTGCAACAGCCTCATCATAGAAAAATCTGCAAAAGGGCTCCATGAAACCAGATCCACACAGACAAAGAAATACTCAGTTCTTTGGTGTGTATTCTCTGTGGGATTTCTCACTGTACAGGACATTCCTGAGGGCCTCTTTCTTAGCAAGAGGACTTAAACACTTGGGGTGGCCTCATGGCATCACAGTTAAGTTTTACCCTCACTGATAAAAATATATCCTTATACTAATCCACAGCAGCCACAGGAGCAGAATCAAAATTCTTTGAACATAGAGGAATTCAATACTTATCCAATTTCCACTACTTAATCTCATTGCAAGAACAGACCTCACTACATTCAGAAACCTGAAGCAGTTTCAGGCTGAGCAGCAAATTGCCCAAACTCATAGGCTGAGTTTTCACTTTTCATATTCATTTGTCTTTTACTTCCTCCACAATCTGCAACATTTCCAAACACAATCCCAGCGGAGCAGAAAATATTATCTGTAGAAAGTTTTGTTTTAGAAACATCTCATTGCCGGTACAACTTCATTAAAAATGAGACAACTAATCCCACTTGACTTAATGATGAATAGAAATTAATGTCAACCTATCAAAGATTCACCAGTTACACAGAATGCAGAATCAGAGAGTACCATAACAATCACAAAGATGACTCTCAAATACAGCTAACAGGACATGTGTTATGGGGGGGATTCAGATTTTAATTCAGTCTTAGGAACATTCCATCATATTTTTCTGGAGACAGTTCTTTTTCTGTCCTAACTCTGCATCAGTTCTTAAAATTGTGCCCTTCAAACTGGTTTCTAGCCATGCAATATAAATTACCACAATTTAAGACATCTGCTCTTCAAATAAAGGTTAAGATACAGAGGGTTTGGTAAAGTTCAGTTAACATCTCACAATAGTGATTGCATATACTGAAAAAGTTATAGTGAAAAGGCCCAATTCAGCTCATGCTTCATGAAGTCTCACCAAATTCAGTGACTGCATTAAATGAAAGCCAGAGCAGAATCTTAGCTCCAAATAACAATTTTCCTGGAAGCCTGAAAAAAAGATTTGCCTTCAAAAGTAAATTACAACAATTTTTCTGTCTGCTTTTAAGCTCCTACTCTCAAATCTTGGCTTTTTCATACAATAAAAAAAAAAATATTAAGGCAATCCAAATGGAAAAAATATGGAAAACCTAACTTGATAGAATGCACAGATGTCTCACAATAAAAACCTTTCTTTCCATATTTTAATGTAATATAAATATACAAGTCACTTTATTTTGGCTACTTTAAAACATGGCTCTGCCACAACATGATTTCAGTATTCAAGTATCTGCTACCACAGCACAATTTTTTGCAAGTCTACTCTTGGATACTACAGCTTATGATATATGTTGGAAACACTGCAAAAATAACTTCTTATTTAAAAACCATATTGATTAAGTCATTATTGAGGTCATTAAATAACAGAGGAAAATAATTTGTTTGGAATGGATTATAATGAATAGCAGTTACTGTAATATGTTGGTTCTGAAAGAAATGTTCTTTGGAAATAAATGTCTTTTTTATAAGTCAAGGTAAAAGAGGGGAAAGGAACTGGGATTTCTACCAAACCACTAGAACTAAATGGAAATTTTTTTCTTCAAATAGTTGGAAACTGCTGACAAGACAACTTACCTACTAAGGGAAATTGGACATTTTATATGTTACACTGCAACTGAGAACATTTCTTCAACATAACACGCTAACTTGATTTGCACCTCACGTGTGAGGTGGAAGTTCACTCACAGCTTTTTTTCTGCTTCACTTGATCTCCCACTGTGTTTTATTTTTAATTTATTATTAGTAGAACACCTATGTTTAAGATGAAGTCCAACTGTAAGTCTTAAACTGTTAGGATTCCATGAAATATTACCAAAGCTGCTACACTCAGAGTCAAGAAACACACTTATCCTCAACAATAACAATGGTATAATGTGGCCACTAACAAACATACAATGAGACCTATTAAATATTCTTCCCTTGGATTAAAACAAAATGCCTAGGAATAGGGAGGTAGTGGCTCAGGGACATAGGAACAGGGGGAGGAGCCAATGGGGTCTTAACAGCTTTTTGAGGGAAGCTTCCTGTGTCTCCCTAAACCAGGGAATGCCCCCCAGGGTCTCCACCTAGGTAACTTGCTTATATTTCATGTACACACAAAAATCTACAACTGTAACACCTGAACACTTTTTTTTTTCCTTTGGTCAATGGGTTCAGAAATGCTTGCTGAACATCCACTTCTTGCCTGCTTGTTTAAACAGGACAGTTAAGGAGCATGGAGAGACAAGGCACATCATAAGAAAGAAAAGTGCTGGCTGGCTAGCAAAGGACTCCTACTTTTCCTTGACTGGAAATGGAAGCTAATGTATGTTCATCACTTCATACAGCCCCCAAGACATCAGCAAACAAGAATGGTTTTTTTTAATTATTCCCTAACAGGAGTGGATCCTATGATACTCTGGAGCATCAAATCAGCTGGTGTAAGCACAGCTGTAAGCCCTAGTGAGTACATACATAGGACAACAAAGTGCTTGCATGGACAGGTCAAACCCTTGCCTGGGAGAGCAAGCCAGGCACCAGCTTCAGGCTGTCAGATTCACTTTGGCAGTTTTTATCTCAGAGCACTTCTCACTGCCTACAGTCCCCTGTACAATTTTACCATCACTTAGAGCAGACACACTTTGAAAAATACACTTGGTAACCTTCAGTCAGGTGCTTTTATACCCTGTTCTGGACTTCTGAAATGTCCAGTTTCCATATGAAGTTTTTCCACTGTAGTGTGCCAGAGACACAATAAAGCAGTTTCCCTCTGTCCACTTGGCTTACTTCCCGTAGCTCTCCAGCAATCACAGTTGTTATTGAACACAAGACTGAATCATCTAAAATTAAAATGTTGACATTCATAAAAATCAAATGTCCTTATTCAAATGGCCTTTCCCCTCAGAGACACTTACACAACTCAAGCTGATCTTAGTGGGATTTTTACATGCAATTTGAGCCCAAATTTTAAATAGCTTTCTTTATGTATTTTTTTTTAAACCAGGTTTCAAAATCAATCTGCAGTGGTAAATTTTGAGCAGAGCTATGTTTAATTTAAGTTAAACATAGGATTTCTGTAAGCTAGCATCCTAAAATGTCAGAATCAACTAAATAAGCCTTCACTTGTAGAGGCATAGACCAAAATATTCTGGCCTGAGTCTTGCCTTGTTTACAATGGGCAAAAGTCAGGAGAATCCCATTGTGTCAGCAGGCTAGATTGCCACAGCCAACGATCCAAGTGCATGCATCAGATGAGATGATAGCAGATAATACTCCAGATGGTAGATAGTAGATGATACTCCAGTGGTCAAACTCTCCTCAGCACTGGAGGAGGCAACCACTTGGGTGGGCTGATATCCCTCCCTCCAAGACATAAAGTGGTTAGCAACCTGCCCTCAGGCAAGTAGAGAGGAGATGTGGCCATGGTGCAGGGGAAAGCCAAAGACTTACTACACAGAGGCATCCTCACATAACCCCATTAAAGCAGATTTCTTCTGTTCTGCAGAAAGGCAAGAAGATGCCAACCAGGAGAGTTCTAACCCAAAACAATGGTTAGAGGACCTTTAGCTGAGTCCCTGGTATAGGGTAATGCCAACAGGTGTTCACATTCAGT
Organism: Euphonia xanthogaster; assembly: GCA_034509185.1. NCBI lineage: Eukaryota > Metazoa > Chordata > Aves > Passeriformes > Fringillidae > Euphonia > Euphonia xanthogaster. The sequence continues at coordinate 82,206,279 of JAYDZK010000169.1, read as the reverse complement.
CCCTTTAATATTCTATCTGTCTTTTCCAAAAGTTATTCAGTTAACACTGTGAAGAAATATCTTCTTATTATTTGCTCAACCTTCCCCTGCTGGGGTTTTTTTCTGATACTTACTTCATTTCCTAGAAAAAACTAAGATCTCAGATTATCAAGTCTGTTTCAAAGGTCACACTCAAAAATCTTGGAATGTATAATTTCAAAAATGCATGATACAGCATTAAATGTCCTGAGGACACTGAGTCCTTGTTTCTGTCAGGATGGAAGCAGCACTACGCTGTCTGACCGTTACGCAAAGTGCCTGTGATAGGCTAAAAATCTCATTGTAAGAAAATGTCACTTGAATTTGTACTATTCTGTCTGTGGGAGGTCATTAATTTCTAAAGCATTCTTATGTTACTACAGAAACAGCAAAAAAGAATCATTTATTTAGCAAAGAACTGCTACTCATTTTCTGACCAAAAACCAGCCTGCCTCCAAAATCCCCAAACCTAAACTATAAGAAATATATACAATGGAAAATCACTTCAAACTGAAAATGACCCAGTTATAACAACTTTGTTTCATGTCTTGTTTTGGTACAGCCTAATTCTCACAACACAAATACCTACTCCTCAAATAGTATGGAAGATTTGGGCCCTGTATCATTGAAACAAGGTTCTCTTTCTAAAGCAGAAGACACAATGACATAATTATCTCTCAAATTTATTTATACTCTCCTGAATATAACACAATATGCCTCTTTTTGTCTATTCTAAAAAGCACAAAGATAAGAAACAAAACAGGCACCTCTGCTAATGCAGACCAGCAACCTCACATATGTGAAAGAACTTTGTTCTTTTTTACCAACAGCATGTCTAGCCTAGGATCTTCACTGATAGAAGTGGAAATACTTGGAAATTTCTCAGTGCAAGCAAGATGGAAACCTGATTACTGAAAATTTTTCTGGAGAAAAAAAAATGAGCCAGCCTTTTTTCTAAATTTCTCTGAAATTCATATTTAAAAGTGTAATGACTTCCCTGATTACAGTCAGTTACTCAAATATTCTTAAAACTTTTATGCAAACTATATAGCTGTCAGCAAAAGGACACAAAACACATCTTCAGCTTTCAAGCTTTTCAGACATTTATTAGGGTCAAGCACTTCTGTATTGATTGCTTAATCTAGCAATTAATTTTTTTAGTCTTTAAAACAACTGCAAATTATGAAAGTTAATCTGCTTAGCAGCTAATGTACAGTATGTTCTTTTCATCTGACAGCATGCATTTGGGCAGAAAATCAAATTCTTGCCAGACTTAAAACCACTTCTCTTATTAAAAAACAGATTAGAAAAACAGTAGCTCTCTCAAACTGCCCACTGTCTGCTGCATTTAGACTCACTGCCTTCACCATGTTTCTCATTGTATTTTATTTCTGGTGTATGAGGACTTGGGTAAAGATCATACGATCCCAAGCAATATTGAAAGCCAAATGGTTCGTTTGGAGTGTTTGGGGATAAGAGAAAGACTTTTCCCTGAGACATTCCATGGGTGTTTCTTGCTTGTTCTTCAATCTGTATTACATAACATCAAATACAACCATCAGTGCAAATTTGTTTAGTTCCCCCGGCTGTCACAAGCCCTGTTCCACCCCAAGGCTAATGGCAGCCTTCACTGATTTAATTTACTTTAGCAGTTTCAACAACTTTGTGTGAGCTAAGGGGAATCATAGCCAAAAAAGTATGTCTGAGGAAAATTTTTCCATGGCACCTTTATAGAAGTGCTCCAACCAAAGCTGCCCAGTGATGGATTGCCATGCACTTTCGAAAGTGAGAGAATAAAAGTGTAGAGTTTTCTACGGCACATATTTTGCACATGCAGTTTTGTTTAAAGCAGTATGAAATATAAAGCTCCAGAATTTTCACCTCTGGATGGTACTTCATAACTGTAGACAAAATCAGCCAATGACTGAAAGAAGTAATATAAAAGATGAGAACACTCTACATTTCCTAAAATCTGGTTTACTGAAGAAGGAAAGCATACTCCTTCAACAAAGGGGCAAATACGTTGTTTCCCTTTTCCTGCTCCAAAAACACACACACAAAAAAAAAGAAATAAATCCATTCTCTCTGAATAACAATTACCTGGTAATGGAACAGCACTCAGAAATGAGTCATTTTCTGATTACTCATTTGCTAAACTCTCTGCACTGTGTTGTCTGTGAACAGTTCATAAAATACTGATCCTCTGGCATGTGTTTATCTTTGGGCTGGACCAGAGAGCTATGCAAACAGTTTATAAAAGAGATTATCTACAGTTACTTGGGGGAATATTTGCCCTCTCTGTTTTATGCAGAGAAGCAATAAGGGCAAGAATATGCTTAGCAAAAAGAAAAACACAAGGAGAAACTGAGATTACCTACATGGTAAATTATATCAAGTACACAGAATAGTTTCTGGGTTTCTGTGGATTGATTTTCCCATGAATCCCATGAAACAAATAAGCCACTTCAAAACACTGCAAAACTACCATGCAGAGTAAAGCAGAGGAATAGGGGGCAAATTGCAACTGCTCCAAAACATTTTGGAGATAACAAACATAACTGAAGGGCCTTCAATGAATTCCTGGGCAGACATGTCCATCCAGATCAGGTTAGAGCAGCCTAAAAATTTCTGGTTTTTTCCTCTCTGCTGAAGTATACTCTTGTCTGAGAGTAAGTACTCCTGTCTGAGTAGTGCCCATGTGGGTTCTACTGCTACATGCAAATGAAATAAATCATTACTGAAAGCAGGAAAAATGCTTGCCTACATCCTTAATAACAGGAGACCATTTAGTGATTCAGTAAAATTCCATAAACATCTGAGAGTTTGGATTTTTCATTTCCTGCCTCTTGACTATAAGAGAGTTGGAGAAGGTACTGTATCCAACTCTTCTTTTCTCACTTTTCTATTAGTGCTGAAATGTTCTCTACACTCAAACTCACTCTTCTTAGGCTACATATCAATTCCATGAACTAGCAACCATCCCAGTCTGAAAGGCAATCTCAAGCCTAGCTCCTGATATGATGAGCAACTATGGCACCACTGACTGAATAGGTTTGGTGAGAATTCATATGGTGAAGACATCAAGTAAGCCCCATAGGGATTCCTGATACAGAAAAATACTTAAGTGCTCAGTCTTTCTGGGTTGTTGGCAATGAAAAACACACACCACACTATTTTGTTTCTCAGACACCATGGCTCATGGAAAAACTAACTAAAATACTAAACACTTTTTTATGCTTCCTTTCACAGCTTTTTTGTCATTACTGTTGATAAGTTTATTTCTCCAGAAGTTAAGACCTGTCCTATTTCCAGCCTCAGTCAGACAAGTTATTTCAGCTACTCATTAGTCAAGTATTCACTTCACTGACCTATGTAACTTTTCATCCTGGTCCAACCATATTTATTTTAGCTTCCCAGCCACCATGACATCTCTTTTCATTTAAACTTCTATAATGAGCTTTGACATTTGAATGTTACCTTTCAGTTCCAAAATTGCAACTTTTTTATTCATAATTTTCTGGATTTCTTTAAAGGTTTTGTTATTTTATCCTTCACTGTGCTAAGATAGGGCCATATAGTGAAATACTGTCTTGTATGCTGCAACAAACATTCTGAAAACCTTTCATACTGTTAGCCAGAGAATCTTTTAAAATATCTGCAACTATGTTCAAAGAGTCCTGGCCTAATTCAAGTACTTTTATTGCCCCATGAAACTGCAGATATGATGATTACTGAAATACACAGTAGATATTCCATAAGTAAATATCATTAATTAGGTCTTTGCTGTCATGCAGAAAGAAATTTGTATTCTGTTTCTTCCCTTTGATCACCCAGTAAGGACTGACATCAATACAGTGCTTTTACTAACATTTGTCTAACCAAGAAAATTTAGGAGACAGTTTTAATATGAAGAGTAATGTTTTCTGAAGAGCACCCTGATAGGATTTTCAAATCCTGCTGAATCTTCAAAGAATTTACACTTGAGTCATAAAGCTATACATGTCAAAATGGTGAGTAATATTTAATTTGGTTTCCTCCCAGCTGAAGAACTGGATAAGAAGTCATTCAGTTGAGTGATAGGATGCTCCTTTATTCATATTTATCCCAAGAAAAAATCTGTCACTGAATTTTTAACGTAATGTTTTAATTCAGTTGCTTAGAGCAAAATTTCTTTCAGAAATGCTTCTGTGACCTTTTAAGACCAGCATCCATTTTAAACTTCATCTGGTTGCATATAAGCCTATTCCTAAGATAGGGACAGGTATTCTTTTAAATTATTTGGCTCTTTAACCAATGTCGAGAATGTTTTTCTTCTTATTAACAATTTAGCAATACAGAAAGTCCAAATAAGAATCAGAGCCCTCAAGGAAGACACAGGGCAGGGAGCACTGAAAGGACAAGACAGTCTGTACCTGAGACTGAATTCTGTTTTTCTGATGATTTTGGCTTTTGAATTCTGCTGTATTTCATTCACTGGTCTCTCTAGAATGTGTTTTAACTGAAGCTCTAGGCAGTGCCCTAAAAGATATTTAATTGCTCAAGTTTTATGATAGGATAAAATGCTAAGCTTACTTTATGAATTTGAAACACACTTGATGTCTCCACAACTCCATGTTAATAAAGGAGCTCTCCTAAGTTTACTGCAAACATACTCAATGAAGATGTTTCCACCAAATGTAAACAGCTAACTTGGTCAAACCTTTACTAAAATTTGAGGCATGTCCCTAAGGAAGTGAACCATTCAGTCTGTTTAACAGTGAGACGGAGGCTTCTCAAAATTTGCAAAGGAAGACTGAGGCATTGCCCTACACACTGATAGCACGAAGGAGAAAGCAGGGCTGTCAGCTTCCTATGTCTACTTGAAACTCAGTTTGTTTTTGTTCTGAGGGTGAAATTTGTATTGCTGGATGGATAGTGGCTCATATCCAGTGGAAAAAATAAAGGAGACTCTTGCCCAATATATTCTGCAGTATTGTGAACGGGCTGGGGTGTGGAGGTGAATTCAAACTCTCCCACACAGCACAAAAACTACATTTTCACCCTCCCTCTTCCCTCCTAAAAATGTTAGACCTAGGAAGTGGCAGCACCACCACTAACAGGGAAGTTCGTTACCTCCTGATCATCTCTGGCTTTTGTGGAGGCTATGGGCAGAATATTGATACCTGATCTCATTTACCTGGACCTCAGCACTGTTCTGGGCTCTTTTCTCCTACAAAAGGAGCTTTTTGGACCCTGCATTTGTAGTGAAAGCAAGGGAGTTAGGAAACTTTGAGCATGAACTGCAAGGAGCCTGATTCTCTGACAGCTGCATCCATCAGAGCAAGCAGGTCTCAGGCAGTGGGACAGGCAGGCAGTTGGTGTCTAGATCTCCCACTTACTCCTTGTATAGTCAGTGGACAGAAAAATGCTCATTTGAAGAAAAAAATGAGATCTCAGATGGACTATCTGCCTACTGGAAGAATTTGCCTTTCTTCATCAATCACAGAAGAATCCAAGGGAGCCCATGCTGCAAACAGCAGTGTTCAAGTGCCTACATTTTAGTAGGAAGAATTCAGCCCATTGGTGAATGACTGAAACTGATTTTTAAAATTATTTTATTTTACATTTTCCCAATAAAAATATATTTTCTGGATTTTTTTGCAACCTATGTCATAAACAAAAAGTTGAACTGATGGAGAAACTGAGAATCAAGTATATTCCTACTGTAACTTGACTAGCATCAAGAGACAAGCCCTAATTCCACATAATACATCCATAAGATGTTTTCAAGTGTAGTGCCTACACAGCTGCAATGCCAGATTTCAGCAGTGCATCCCTGGCCAGCACAGAGCAGAGACACACTTCCTTTCAAGGCCTACATGGAAGCTTTCCCTATCCTCTGACAATCTACAGATGACACTGAGAATGCTCACAGAGAATTAGTCTGGGAAATTATCTGCTCAATGTCAGAGAAAGAACAGCCTTTCTTCCTCATAAGAAAGCCTTTGGGTCTGACTTATGCTTTTGACAGCATTGTGTTTATGGTTAGCTTCAGGTTCTTTGTTAGAAGCAGGATTTGACTCCGTATGCCTAAAACTATGTGCTGCTTCTCTGATGCAAAAATGGCCCCTGAACATCTTTCAAACTCAGTACTGTAGAAATGCTGCAAATTTTCAAATGGATGAGGTACTTTAACCCCATCAATTAATCCTGCTACATTAAGAAGAATACGCCACTAAAACAGCTTGGAAGACAAAATATTTAATGGAGGCTGGTGCAGAAGTACCGTCTGTTGTGGTTGGGGCTTCTGGCAATAGCCTTTTCAAGAGACACAGAGTCCCCTCCACAACTAGTGATTTAACCCACTTTTTTGCTCTAAAGACAGAAGGTTTGGAAAGTCCATGTAAAGTAGGAGAGTGTCTATGTCTATTTTTCATTTAGATATTTACTTCTACAGAAAATTTGGGAAGATACTTTAAGACACCATAAACATCGGTCTGATAATAAATAATTAATAACAGGAACAATAAATAATTACCTTCAAGTGTTTCTCCCTCTCCAGAAAGGGCATCTCCTGCTCCAGAGGCATACAAGGCAGACACAGTCAGTGCATACCTAGTGGCTTGGTCCAAGCCTTTCAGCACTTTAGAGGTAGTGTCACCTTTCACAGTCACTTCCTTAGTTTCACCTCCTGCAACTGGAGTGTACGTTATAAAGTACTGCTGCACTTTGCCAGGAGCGGCACCCCAAGACAGCTTCATTGTTGATGTTGTAGCATCCGAAACTCTCAAATCCCTTGGATTTCCTCGGACTGCACATGTTAAAAGATGTTGAAAAAAAGTTGAAGCAAGTTTAATTTCTTGGTTTATCTTCAGGTTAACACTACATAGGATTTTATGCTAAAAAATAATTCTCTAATAGGCTGGACCAACACTGCTACAGTGTACCCTTACTGTAATCAGGACTGTACATTCCCATCCCCACCGTCCTTAGGCAAAAACGCACAATAAGGCCCACTTAATTTTTTTTTTCCCCTGTTAAAGCAGGCTCAATCCTGGAGCACTTACACATACTAGCACCTCTAGATATGCTCAGATTCAACAAAGATCCATGTTGAAGTCACTGTCTTCAGAATCAAGTCGAAGATGACAAATGAAATGTGAAATTAGCACGTTTTGATTTCCTAAAGAGGTCTTTTTGTTGATGACTTTCATGGATCAATGAAACTTCAACAATGATCAGGACAGTCATACTTTTGGTATTCTCTGGATTTTGTTTAATAAGGCATGATACATGTTAAAGGATCATGCATTTTCACATACATTAAATCTACAGTGATAACTTGAGAAAATTAAATGTTACACTAATTTCTTGCTAAACATTCAGCATAAAGTGCAGAGTCTGAATTTATATAAGGTATATAATTTATATCATTGACAATATGAAGAATCATGGGAACAATTAATTTAACATACAAGTAGATTCTTCACCCAAGTTTCCTTGCCACATCAGGTTCAAGACACTGTATTTTAAAATGAAATATTGCAATTTTAATAAATTCTATAGTCTTATTTATCTCTCAGCTAGGCTTGAGCAATGATACAGCTCTCTCTTCATCTAGGGTAATACATATGGACTATATGGTTTATTCTCCTTTTAGTATGAATGTGTCAACATGCAGTGAGTTTTGCTCATGCTTTCTATGTTCACAGCATTGATCATGTACCTTCATCAGTTTTTGCATATCCATTCAATGAATTCCCAGGCCCAGACTGATACTCAGGGACAACAGAGACTTCATATCTTGTATCTTGGATCAAATTCTGCAGAGTAGTTGACCTATCATTTGCTGAGACAGTCACTTGTCTCCTTTCTCCTCCAGTAAGTGGTCTATAAACAAGCCTGTACCGTAGGACGTTTCCTGGAGCCGGAGTCCAGCCAACTACAAAGCTATCAGTAGTTTCATCTGTAATCCTTAAGTTTCGAGGAGCACCTTTAACTACAAAAAATATACACATGCAAGTTGTAAATATTTGCCTTTAATGAAGAAGTATCTGAAGCAAAACCACGTCAACCATTCTGTTAGTTCATCCAGCTTACCAAAACTGCTTATATTGCCCTCCCATTGCTTTAGGGTACACACACCTTTAGCAATTTCTGAAAATTTAGGATCATAGTTACATTCAGCAGTGGAACAAAGCTGTCTCCAAAAGCACCTTCATCCCAGTTTATACAACTGCTTCTGAAACTTAAGATTATCTGACTGTATTTAGTGGTAACAGTAGAACTGTGTAAGGGACATTTGGGCATAGTGAGGAAACTTCTTAACACAACAAATAGTATATGTTTCCTTGCTGCAGCCCTTTGCTTCTGCACTCCTCCCATTTACAGGTGGAAAATGGCAGTTGTCAGATACACCTGACTACACACTCAGCTATCCTATTTGCAAGAACAAACAAGAAACAAAGAGAAAAAAAAAACACCAAACCAATTCTATTTCTTTGAATATTTCAAACAAAAAAATATATTCATTGAAATATGAGTTGCATCCAATGTTTAAAAAAGGTTTCTTAATTCAGTCTCTAATTCAAAGAAATGGCTTGTTATCTTAGAAAGTAAAAAAAAAAAACCACTGTGGTGAATCCTTTAACCTAGCCTGCTCCTTGACAAAAGATACAGCAATTCAGATGAGCTCAGTGGGCACAGCAAAAAAGACTTGACTCTTCCAACAGAAATAAAGTTCTACTGTACTGCACACTGCCTAGCAGCACATAACATTGTCACTTAGGGAAAAAAAGTTCTGGTTTTTTGTTGTTTACTATCTATATTCCGTAAGTACTGTTCTTCAAAGTTAAGAGTGGAGTAATTAATAATCCCAGTTTAAAAAAAGAAACTTGTTTTCTATTAATCAGAAACACAATACTCAACCTCAAACCCTTTAAAAGCCTGAAACCAAAGTTAATTGCCAAGAAAGCCATCTGGCTCAAACTGTTAGCTAGATCTGCATGGAGAACTCCTGATGTTTACGTGGCTGTAGAAGAACTCTGTCTTCTGAGACGTGCTGGGATATCATCAGATCACAATGTTAATAATTATTTAAAGTAGTATCAGTTACAAATGGGAAGGCAGATTATTTTCATTAAATCTTTCCCTTCTCCTGTTCCTTATGCACACAAGCTACATGTTCTATCAGCCAAGAGTTTGTCTGTTTTCCTAAGGGAAAATTATGTGTGGCCAAAATATTCTGACTCGTACAGTCATGGAAATGTGCACACTGACAGTGAAACCTGTATCTTCCAAACTTAACATCCAAACTAAGCAATTTTAGAGGTGTTTATTTCTATCAATCTTAAGAGGAAAGAGCAATCAACAAATCTTCAAGCTGTTTCTTTTGCTCCCTTGGAACTATTTATGTCACCAAAGGTCACAAATGACAGCATGGAATAACAAAAAAAAGTAGATCAATATTTTTAAAAGCATGATTTAGAGTAGACTGAGTGTTCAACTGCTGGAATAAAAAATCAAATTTACTGTCATGCTGCTCTTTTCAATCAGGAGAAATGCATCATTGCAACTCTATCAAGAAAAAGTAAAGCTACCGTGCTTAAATTTACAGCCACTGATCACATAAAACACACACTGACATCTATGGAAATTTTGAATCAATTATTGGATCAGACCAATGAATTTTTGATAAAAAAAAACAGTTAACTAAAACTCAAGGCCTTTTAAGCCTATTGTATATAGAACAAGACTTCTACTTGTGTTAGATGTAGACATAGCAAATTGTATAGGCACACATTTGTCTTTAAATGTATTGAAGTCAGCATGCATTCCTTCATCAATCTCATAACTACTAAATAGAGTAGAATAGAACTAAATAGTTCCATTGGAAAGTATCTACAATGTTCATCTAGTCCAACTTGAGTCTGTATTGACAATAATTCATGCCACAGAATTTCATATTGAAAGCACACTACTTCATTTGAAAGCAGGCCACTGCAAAGGAACACAGCAGAGAAACACATTCAACCTCAGAAAAATTAAAGTGCAGTCTTAGCAACTTAATGCTTGCATATTATTAGAATTTTAAATGTTTACTGAATACATTGAGACACAATAATGTTTATTCTCATCCTGCACGGCAGAACATCTTCTCAGCCTTACTCGGCTGTTCCTCATTTCCCCATTCTCCAGCTAAGAAAATTCTTATTTGAACAGATGACTCCCTTGTGTCTGAGAATAATGGGAATCCTACCTTCTAAGGTGGTTTCCTCTCCATCCAGGGGAGGGCCATCACCATCTTCATATTCAGAAATCACACTGACTGTGTAAGTAGTTTCAGGTAGTAAGTTGGTGAGAACTGAGCTAGTACTTGAAGCTGGTACAGAAACAATGAATTCATCTCCACCAACTGCTACTTTATATTTAATGAGATAGGACAAAACCTCAGGTCCAGCTGGAGACCAGCTCACTTTGAAACTCTCTGATGTTATGTCAGAAAAGACCATGTTCTTTGCAGGTACGTAAGCTGTATGGAGACAAAAAGGTGCATATGAGGCATACTTGCCAGAATATGTTAAACACAAAATTTCTACCATAAATAATTAAATGTTCCTCAATAATTTGATTTATTCTAATCAAACAGAATTTTTTTGCATGTGCGCAAGATTTGTTTTCTACACTTGCTTATATCTATCAAATTTCAAGAAGATCATATCTCGGCTGCCTAAAATCATTTACAGTAAGTAGAAGCACCAACTCAGTGATTTCTAGATCAAATGAAAACAGTCCATCTAAAAAAATATATATTTGTAAAAACTTAATATAGAATTTGATTATCAAGTTGGGTTCCCTATTTCATATGTCCAATGAACAGCAATAACATTATGTCCTCAATGGAAACTAAAAAATTTTAGGGTTTCTTTCAGATCTTGATTAAAAATAAGACAAAATAAAAACCAGTATTTTTTCAGGAATGAAGTCAAAGGGGGAACAAGGAATTTGACACGAGGCACAAATACAAATCTGACATCCTGGGCTTGTTTTGCTTGGCCTAGTCAGCCTGTCAGTGGGGATCTTAAAACTGTTCAAGCCCTCTAAAACAAAGGCTGCATTGCTGGTTTGTTCCTCAAAGCTATCCTGAAACAAAACGTTTAATTTTAAAGAGAACTGGGCTTTCAACAATGGGGACTCTTCCATGTTAGTGTCCTACTAAGCATAGATAGGGACACTGTGGGTGCAACTAATCACAAGTAACTTTATCTGACCGAAGCTGGCAATTTAGAAAACTTTTGAATGTTAAACATTATCCATTCTGGCCTAATTTGGATGCATGTGAAGACTTTCATGTGCTCTTCACTTCAGCCTTTACAGTTAGATTGCAATCACTATCACCTAGCATCTGCTGTTTCAAGTTGTCTTGTCTAAGCCCATTTCAGAGAGCCATTAATTTTACCCTAAAACTTAATCAAATTGCCCTCTAGAGTTGTTGGCCTTACTTCATTGCCTTTGAACATCTAAAAGACAAGCTTGGACTTGCCACCTCATTTTGTAGAGCTAAAAAAAGAATGCTCTGGTAACTGCTTTACTCAAGACATTGAGTGCAAAAGCAGAGTGTATGCACTAAGGTCATTCCAATAGACACACATTTTATTAGCTTTTTAGATACCTAGCAGGGGTGGGGGAAAAAAATTTCTCCAATTTTTTTTTCATTTCCATTTATCCAATAATTTCACCTGTTGCTTTTAATATATTTGAAAATAAGAAGCAAACCCCCAGTTATTAACATTATCATTTGTATATGGACAATTTCATCAAAATAAATTCTTTAGGGAACTATAAGCAAAAACATTGGTTCAGATCCTCTTTTCATTGCATTTTCTACATTCCTCAAAGTAATAGTAGTTGCTTACATTTTCTCCTTATAGCAGCCAGCTCCTGCTCAATTCGTAGGCAGACAGACTGTGTAAGTTCAAATGATATCCTTTGAAAAGCATCAAAATCTTCCACTGTGTAAACATGGGTGTCCGCAGGAGGCGACGCGATAGCTTCCAACTCCGTACGCACTGCATCCTTCACACCAACTGCAAATATTTCTACATCTGCATCCCTCAGCTTAATTGCAGGTTCTTTAAAAGCATCTGATGATTTTCCATCAGTGATAAGAATCATTACTCTCGGCACGTTTGGTCTTGATCCTTTGCTGGTAACAAATACTTTCTCCCTCACGTATGTCATTGCTTTGCCTGTGTTGGTAGATCCACCTCTGTAGGGGAAGGTGTTAATAGCCTGAATTATGTCTTCTACTCTATTGTATCTGTTCAAAGAAAACTCCATATGGGGATCTCTGCTGTACTGGACAAGACTTATCTGTACTTTTCGAGGTGATATCTCAAAGCTTTTAACTAACACTTCCAAAAAGGCTCTTACTTTCACAAAATTTGCGATACCAATGCTGTAGGAACCATCCACTAAAAACACAACATCAGCTTTAACATCCACACCACGTGAGCATTCTGCAAAGCAAAAGAATAACCACAGTAAGCAGATTTTTAATAGCCACATAGCATTAAAATCATATCTGTAGTTCGTGTATCACACACAACTGCTTATAATCAAAGTAAACTATGCTAAGCAAAGCTGTGTCTCAAAAATAATGAAGACATGATATTAAAACAAGCATCAGAGGTTTCATCAATGAAGAGCTACTATTTGAAAATAAGGTGGCTCCAAACTCACCCACTTGAACTTTTACTTGTTGTGTTTTTTCCATTATTGTTATTGGCTCACTGGGGGTCAGTCCTTTCATTGCATAAACATTAATTTGATACTCTGTGTCTGGAGAGAGATCTTTAACATTCAGAGCAGTTGTCTGAGGACCCACACTCAGCACATGCTGTTTTCCCCCAGCTATCATTGGAATGAACTGCAGACGATAGCCAGTTATTTGGCTTGTGGATGGATCCCAAGTGATTCTAACAGACTTTGAGGAGACCTGAGTTGCCACCAGATTTGAAGGAGGCTCCACCACTGAAAGAAATCAAAAGCAAATCCAAAATATTAATTACAATTATAAACATATTTTCTTAACAGTTTTTATTTCTGAAATAAGTTCAGTTATCTTTGCTTGATCTTTATTAAAAATCACTTTTGGGGTTTTGTTAACATAAATAGACAGAAATTAATTACAGGACAGTCCAAATGAGGCATCAGTGAGCAGGCCAAAATATGAGCAATGCATTTGTGGTCCCCCAAGTATAGCATAACTTCCAGGAGAAGTGCTGCCCAGCTCTAAAGCTGCTTCAACAAAAAGTGAAGGAACCACTCACAGGAACATGGTAGAAAGTGTGAACAAATGCAGACTTGAGCAGAATACTACAACAGCAGAGTCATCTCCACCGCCATTTTTGTCAAAGAATAACTAGTTATTAAAACCCTACAGGGCAAGAAAGCTGCAGAGATACAGCTTCATGTCTTTGTTTTCTCAGTTTTCTCGAGTCTTCGGGCTTTGGTTCTCAATCCATTACATATTTTGACCCTTCACCAAGCAATTTTTTTCCTTTTAATACATTTTTCCACAGAAGTGATGGCTGTGTCCAAACTGCACATCACTGTGCTGCCTTTGAAACTATGGAATAATGGAGCTATTCCAAATATGCTGCATCACATATTCTGTTATCCTGCATTTAAAGACACAAAACTGAAACCAGTTTTCCATACTTGCTAAGTGAGGCAATGGATGAAACTCTAGAAATAAAGCAAAGGAATTAGGGATAGCCTCCTCAATAGAATTTGGGATACACTGAAGCTACAAATACTTTTTTATAATGTGTCTCACCTTCTTCCCCACTAACCAGTTCACCTAGTTGTTCATCAACACCAGAGCACACTTGCAAGATAATTTCATTCTGTATATCCACAATTCCATCAAAATTAGCCACATTGAACACATGCTTCAGTGACGGCTGAGATGCAATTAGCTTGAGTTCCTTTGCATCTGCTGCTTTGATACCTAGAAGTTGTAATAGACAGGGCTATGGTTAAGTAGCCATAAATACAGACACTTGTGAATGTACTCATGAAGTATCAAAACATCCTGGAGTAAAGCTGAGTTTAAATTAGTTCTGCCTTCTGACATGATCAGTAATCAAACTACAAAATAATGATTAATGGAATGAGGTGGCAGACTTAATTTTCAACCAGGGAAAATAATGTGGTGTAAGTGAGAATGAAGCCAAGGTTGAAACTATGCTAGTCAGTCATATTAATCTCCATGCAGGAGCTACATAATTACCATCAAATCAACACAACTGGTGTGCTCGACTCTGGAGGGCACAAATGACCCACTTCAAGGCATACACATGAAAAGAGGGCTATAATGAAATTCTTCCACCAGGCTGTCTGCAAAACTTAGAAATTAACTTTTAATGAAAGTTAATCTCTCAATCATTAGAAAAACTCAACGTACCCAAGGAAAAAACTTCAACTCCTATGTTGCGAAGCTCTCTTGCAGGAATTTCTACATCATCTTGAGCTTTTCCATCAGTAATGACAATGGCTACTTTGGGAAAGCCTTTTCTTGCTCCAGCAGACTCAGTGAAGGTGTTTTGAACGAGGTAATCAATAGCCTCACCTAAAACCAACATCACAAGTTATGACTTTTTAGACTTATATGAACTAGGACTTAAAGGAAATTTGAACTGTGAAATGAAATGCTGAATAAACTTCTATGTGGGAAATCTGTACCTGTCATTGTGTTGCCACCTTTGTAAGGTATCCTTTTAATTGCATCAATAAGATCACTTCTTCTGAAATACTGATTTAAATTGAACTCTGTTCTTGTATCTGAACTATACTGAACAACTCCAACTCTTGTCTTTTCTTCCCCAATGTCAAAAGCTGATACAAGGGCAACCATGAAGTCCAGAATATATCCGAAGTTATTTCTTCCCACACTCCATGAACCATCCACCAGGAAAACTAAATCTGTCATTGCACTTATGGAGCATCCTGGAACACAACAGGGAAAAGAGGAAAACCAACTATTAGCAAATTAGCAATTGCATTCTTACAAATCAGTGAGAAATGTCTTATGGAAACTTAGTAGGTAAAAGCCAAAGCAAACAGATATTTAAAAGATTGATCTTATCTGGGATACTTTGCTTGGGGAAACATTACTCACGTAAGTGAACACCCATATGAGTTTTCCAGCAGCCATTATCAAAAGGGAACTGCTTTGAGACACTTTTCATGCTAATCCACAAAATCTGTTACGCCGCAACAGATGAAAACACCCATACAAAACTTTTTGCAACCATTTGATGTTACAGAAAAATTTTATTTTGTTACCATTTGTACCTCACGTCTTTATTTCCCCATTGTACCTCCACAGGCTCTTCTGCAAAGCCTTTTATCCACAGCACAACACTTTTTGTTGATAGGACCAAGACACTCATGGACTTGCTCAGGTTAGTTTCATGAAATTCCTAGTTTCAGGACCAGCTTTGCACCCCAATCTTTCAATGTAGCTCATCTTTCTATCACAAGTCCCTTCACAAGTTTTCTTAACTCTGCACAACTTTACAAGTTAACTTCTTGGTAGGTAGCACAGAAGCAGAATTTAACTTTGCAAGGTAGACTTCAGATAAGATAAATGTCAGGTAAGTTGAAAAGCAAGGCACCTTACTTTGTAATTGAGCCTCAACCTTCTTTTCCTCCGGTATCCCTGGGCCGCCTGTCTGAACTACACAAAGCACAACATAGACAGAATGAATGGGGGAAACAGGATTAAGTTTTTCAACATCAAAGAAAAGCACATACGGAATTAGAGACATGCATCCAACAAGCCTCAGAACATGAAAACATAAATGCAGGTTCTGAATATACCACCTTTACTTACAGATTTGACATTCAGCATGACACAAAGTACAGAAAATGTAAATATCTAAGAATCTTCTGTATTTGTACTTCTTGTAGTCATCTCCTGAAAATTAACGGCAACATGCCTGGAAGAAATACCAGTATTACCCCTCTCTAGCACCTAGGGGAATTGATAATTTTCACATGGTTCTTTGTGAAGACTGAGACATGATACAAAATATGTCATAGAAAAGAATCTGCTGTGCATTTTTATCTAATTAAATTTATTTTATGCTTTTTAAATTATTAATATAAATTAGTAAAGCTAAAATTCCATATTTTAGTATGCATTTAGGTATATAGTGTAATTTTAATATTATTTGATGAATATAGTTTGCTTTCTCACACAGGATGCCAGTTCAATTTATTTGTTACTGAGCTCAATGACTGTCTTCCCCTTGAATTCAGCAGATGCAATTTATTGGAAGGAGGTATAGCTCAAAAAACATAGTGGCCTCTTGCCAAGAATTCTATAGAGGTTGGCAGACACTCTATCCATCTTAGTATTCTTTGATCTCTTGCAAATTTTCTCTGCTTCTACTAGGACTAATAGAAAAAGGCTGTTCAGACAGCTCCATCGAAGGAGGGTTTAGGTATGTGGCAATTTTGTTGGAGAACTGGATCAAAGCCAAGTTTTGTGAATGACTGCTCAGTTATCTTAATTGGCTTTCTAATTGTACTGCAGCTACTTACTTGTCAGCTGGCCGAAAACAGGCAGACTCTCCTCTCTGTTGTCATATGAAGCTATTGATACAATATACTCTACGTCAGGTTTAAGATCTGATATGACAGTTTGGGTAGTGCTAGGTGAAAGAGTAAATTCTTTAGTAGGTCCATCTGCAATAAATACATGAAACACTCAATGCAGACTTAAAATACAATAATATTGATAAGCTGATTGTAAAACAAAATGCAACAGGCAATAATCTATCTCAAACCCAATAATAATTTTAGAATGATACACTTGTTGTTTTCATGAAGTATAACTATTGAAACATGACATTTTAGGCTAATGTGATTTTTTTTAATAGTGAAAAAAATTGCTAAAGTGTTTAATAAATTCCAGGAAATTTTAAACTTGAAATGCACATACAAAATGTATTATCATTTAACAAATCATGTCCTGTTCTCATTCAATATCACTTTTACACTGATTATTTCTTAAAGTGAAATAGAATAATGGCTGTCTTACAAGGCATAATACAATTCTTGAACTTTAAGGTGAAAGCATAGAAGAGGAGCATAGTGATGATTCTACCTTCTTTTTGCTCCCTACAAAGCAAAGGTATGCAAAACTTGTTACTTGCAGTCCCAAAATGGTAAACACTAAGGCAAGAACAGCTCTAACTTGGAAGAATAACTGTTTTTCCTGTATGCCCTTTGCTGTTACCCAGGCTTGATCACTAACTTACAAAAGATTTTAATGGCTACCCTCATACCTAAGTTAGATATAGGCAAAAATAAACTCAACATTTCAAAACACGTAATCACATTAAAAAAATTGACAGAACTCACCATTTGTTGGAACCACAGTTATTCTGTAACCCACTATTGCATCTGGTGGCCTTTTCCATGACATTTGAACATTATGTTCATCTATAATTGTAAAATTCAAGTCTGATGGTGGGTTAACTGCAAAAGATTTATACCAGGTAGATGTTTAAAACCTTGAAAAAGTTTTGGCAAATGAATAAATAAAATAATGTTGAGCAAAGCTTACTAAAATTGTCTTTGCATAAATTTGTTTCCAACAAATATAAAGATATATTGTTGGAAAAAGAGTAAAATAAAAGCTGACAAAATATGACAAAACATCAAAGAGTATATGCATTACAGAGGACAGCACAGAACATATGTTTTTTGAGTTGCCAAGACATTCAAGAATGGCCAGCAAAATCAAGCACAATAGAAAACACATTTGGATACATGTACAATGAGTTCACAGATAATCACCACATATGCAAACATTTCACATAACAATTAAAGGAATATTTTTTTACATGCTGGGTGCAGTCCGTACAAGCATGCCAAATCACAACCTGCTTACAATATCATGAGATCATTTAGGATGTGAAGAACACAGTACTCTTCTTAATTAGACATCAAAGAATTGATCAGCTTTTTTAATATAGTCTCTGCATATGATATTTCTTATCAATTTCACTGAATCTGGAAACTTGGCAGAGAAAATAAACTATTTAAAGAATACAGGAAAAGACTGGGCATTTAATGTTCAGTAAAACAATTTCTGTTAGGGTCTAGATAGGAATATACATGCAAAATGTATATCAGCAATAATGATACACTGATGTATCATTATATTACAAAATGTGGAGAACTCCACCCCTTTGTTCCTAGAAGCCACTAAAGTGGCATACTTTGCATATAGCAACAAAGGATTTAGGAACTAAGGGAATAATAAATGGCATTAGTAGTGGTTGCAATTTGCCAAAATATTCGAGTTGATGCGAAGTTCTCAAAAATAATATTCTACCTGTTTACACCAGATTTCTGTACAATTTCGAAGGTGTAAACTATTGGTTTCATGTTCCCTTTGCAGCAGGTGTACCCATACTGATAACGGCATTTTAACATAAAATGCCAGTATGGTTCCAAACAACACAATGTTAATTATGAAAAGACAACATCAAAATATATTTAAGGACATTTATTTTACAGAATTTATAGAAAACAGCAAAGAGGGCACCAGTGAACTCAACAAATGACTGCAAATAAAACTTGTAGGAGCTGATGACAGAAGTAACTGAACAGTACAGAAAGAAATAGTTTATATATGCTAATTTGCAGCATCATGCATATGTAAAATGAAATGTTGATTATTGGTTTTTTAGCTTCCCACAATGGACAAAGCCTCCATGTACAAGGTTCATTACACAAAGACATTTAATAAATATCTTATAATGATATTCTCTTTTTAAAATTGTCATGCCTATTCATGCAGTATTTTACTGACTCACTGTCAGTGCATGGTAGGTGTATTATATATTATTGTTTAAATAGGTCTACAAAGTAAGATTAGATCCAGCCATACTTTCCTTAACTACTAGTGAGAGAGTTTTGCAGGCATTTTTAAAAGACAGATCTTCTGTTTCATAGAAGATCTCCATCATACGTCAGATTTCATATCAGATTTGAATATAATTTTAAAAGCAGATAAAGTAGTAAATGCTAGAATGTTTAATTATGAAAAGACACTGTCCAATTACAAAAAGTAAAACTGAGCTAAAAATATATGACTTTTTTTTCCTTTTAATTTTCTGTAATTTCCAACCATAGGATAACATGGCTTTATAATACTGATACAATAGATAACACTAGTACTGAAGTAAATGTTATTTTTCCTGTTGTCCATACACAGGCAGTGAGATTAGACCATTAACCTGCATGCACAGTTTATTCATCATTCAGTTTATGAGTAGCACAATGCTAGAGATGGCAGGGTAGTTACTTAGTATCAAAATCATGCAACATGTGTTAATAGTAAAATACATTTCAATGATAAGAATATCATTATAAAATATTGTTTCACTAGCAATGGCTCAGGACAAATTTAATGCAAAGGCAGAGACAACTGACCTGAGCATGCTTTTTAAAAAAAATTCAGTACATGGAAAAAGTAGCACCACCAACCTTGCAAGTAAATTGGCATGTTGCAGCAGAGACTTTAGGCTTTAACTGCTGAAGGACAGCAGCAGCCCAGCTTGTTGATATCCAAATGACCGGATTCCAGATAAACTGAAAAAGCTGACTGTGAGGAAAAGTCTTTAGCATTTTAAAGGATGTTTTTCCATTTCATGAAAATGGATGTGGGTCTGGCAGGTAACAAGAATAGTGCATTGACACATGAGTGATGTATCCATTCACACAGGTGATCGTAAACAATGGCATTGCAGAGGAACTTGAAAGTCCCCTTGTCCATCCCATGGTCAAGACAAGATTGGCCAGCCTGTGTCATTCCTGACATGTTTTCCTCAGATCATTCGTAAAGACCTCCACTATCGTCAAGACTGACAGCTTCCCACAGAAATTACTCCAAAACCACAATGCCTTTATCATCATAGTTATTTCTGACACCTAATCCCCGCCTTCATTGCTGTACTTTAAATCCATTCATTCTCAGCCTATGGCTGGCTTATCAAACTCAAGCACTGAATATTTCTCCCATAGAAATCCAAAAAGGAATCTTTCTTGAGTGGAAAAAAAAAAAAGCTCTTTGGATCCAATGTCATCAAAATGTCTTCCAGATGGCCTGTGAGCTTTTGATAGTCAAATAGAATCTCCAAAACATCCATGGACCTTCACAGGGGTCAGATTTCACCCAAGTGAAACCAGCTGTAGGTTGAAGACCAAACCATGGTCATATGACTGAGAGTAGTAAGCTGATCTGAAGTACAGAAAAATGTTTAGATGATAAAAACCTTATTGTGATATTAAAACAGGGCAACTGTTACTCCATCTCATTAAAATTCTTCTTCCAGAAAGGAATTCACCAGTGGAAAAATAATACATTTGCAATACTGAATCAAACCAGAGTCTAGGAAAAAAAATGCCCCTTGTTGTAGTAGGAGTTTGCCCCTTTACAGGGACAAAACTTAAAACTTCACTCAAAAAAATCTTATGTGTGAGTGCAGCTTAACTCCAGCAAGCAGTCTTGATGTCAGGCTACTTGCAGCAGTGAAGTTGCACCTATTCGTAGTGTAGTGACACTGCTGATCCTGTGTCCATCAAAATCCAAGCCAAACCTCTCACTGACTTGTCAAGGTACAGGATCATGATCATAATGTGTCATGGTGTGGTAGTGTTGCCTTCGTATGGTGATCCAACTATTGATGCACAGAAATGCATGGCTCCCCTACAGGTTTCCAGAGTAGCAAAAACATATCCTGCTGTACAACAATCACGTTTCCACAGCATTAATTTTGACCACTCTTAGAACTGTGTTATGATCATTTCCTTAACTGGATCTTCTATATCATGCACCACAAAATAAAAACAAAAGAAAAAAGTCAGACATAATATACTTAAAACATTGCCAATTCTTGTGTTACATAAGGGTATAATTTCTGGGGAAAAAAAAAAAAAGAGGCCAAACCATCTTTCTCATGCTATGCAGGTCTTATATGTCATATTAGCTTGCATTACTTCACAGGAAATATAAAAAATGTACAGTTTTTTGCGGATAACACAATGTGACTGCTAGAGGATCCCAATGAATACCTCAACAAGGCCGACATAAATGTAACTGGAATATCAAGTAATTTATATCTAGAACCAGATTTAGAAGTGATATAAGTTGGAAGTAGCTGCCATCCACAATCCCTATGTGAAACATATTTTGTGATTCCATCACTGGAAAGGACACACTACAATTAGCATGTAAAATAATGTGTTAGCCCATGTTAAAATATCATACAATCTACAGAAGCAGAAGAGTAAGCTCAGCCTTACCATCCCAGTGATAAGGCCTGCTGAGGCTGGAAGGTGCCAGAACTCTTCATTTACTATTTTTTTCCAGAAATGGCATGAATTTGGTCCAACTAACTAGATCATGACCCCAGTTAAGCTCCTCTGAAGCCTTCTTTGTCAATGTGACTGGAATGACCTACAGCCAAGAAATGTAGTAAAGAGCAACTTCTAAAAAGAGCAATTCGCAGACTTGTTAGATGTTCATTGCCAATCACAACACAGAAACATTGCCATCGGTATCTTTGCATTTTTTAGTTTTATATATGTTTATGAAATTTCTTCAAAACTGAAGATGCAAAGCTCATAAATGTACTTTAAAAAATTCATTTAAAACTATATACCCATACAAATAAAGACATATATATCACAACATAACCCATATATATATATATATATATATATATACACACATTGTATGTATGAATAGTTACCAAATTTTACACCTGTGTGCATATATATGTATATGCATGTGTGTATACTTACACATGCATGTATATTTTGCTTCTAATTAGCAGCAGGAAAAAGTATAGTCACCCTCATGTATATAAAAATTTCAATTTCATATGTCAATCTACATGGCTCTCTATGTAGGAACTTTAAAATCAACAGCTTCTTTCTCAAAAGATATTGCCATCAAAAGATAATAAAATAATGGTTCTACCAACCAGTTTCAAAACTTCAAAAGTTTCAGCTATCCCAGATCACCTCTGAGTCATCCAGTCAATGAAAATTAATGTACCCAATGCAGCTTTATTACAAGCCAAAAATTCTAATCCTTTGCAACTGCTAGGCTGCAATTATTTGTCACTTACTATACTGGTGTCCTGGTCACAAATTTTTCACCAGACAAACCTTTTTATGCACAACACAAAGGTTCCACACCTGGATCAGTGATGCCCTCCTTCCCTACCTCCAGCCTAGAAAACAGACTTTTCTATGTCTGAACCAATTCCTGAAAAACTGGAAAGTCAGCACCTTCGGAAGCTCAGTTAGGCTACACAAAACCAACTATTTCCTCGTTTCTTTCCTGTGCCTTTGAAAATCCCTCGGTATTAAGAAACATTATATGCTACGGAACACATGACAACATCACAGCAGTAACTGGAGGTTATAATTGATAGATTCTTCACAAGCCAGTGTACTTAACTATGACTAGAATAAGAGCCTTTTGCTCTTTGTGATTACAGATGAAAAAAATACTGTAACAGAAAGAAATTTTGACCTGGACAGACATGGAATGCACTGGAGTATTGCTGTGCTGGACTAAAAAGGCACAAAACATCTTTAAGTATAAACAACTTTATGTTTAAGTATAAAATATAGAATTACACACGAGGAGTTTAAGCTGGGAGAGATATCAAAAGGATTGCAAAATAAAAGGAGAAGAATTTCACTGTGAAAGAAAAGCAAAAATGCTGAGCATGAAAACAGATTTGCTTCCTTGACCACCGTAAACAAACAACTTCCCCAGTGAAAGGGCATGAGTGCATTTAGACTATATGTGGGCTTTCCTCCCTCTACTCCTACAGTGACTGCCCAACTAGAAACTCCTGTTCGGCTGTACCTCTGCAGAAAAGCTCTAACGCCATTACTGCAGCTCACTTACTGCTCATTGCCAAGAGCAGCAGAGCACAGCTCTCACAAAGGACTTCAGAGCAGCTGTGATGCTGATGAAGAACCAGTTTCATACTGAAAACTTCAGGAATCTGTGGACAGCAGCATCAGATAAACACCAGATCTCCTCCCAGGGGAGACTGAAAAATGAAAGCTGAAGGAGGGCAGAAAATAAAACTAAGCTTTTTCTTTCTTCTGCTCTCACCCCATCTTTCCAAGCCATATCAAGAATTTTCATCACATTAAATGGCCCTCTCCCTTATTCTCCTCTCAATTTTTCATCCCATCAAGTGTCTACCCACACCTTTGGGAAAGAAATTTTAAAATTCATGTTCTGTGAATGGTACATGGAGTGTCAAAAAGAACCAAGAAAAGTGACACAGGACTGACGACTGACTGGTGGGGGATAATAGCTTTGCCACAAAGTGATCTGAAATTTGGAAAAATAAGACCAAGGGACAAATGTTCAAAGGAGAAAGTCGGTTCAGCAGATAAGATCTAAGTTGCAATTACACCAAAATAAAGTAAATACATAAATAAGGAAATAACTTGCTAAAGTAACTAAGGTGCAATTTACAAAATTATGCAAACTTGCAGCACAAAATTAAAACAGTGCAGAAGAATGATCAGTATAGTGCAAGCAAAAACCCCACTGTAAAAATCTCTACAAAATCAGTTCCCACCACAGCAAGTTCTAAGGCACTCCTGGTTTTGAGCTTTCATTTTCAGCACCACTATTTCCCACTCCATTTTCAGCACCACAATTTTTTGTCCCACACTTCCCTGCTTATACTTCAAAACTTTGGAGCTAGGAGAATTTTCTCATAGAAACATGATCACTGTAAATTAGCTATTTTATTTATCAAACATTTCTGAGTGCAAAGTAATGTAAGTTCTGTCCAAGAGCCCTCTACAACTCTCAAGATCAGGTTTTATCTTTATCTTTTGCTTGGCAATAGTGCATCCTCCAACATCTAATCAAGGTCATCCAGCTACGTGTCAAGATTTGCTGTTATAACTCTGCTGCTCCAAATGCATATTTGTAGCTTTCTTTAACAGTACTGAAGCTATGGCTGGTTTTGTCTACACTATAGCTAAATAAAACACCTTCACTTACATTCCGAAATAACATACTCCATACATGTAAATCGCAGTGAGGACAACAGCAATATTAGCCCAGCTCTAAGTGAGCTCCCTTCTAAGATGGGGAAGAATGCACAAACACATCCACTCCCTTCCTCCATCAAAAATGTACACTTTCTCTGCTTTCTCTGGCACAGCAGTCCTGCATTTCAAATGCAACTCTGAAATGACTTCAAATGACCTTTTTCTGTTCCTTTGCCAACAGCAGCACAGCACGAGAGGAAGGCAGTGGACTGATTCTCTCCTAGGGTGACCAGATGTTGCACTACTGGCAAAAATGCCATCTTTTTCCAGAAAGCCAGTGTATTTTACATCTGTATGCCCCAAGGAAGCACTTTACTACTGCTTAGGGGGCAAACACCCCAGAGGCATCTCTGACACGCCATGCTTTTAGAAGAAATCAGCCAAGGTGACCAGGTCCAGACAAGCAAGCTTGTGGCAAGCCATGATCAGGAAATTTGTTTCAGTTCAAGACAGAAAGAGAAGGAAGGCAAAAAAAAAAAAAAAAAAAAAAAAAAAAAAAAAAAAATTATCAGTTGCT
>JAYDZK010000169.1:82155143-82181476 GCA_034509185.1 Euphonia xanthogaster | reverse complement strand
GGAAATTTTTTTCAGTTCAAGACAGAAAGAGAAGGAAGGAAAAAAAAAAAAAAAAAAAAAAAAAAATTATCAGTTGCTGGCTTCTGTTTTTTTCCAGTAAATCCAGGAGAGCTCACACCTGCGATGGAGTCAGGTCCCAGAGGTCAGATCAAGTCATTTCAGTGCAGGACGTTCAGCCTTTTAATTTCCCCTGGAAGCCACTGCTGGCAGAAATGCCATGACTATGACCAAAAAGCCAAGCAGCTCACTCTGAGGGCACAGGACACTGTTGCTGTTTATCCAGTCGGGAGCAAATGCCGGGCCAGGCTATGTTGAGCCACGCTGTGCCAAGTGTGGCAGTGAAGATGGGTCTCTGCAAGCCTTCAGCTGGAGGCAGGATGCTGCCATGGCTGACAGGGGCCTCAGCCTCCAGAGAGACTGCGCTGAGGGCTGAGGAGGAGGAGGAGAAGGAAAAGGAAAGCCTTTTTCGAGGTGAAGGTACCACATGCGTGCCGGAGCCTTGGAGCCCCGGCTGCCACAGCAGGGCCTGGCCCAGCTTTCCCTTCAGCGGTGCCCATGACACGTGTCACGGCACTGGCAGCACATCCACAGGCGTGTTCCCTGGGTCAGACCCAGCACAGAAGCTGAGGTGTCCCTGAGGGAGGGTCTGGCCACCCCGAGGCTCAGCCGGGGGTCGCCCCGCCGAGCAGGGGAGGCCGATGCACCGGCAGGCCGGTGGGGCAGGGCCGCGGCGTCCGGCCGGACAAAACACACAGGCGCGGAGAGCCAGACTCTGTTGGAGCATTTTATTTCAAAGCTGCAGGTTGTTGAGTAGTAGGTTTTCCGTTTCCTCTCTCAACATTACTAAAAGAGGCCAGAGACCAGCCCCTCTTGGTCCATCCTGGGGGCAGAGCCACATCCCCGGCCACGCCGGGCTGCCTGCCAGTGGCAAAGGGCTCCTCGGGGCACTGCGCCCGGGTGGCCACACCAGCTGGCCCACGTCCTGCCTGTGGGGTGGTGTGGACAGCACACCAGAGGGACAGAGAGAGGGAGCTACGGCCCGGCCCTCTAGCCGGGAGAAACAGAACACAGAAGGAGCTGGGCAAGGAAGGAGAGGCGTTGCTCTGAAGGAGAGAAAGGAAGAAGGTCAAGTATTCACACTCAAAAACAGAGAGGGAGAGAGCCAGTAGCTCAAGGCTGATTGGGAGGTTTGCTGGTCAGCGGGGCACCGGGGCAAGAGGGCAGGGAGGAGAAGGTTACCTTCAGCCTCGATGGAGGAGAGGAGGGTGGCTGCACACAGAGCAGCGACTGCCGAGCACAGCGCTGTCCTCATTTCTGCCCTTTCAGATCACAACAACATGAATGAATCTGCAATGGTGGGGAAGGGAGGAAGGGGGAGAAACGAGAAGGAAATGATACATGTGGATTAAAGGATTGCGTGGGTGTATTCATGAAACATAAAAAAGACAAACCGTGGATTTCACTTTGTTCCCTTATCCCCAGCCCCCACCCACGGGACCAGGTTGAAACCTCTAGACTTGAAAGCTGTCCAAGACGACGAAAGATCTGTATGACTAACTGGAGAGTCTCATCTCGCTATAATGTGCCTTTTGTTGCTGAACACTTTCCAATCACAGTAAGCACATGAAGCCTTAACCTAGTTAGGGTTGATTTGATCAGGGAAGAGCAGTGAAGATCTGTGCCTCCGCACAGGCAGGAGCCAGAAGGGAGCTCCATGACTTCATCGCTGAATGTGATGATAGCTAATTCAGAGGTCATTCCTGCTTTGGATCAACTAAATGTCTCTTTCAGCTGGGGATTTTAATCGGCTCCTTTTTCATAACTGTTGAACCACTTAGTTAGCTTTGTTTTACTGGTCTCAAGGCAGTTTGGAAACTGTAATAAAACTTTTTTGAGGGGTTCTGCCTACAATTGCGCTATTCTTTATTTCTTGAAAGTCTGAAATAGGTTATACAGAAGTGTGTGTAACACACATCTGAAATTTGACGCGTCTGTCTAGCCATGATGTTTCAACATCTGATAATTCATTTACACGTCCTGAGAGAAAATATATTTAAAATACACTATATAAAGCTGACAGGCATAAGGGTCTCACACCAACTGCAGGTT
This sequence comes from Euphonia xanthogaster, assembly GCA_034509185.1. Taxonomy (NCBI): domain Eukaryota; kingdom Metazoa; phylum Chordata; class Aves; order Passeriformes; family Fringillidae; genus Euphonia; species Euphonia xanthogaster. The sequence goes on along the minus strand of JAYDZK010000169.1, from coordinate 82,179,367 downwards.
GTCTAGCAAAAGAAGTGGGATTAGGCCAAGTTAGTGGCTCTTAATTGCAAACAGGCATAGCTTCATAAGTATATGCTCTAGTCCATGTAAAATTACTGCCAATTACTCCAGCAAAACTTTCCAAATTATTTCCTTGTCTAAGTAAAGTCTAACATGAACCTACACATGCATGTAAGTGTTTCTATAGTTTCAGATTTTCTATCTCAAGGAGTAGGAGAGTGGCAATTTGTAGGAATAAAGTCATACACGCATCATATATCATAATTAGGCTGGGGGAAAGAGAATTCCAAAAGCAATTAGGCAACAGATTTTATCAGGAATGTTCCAAGAGCAAAACAAAAGAAGAAGACATAAATCATTCGTCTGTAGAAACAACTGAAAGGGAAATCAATATTCTTCTACCATCTAAAGAGCTACCCGGCAAAGCACATTTGGTGGGAAGACGCTATGGAGATCCAGGAATTTCCCAGTTAACCCTGAGCCTAATAGGCTTCATTTCAGCAGCTGTATATACTTGCCTTAGCTAAACACCTTAAGTGCACATGAAAATACCAAAACTCAACGAAAATCTAAGCAAAGGCTTCGGACTGATGGCAGTTGTAGTGGCTAAACAGAAGAGTAATATTGACCATAATGACACTAACACAAGAAAGGCCAAGGTTAGTATTAAAATGCTCTGAAAGCTCCAAAATCGTATCACTGCTCTGCGTGGGAAACAGCTGCCCCTGGGCAGATCTACAGCATCCTGCAGTGAGTTTAAGGATCGTCTAAATTCAACACTAAAGGACATTTTGTCCTGATAATCTCGTGCAAGCTTTGACTGCCATCTTTTGATCGTTTTGAAGAGCAACAGAAATTAATCATCTCACAAAGGCATCTAGGAATTCTCCACTGCTGCAGGTCTACCATTCCTGATACACGTTTTTATTTCATTAAATACACTACCTCAGCCAAAGCATCCATTTGCTAACCTAAAAAAACTGTTTCCTTCTCACGAATTTAAGTGTGTGAAGGAAACCCTGGAGGTGGCAGAGGACACCTCCTGGCTCAGCAGGGACACAGGAGACTTCGTGTCAGAACTAAAGGTTTTCTCATTGATCTTTAGAGACCACTTAGAAAAAGTCAAACCCGAGCTTTCACAGTGCCAATCCCATCTCAGGCTAGTTCAACCGACAAAAGCTTAGCCAAAGCATTTCCAAACCACACAATGCACGACATTTAACATTTTCAAGAAGAAAAAACTAACGTAAACGAAAAAAAAAAAAACCCGCAGGAAAAGCCCACTACCTTTATATCAAAGATATAAAAAACTGGAAGCAGGATAAAGCATCACCGGCAGCTGCACACATAAGGGAGGGAAGCGAGAGCTCCTGCCAAAGCCGCAGCGGTAGCGTGCCTGCAGGCGCCCTGGGCGCTGACAGCAGGCTCCGCCTGGAGCCTCCGGCCACCCTGAGCCTCCGTCTCCGGGACACCACCGCCCCTGCCCGCCTTTCTGCCCAGGCACCCGTCCGCCGGCAGCGCTCGGGGCCGGCATCCCGCCGGGCATCCCCGTGCCTTTCCCGGGCTGACAGCCAGCAGCCCCGGGGCGCTCTGCCCTGAACCTCTCCGCCCGCCCGGCCGCACGCCTGCAGCCGGCTCTGACATGCCCGACGCGCGCACACACGCTCCTTCCTAATCCCGCGTCAGCTTCCAGCCCAAGGTGCATTGGAAGGGGCTGCGTGCGCGTGCGTGCGGACAGAGAGGGACACGGGGGTCGGCGGCGGGACGGGCAGGAGACCCCGCTCCTGCACGGGCACACACAGACCTTCAGGAGCGGCCGCAGGGTACTGGGGTCGGTGACGGTGACCGCTCCTCCGGCGATGACTTCGGTGATGCCCGCAGCGGCGGGAGCCGCGGCCGTCGGACCTGGATAAAGGGAGGAGGATAAAGGATGAAGCTCCGGGGGCACCTTGTGGAGGGAGCAGCAAGTAGCAGCAGCGGCGAATGAGGAGCAGCAGCGGCGGCAACAGTGAGAGCAGAGGAGGCGTCTCGGTTACTGTAGCTCCCGATGCGAGGGGTCTGTCTGGGAAGACTTGCCTTCTCCAAGTGGGAAGAGCCTCTTCTCAATCTGCTACTTAATAGAGGGCTGTTCCCAACTCTCAATTTACCCTCGTAAGCGGTTACGAAACTTCAGGGAAGGTGGACTGCTGCCACCGGGTGATATATGCGCTGCTGTGCTCCAGCAAGGAAGGGGATCCACTTCTGGAAACTGGCGCATACCTCCGCGCATTCCTGCGGCATGAGACGGGAGCCGCGGCGGCAGCGCGCCCGGAGGCAGGGGCCCGGCCCGCCGCCCCCTCCCTCCCTCTCCTAGGCTTCCCAGACGGGGAGGACACGGGAGGGCAGTGGAAAATTTGAGTCTCTGGGCAGGCTTCGACGGACGGCGGCGCGGAGGGTGTCCCCGGGCGGGGGGTTCCACGCAGCCCGCGCCGCCCCCGCGGAGGACCCGAGGCTGGGCTGATCCCTGGCACAGTCTTGCAAAGGAGCTCGGGCACTCCCGGGAACCTTGAGGGCAAAGGTGATAGTAATCATTGTGACACGGTTCAGGTGTGTCTGGCCTCAACGCTGCAGCCGTACATACATTAAACCTGCATTAAATACACACTCCCGCCGAGAGCACTCCGCCTGCGGCGGGGCGGGTACGGCTCCCCCGGGCTGAGGGACGGGGCGCACGGCCGCACCGACCCTCCCTCGGACCCCGCGGAAAATCCGCGCCCGTAGCCAATGTCCGAAATTCTGTGCCTTCAAGAACTTCACCTTCCAAAATCGAATAGTCCGCTGGGGGACAGGCTCCGCCAGGGTCTCCCATCACTCGCTCTCGGGAGCCTCCCCGGGTCACCCGACGTGTTCCGGCCTCTGCAGCACGCTGTGCCAGAGAGCGACACGGTGAAATAGCCGGGCTCTTCTCTGCCCGAGAGCCCAGACAGAGCATCCCAGGGGCACCGCTTCAGCAGCGGGACTGCTCCCACACGCCGTGGGGAATGGCATCCCCGGTAACCCTCGCGGTCCTCCGGGACCCCTTCGGGCTAAAATACGGGATGTCACCGTCCCCTCGGAGCGGGTGCGCCAACTCGGGACGCAGAACAGAGATAAGCGAGGAGCAGGGGTAAACAGGGAGGGGAAAAGCTGCCGGTTTCTCCCAGCCGCAGCCCCGCTCGTCCCGGAGCCCCAGCGCCGCGGCCCCGCCGCACCGGGGCCATCCGTGGTGCTGGAGCGCCCTCCGGTGGCGGCGCCGGGCAGGAGCGGCGACCGACAGACCGACCGTCCGTCTGTCCGCCTGCCGAGGCTGCCGCTGGGCCCCAGGGCCACCGCTGTGGGGACCAGATGGAAAACAGGGCCGGGAAGGGCGGAGAGAGAGAGAGATGGAGCCATGCCTCAGCGCAGAGATTGGGACCCCCGCTCGGAGCGGCCGGGGGGATTCCGGGGCCACACTGGGTCCCTTTCGGCTCCGTGCGCGACGTGACTGGCGGAGTCACCGCGAGGGCTCCAGCCGGGGTGGAAGTGACCGATAGTGGAGATTAATATTTATTTTGTCAGCGGACCGCTCCTGGGCACTTTTCCGCAGGACTGGGAGATCAAGGACCTGTCGGCAGGAGGACTTGTGTCTCCTGAGCTTCATTTCTGCAACAGACTTGTCATCTACATAAGAACCCAAATGCTGAAAAGAAAGTGATAACCAGAAGACATGTGCTGACATTTCCAGACACTTTGGAAGCGAGTCAGCTCCTCTTTGGGACACGGCACAGTTTCAGCTGTCTGGTATTGATAGAATGCACTTTCCAAAAGCAACATCTCCTCTGCTGATAAAACTCTTGACATATTAAACCCCCTTGCCCAGCTGTTGAGTTGGATTTTCTCTTTTGGCATCATTTTGGCATGGGGAACTGGATTTCTTCCTATCCAGGTCTGATATGGAAAAGCAATATTTCTAAGAAATAACACATTGTAAAAATTTTTTGTTCCCTGAATGAGCACACCAAGAACATGAGTATAAATGTGGTGAGAAAAATAGTTTCTTAAGAATAGACATCAGGGATTACAATAAAATATCCTTCCACAGGAGGTGAATGAATGCAAATGAGGTATTTTTATCACTTGTGCACTACAACAGTATTTTTTTACAATATACTTTGGATTTTTTTCATCATAGGAAAACCAAGATTTTATGTTAATAGTTAAAAGCAATTAATGCAAAAATGAAGCTGGAAGAAAATATGCATTTTCTATGTAAAAGTTAAATCACTCAGAAATATTGTTTAAATAATTTGGTGTATTCTACAAGTGGATTTATGTTAGTGGAGACTTTGAAAGCAAGGGGTCTCTTAGGTCTGCAAGAATCTCATACACCCTCACAGACCTAGATGCTGCTGAGGGGAGTATCTCTCCTTCTTCTCAGCTGACCAGCGTTGCTTAATTTCTTTGTATAAAATAAGATTCAGAGCTGGCAAGAGCAAACAATTAATTGACTCCAAGAGCAGCAGGATTTTGTTCTTATCCTTAATTTCTTATTCTAACTCTTCTAACCATGATTCTCCTAAGATCATTTATGTGCAAAATACACCATCAAATTGCATTTAGAGTGTGTGCTTCCATATATCACAGTAATTAAATGGGTTGTTTTCAATCAGCGCTGTTGCTATGTACATTCATAGTCTGAGTACATAGTATGTGATGCAGAAGGCATTTCTGAAATGCATAAACATTTACTAACACTCTCCTGTCTGCTTCTTTCTTAGACAAGTGTTAAACACATTAAGACCATTGCACTCCAACTCCACAATTTTCTTTGCTATCTAATCTGAACACAATAAAACAGTGGCAAATTTAAATACAAAAATCAACATTTAAATTAATATTTATACTTTTAATAATATTGTCCATTTCTGGTGTAGGTGTGTAATAGTAATATTGCAGGTAACCAGGAATTTCTTAGAAATTTTGAAATGGTTTTAGATCTAGAGTAATTCAGGAAACTTTGTCTTTCTGACACCTCTTTTTTTTTTTTTGTTACCTCAAACTGCATTGCCAGTGCAGAATAAAACAGTATATTCTGCATTTCAGCACTGTAAACCTTAAATATTATTTCCATGTGGCTATCACACTAGATTTGGCCTCTGTATTATCCTGACAGTTAGTTGCATCTGCTTTACATATGAATATGGTAAATGTGTTATTCATATGTATATATGCATTTGAGTATATGTTTTGCACAGAGGAAGAATTAAAAAAAAGTGTCATCTCTTTGAGCATCAAACAATATATAGATTAAGAATTAAGTATTGTTGTACAAGCAAAATTGTGCTGCTGCCAGTGACTTGCAGTCAGTACAGTACATCTGCCCAGGAAGAACTTTGCTGGTCAGTCTATCACTGCATCTATCACTACAGTGCATCTAAATTAAACAGGGTCTTAGTACAGTCATTTAAGAGGCCCATTTATTCCTGGCTGCACAATGGGCAGCCTTTCCAGTATATTTTCTATTCCCTACTAAATCAGTCATAAGACTAATATTGCACAGGACTGTACTCATAAAATGCAGATATTGCAATATCTGCACTCATAAAATGCAGAAGGACAAAGCACATTAAACTGCTTCCACCAGGCTCTTCCTTATATGAGAGATTTCTAGTCAATGGCAGGAGAAAAACTCAGTCTGGTGTTTGTTTATTTGGATAAGTTCATTTCTGAGCTGGAATTCAGAGAGCAGAACTAGTCTGACCTCTCATAATGAGGATTGGCTTCTTATATTAGCAGTATTCAGAGAGGATTTGTTCTATCTGAAATCTGCTCATTCAGTGGAACAACGACAGAAGCTGCATCCCTGGAAAGTGTGACAACAATGAAATAATTATCTGCCTTACCAAGTATGTTTTCCTTAGCAAGTTTTTATTTCTCTAATTTGTGTAACTGTTTTTCCCATCATGTAATGCTGTGAAAGTTAATTATTGTGGCTCCAGATAAGTAGAACTGGAAAAGCAAATAAATCTTTCAAAAGCAGAGTTATAAATAGAAAGAAGCTGGTATTTGGTGGGGTTTGTGACTCTGAGAAAATCCAGTTAATTCATAGGCAGTCATTTTTAAAAAAATACAGATCTATAATACTAAAATTGGAAAAAATAGATGCAATGATCTTATAGTCCCATATATATACACAAACACACTTTATATTGTAACATTTCTAAATAAAGTTGCTTTCTTTCAAAGAAGCTGGTTCATTATTTTATCACAGAGTCCTGATCTATTCAGGAAGCATTCCTCTATGAAACCAGTACAAATCTTGCTTGATTAAAGAGGACAAGAAAATAAATTGAGGGCAGTGACTCTGTATATTTTTCAGGTATCACTGTATGTTTTAATGTACTTGTTCCTGTTACAGCAATGGACTGGCCACAAAGAATTGTGAATGCACGTCTAAGCATTCATCTTCATGTAGCTGAGGGTTTCTTGGTGAAACAGTGATGATTCACCGAGAAAACCCATAATTTCGAAAAATTAAAATATTTTTAGAAATCATTAGACACTAGCTGCTACTTGCAGAACATTATAGTGCAGTGCTAACTGAGTAACTAATTGGATTCAACATCTGCTGAAGGGTTAATAGCCATGGGTTTCCCTATATTTGGTAGGACTTCAATTATTACAAAGTAATTTCTTCCTATGAAGAAGGTCTCGATATTAATCAGCAACAAATGCTGAAATGGCGCAGTGCCAAGCTCTGAACAGGACCATTTTTCTAATTCTTCTTAGTACTTCTATATATCAAAAGAATCAGAATCTATTGGGACAGCAAGGTCTGTGTAGGTGGCAGGTAGTCTTACAGAGAAGATAAACTTGTGTCTGAATGTAAAGTATTCAAAGCTGCTGAAAGTTCAGGTTGCATTAGCTAATGAGTGACCTGATCCTTTTGTTGCAGACAGTGGAATAATTAATGATGGGAGGGAATTTTAAGACTCAATACCTTGTCATTAGGCTGACTGCTGATGCTGGCCTTCTCCCCCCACACACAAAAATGGCGCTGAGGATGTGGTGATTCCTCTGACTGAAGAGCAGGTTAGAGGAAAGCTGTCAAGGGGGAATAATCAGCTGCTGCTGCACTCTATCCCGATATGTATCTTTCCAAGAAGGTTTAGAGGATGTAAAGGTCAACCACAAATCCTCAGTTCAGCAGGACAAACATTCAAAACTTTAAGCATTCTGACAAGTGAATCTGATGTGAATGCACAGGACCATAGTAAATGAGGCTGGAAAAGATCCCTAGAGGCCATTTAGTTCATGACCTGTTATTTCAAGTACCTCAGGACTTCAAAGAGAAATTCTCCATACCGTACTTAGTACTAACAGCATACTTTGGGGAGCTGTTTTGTACCAGCTGACAATAGATAATAACTTGTTTTAGGTGAGTTGCAAGTTCTCCAGAATTATGACTATGAGCACAGCAATCAGAAATAAAAAAATACAACTACACCAGAGAAGCCTGTATCTTTGGATCAGGGAATCATAAAACGGTATGGGGTGGAAAAGACCGTGAGGAACATCAGGTTCCAACCCTCTTCATTCCACAAAAATAGCCTTGGTTTATTGTGAAAAATTGCTTGCTTGACTGGCATGTCTGCAAACTCTCAGAGAGCAAAGAAGCCAGACTGGGAGAATCCTTCTTGTATGTGACTGTCAGTGGTACAGATCCCACCAATCTTGCTAAAACCCTTTTTACTGTTACAGTATGTCTGCATATGATAGTCATGTAATTTTTTTGACCATTTCTAAAGTTTGTGGGAGGTGGATTCCATGGTCACCACCATCCCTGCTCTCCACTTCCCCGAGCTTCTCAATCTGAGTGCCTTCATGTTCAAACTGGCAGACTGCAGCATTCTTCACAGTTTTTTCCTCTGCAAAAGAAAGAGCACCAGAGGCAAAACTTAGGCTAGGACACAGCTAGGGAATACATCAGGCCCAAGGAACTGGATAGCCTAAATTATATATAGTTTCCTGGGACATAGCATCGGGAGATCTCATCTTCATGTCATCTATCAGAAATATTGATGGACACTTGGACACTTTGAGGGTTTGTGGAAAAAAGATTCAGGCAAGAGTTTGGCTCAAAGGCATTAAAAACACAGCCCAGGTAACAAAACCTGTCACAACATTTATGAACTCCACATTAGCCAGCTTTGAAAAAGAAACCTGTTTCTTTTGCAAAAGTCTTAATTGGCAAGTGACTAAGGAGGAAAATACATGGATCAAAACAATGCAGACCTAAAACAGTATTTCTTAATGCAGCCTTGTGGCTGCTGCTTCCCAATATGCTGAATATGGACAGTTCCAAATACTAGAACACAAGATTTATTTGGATTATAAATAGATGTTGCCCTGTGCTTCAGTATCAGAAGCACTCTATTGTGTAAACAGAAAACTCTTTGCTTTTGTTTCTACTTTTAAAGGTTACTTGAAAGCTTCCATGTACTCTTCACTGACAGTCTTTTTCACCTGTTGGAGTTGTCTCTCACTTGGGTATCAACACCGCTACAGCCTGCTGAGAGCCTTCACTTGAAGCTGTTAAAATGTCTCCTCCCAGATGCCCTTTCCTCCGATCTCTTGGATGCACTCCAGCTGGCCTCACTACTCTGTTAGCTTTTAGTCAGCCCAGTTTAGTGAACATGTCTTGGGTTTGGCATTGTTTTGATTTCTGCATGTATTTTTTACCCAGATAAATGTATTTGCTACTAGCTCCAATGTTTCTTATTTCTTTAACAAAAATAATAAATAAACAAACAAACAAATAAATAAATAAATAAATTTATCTGCTTAGGATTTTTAAACAAATAGGCTTTTGGCAAATCTGACCTGTTGCTCCTTTACCCTCTGCCCAGTGCCCTTCAAAATGTATTTAGGGGATTTCCTGTTTAAGGCATATCATAATATGGGGCTTTACCACATCATTATCTTCTTCCCCAGTTAAGAACAGCTGCTGCAAGATGAGATCCCTTTATGCCAGGAGTAGCTGGCAGGACTTTATTTTCTAGTAAAAGCTCTGGAGTCTGCTTCCAGAGTGGTTGAGGAGGCAGGCAGAGGATGTGTACTCCTCGACGTTGGCCCCACCATTGCAGCTTTGCCCTTCAGGAACATTGGCTGTGCCCACTGCTCTGTCCGGCATGGCCACCTCTGGTGGCGTTTGGCTCTGGGTTATGGTACATTACATGCCTGCACATGAGCCCAGCATCTAAACTTCTGCAGCGGCTGATGAAGCCCTGAGTTAGTGAACTCAGCAGTGCCTGAGCAGTTTGGCCACCCACCATCCATGGGGTTTGGATCAGTTGCTATCACAGTGGGCTCTGGAGCCATCTGAGTGTTCTGCAGCATCAGAGATCTTTTGTGGAGCTGCCAGCTACAGACAAGGACCCACATATGCTGACACATCTCAAACTGTTCTGGATCACCCAGGAGGCAGAGGCAAACTCTGGGTGCTGTTTTGGGTGTTACAGGCCTCCTGATGGTTCCCCTTTGCTGTAATGCAAGTATATGAGTCCCCTGCAGGTCCTCTCTTGTATTTGCCAGCCCCAAGCAAATGCCTCAGGTATAACTAGAAATGGTGTTCGGCACTCCAGTTAAGGCATTGGATCAAGAACTTTTACTTTCCATCTCTGGTACTTTAGCCAGTGAAGTCTTCTGCTGGTACAAAGCTTTGTAGTCTACTCATATAAATATCTATTTACCAGGAACCAGAATAAGATCAGTAAATGGGCCTGGAGCTGACCAAAATATGTGATTTTCAGGTCCTACTCATCTGTTTTTCTGCTTTTGGATCTCAGGCCCAAACAGAGAGGTACAGATTGAGGCAGAGATTCCTGCCTAATTCTGTAAAATGCATCATACACAGACCTGCCATAGCGTTGAGGTCTATCCTGCACCACAACTGTTTTGTGACTTTCTTCCAGAAACTGCATTTACACCCCACAGTTAATTAAGATGGGAAACCAAAAGTTGTGGTTCTTCTCTTCTTTCCCCAGAAATCTGCTCATACATTTGAGCAGTATTTCCAGAAATAATAACATCTTTCCTTGTTGTTATAAGACATTTTTCTATTTTATTATTTTAATAGAATTTCTTGGTATTGCTTTTCTGAAAAATCAGGCTATTTATGTAAATGTCAGAGTATGGATTTAGTAGTCTAAGTTTAAGCACTTCTTTCTGAAAATCTCAGCCAAAGGAAGGGCTAACATCCCATGCACTGCACTCCAGTTCTGTGGCACAGTGATCCCAGTGCAATGCTCCACATGGAGCACTTATTAGCACACCACACTATATTTAGCAAAATGTGCCCACTGCTCCTAAGAGATGGCTGAATAAACCTTGATAACACAGTTGGCCTGACTCCTGTGGGACTTGTAACTGCCCACTGAGCAATAGAGATCATTATAATGTTTTAATTATTTAATTCCCTTTTGCATAGTGCTATGATAGATAAGATTGAGTATGTGTCAGCCTTTCCATTATAAACTTCGGGACCCAGAGCATTAGTCATCCAGAGTAAGTGCTCATGTTGAGATGAAACAATGCAGAGCCATTTTTATATTACATAAACATATATAACTCAATTATTATTAAGAACACATAGAGGCCCTAACAGAATCCCAAGCTTCTCCTTGGAACCCTGTAGGAACAGAAGCCACTCAGTTTTTCAGAGCAAACTGTCTCAATACCTGCAATAAAGTGTAACAGCACCGAATCTCCCTCTCTCTCTTTTATTCCCCAAAGCATTTCCGAATATCTATGAATCATGTTACAGTCACATTGATGAGGATGATACCATAAGATTTACATAGAAACTCTTAGAAGAATCTTAATCTGCAAAAAGGAACCTTTTGGACAGATCGTGTACTTTGGGTCCTGCACAGCCCAGATTTCTTGGCTAAAAGGGAAATCTTCCATGGAAAAATAAGAAAGCTATCTAAAAGTATTTAATTTTTTTCTTCTGTTTCAGATATTGTTAACACTGGACTATATCTCTTTGGGCCTGAGAAGTCCTCTACAAAATATTTAACTCAATTAGTACATTTTAAGTATCTCCATTGAATATCTTATTGTTCCTTTCAAGGAAAACATTCTTCTGCTGCTCCTGGTGAAATCACAAGGAGCTGTATCTCTAGGTGAGCTTCACAGGCAGCCTCAAGAGAGCTATTCCACAATATTTCTCTAAGGTGAAGGATACAATTTTATTAGATTGACATATCACAAGACACTCTGCTTCTCTCTTATTTTACAACTCTGTTAGCAGTCAAACATAGTTCACAGAGGAGAGTGCTTATGCTGAAATATGCTTTTAAAGCAACACTATGTCCTTGTTCATTTCATACTTAGTTTGCAACAATTCTTTTTAGGTAACATTAACTTAGGTAACTTTAAAACTCGTGTGGTCTTTTTTATTGTAACTCCTTCCATGTTCTTGTGCACATAAAGCTCTAATATTACTGAATCTTACTGCATCATCACTTTCCAACTTATTTCCATGCCCACCAGACAACATCTTGCCTTTTCTAGCAGAGATCAGAGACCCAACAAGGCAAAGGACAGACATTTTCATGAATGAAAATACTAAAGTGGGTAAATATTATAATAAAAGAATGAAATATCGTGAAGGCAGAAGGAAGATTATAAGACTGCACATGATAAACCAGACTGAAGAGGCAAAAGATCCTTATGTTTCAGAAAGTTCACACTTGTGGATTGGGAACTCAAAAAACCACATAAGCAAAGGACAAATTCATCTCTTTGGCAGTTTTCTCTAGGGCTCAGCAGGCTATAAGCAGTGGGAGTGAATGTTTTGAGAACTTAGTGAGCTGCATAGAGACACTGGTTTTCTCTGAGGATCTAAACTCAGAACTGCCTGACTGGGGACTCAGTGGGATAACCCCTTCCCTCAAGTACCGCCCCAGCCCCCTGAGAATGAATTTGGCCTGTCACAACATTTATAAACAGGAATCCCAGCCAATGACCACTTTTAACAATGATGCATATTTTTGAGGAAATAGGTACAAGTGTGCTTTTAGATCTAGATGTGTTTTGGGGGAGGCTGTGATCAGTTAGTCTAATGGAAAACCTGTGAATAACAACTCTTCAAAAATACTGTGGCAAGACCAAAACATGTATCACAGACTGTATGTGTTGCTCCCTGAGTTTGAAGACTTGGATATAGGCTGGACTTGATGATCTCAAAAGTCTCTTCCAGCCTAGTTAATACTGTGATTCTGTGAATACTTACATTCAGAAAAACTACAGTCCAGCCAAGAGATTCTGCTCAGAGGGTGTTTCTGGACAAGCCATTATTTTTACAGCAGAATTGACTGAGTACTGAAAAAATAAGTGGAAAGACTCAGGCAAGTTAGAGAAGGTGGTGTTATTGCTAAAAGGAACTTCTTTAAAAAAATAATCACACAAGCATGCACATGAAAAGATACATTAGTTCTGACTTACTCATCCCCTAAATACCTAATTTAGGGTCAAGTCAGGTTGATCAGATTGATTTTGCCTCTGAAAGTCTGATTCACCGTAGCAACTGTGAAGGTTAATCTCCAGCTCTGATAGTGAAAAGAACTGAGAAAGAATGGAGCATAAGGAGTGACAGCATAGTATGAAAAAAGAAAAAAAATTCATCAGGGTTTCTCATAGTTCAGAGCAGTGATAGCTAAGGTGAGCAACATTAGAAAGTGATATTTTCTACTCTGGGATCTGGAAAAAGAAAAAAAACAGAAGTACAATGAAGATAATACACTTAGAGATCTCCCTGGGGTTTTCTTTTTACTTCAGAGAGTTTCTGAACTTTTTCACGGTGTTTTTTAGGAAGTCAGTGCTGTGTTATTGTGGTATTATTAGTACTCAGACTTTTACTGGGGAAATTTTTGTGTGTGTCAGGGTAATTGGATGTATACATGTATTCAGCAGCCAAGAAAATGTAGCCCAGGGCACCGTTCTAAGAGTTGATATTCTGAGCTACCTTCCAAATGGAGAAAGTAAAACATGGTCTGTACATCTGGAGTCTCAGAAAGGATTGTGGAACTTGGGACTGCAGTACTGAGGATTTCATTTTCTGTTTCATCTGAGTATTACTTGAACATTAATTTTTCTTACAGTGGCATGAAGAATTTTTTTTCATTTTGACAAAGCTGGCACACTTCTAAGCTGAGGATGTTAACCTCTAGAAGCCCATGCCTTCATATCAGTGACCATTTTTTTCTTTTACAGTTACAACTTTTTCACATTAGCAAGGAGTAATGGATGTTGCCTATTTTATTCTCTACTACTCATATAATACCCATAGTGAGATTGAAGTTAGGATCTTCAGATATTTTAGCAAAAGAGAAGATACATAGCTTTCTTTTTGCATTTTCCTAGAGAGAGACAGTATATAGTCAATACAGGCACCCAGTTTACCTCTCACAATTTGTGATGTGGTTGAGCCTGCAATGAAATACATGTATAGACTGCACAGCTAGTGTTGCAATGCAGTCCCATAAAATGGTGCTGAGCAGCTGACCGTGGGTTTTGTTTGGTTTCCTCCTCCTCCTGCAGCAGGAGAGCTCCTGGAGCGCTGGCCGCCCCGCGGATCGCGGATCGCGGACGCCTCCCTGTGAGCGCCCGGCACAGCGCCCGCCCAGCGCGGCCCGGGCAACGCCGCCCGCTCTCCTGCCTGCTCCAGGGACATATCCCGGGGATACTGCACCCAACTCCGCCAGAACAAGTTTTTGCCATTTGGTATTCATTTAAATAACAATTCAAGGCTCTCACTATAAATAGTGATTGTTCTGTGGGATGAAACTTTTTCGTAGCTTGCCTTTTATCCCCCCATGCTCTTCCACTAGGGCTGCTGCCGGCCCCATGCCTCACAGCCTGCTGCAGACCCCAGGGACATTGACTCTGAGACACAGCTCAGTGCAAAAACAAGAACAGCTGCACATTCTACTTTGGTTGCACACACAAACATGTACACACAAATTTACTGCCTAGCTCATCACAGGGTTTTTCTAATTTGGACTATTTGAACAATTACTCCTTTCAAAATTCTTCATTATCCCTTTAGGCAGAAAAAGATGTGGACTTTTTAAACACATTGATCTTTCCTTACACTGCCTTCCAGATGCCCATCACTTGGTCACCATCTTGAGGGTAACCCTGGCATGTGATAGTAGCAGAAGCCTTACCAGCATTGCACAGAGCAGTCTGCTTCACGTTTTGGGTAGTATAGTTTACTGTGCCATGGGGTTTCTCTTCTTTGTAGGAATTAACGTTCATCCCCACTTCACAACCTTTTTCCAACAAAACCATCCAAGTATTTCTTATTCTTTTAGTCATGCAGTTGGCCAAAGCCACCTGTGCAGAGAAGCTACCATTGAGGGGTATTCTCCCACTCACCTTTTTCTAAGATTTTTGGTTCTACTAGAGAAGGTCCTGAGTACACTCACCTTCTCTTCCAGTTTGCTTCAAGTTTAACAAATATACTCTGGTTCTCCAGGATAGCAACAAAAAATTGGAAAAAACTTAATCCACAAGAGGCTTAAAATAGCACTGTAGTGGGAGGCTAGATGTTTGAGCTTGTTTTCACATTTTGAAAATTCCACTGTTTCCTTGAGAAGAGAAACAAAAGGATTACTCTGATGAAATTGTTTGGGTTTTTTTTAGAAGCCTCGTATTTGTTACAGTCAGTACCAGACTTTGGGCATAATAACCCACAAGTAGCAACTTGACAGAAAAGTTAAAAAGGCACAAATTCTGTTAGGAACATAAAACTGAACTAGGGATGCCCAGCTACAATGTGTTTCCATTATGACTTTCCCCAATAATTGCAATAATCAAGCTAGTTTAGTAAGAGCCATCACAGTACCTTACAAGTGATGCTTACATGCCCTGCTGTGTTGTCCCTCCAAGAGAGACTGGGGTGAAGTCTCCCATGAGGCCCAGGGCTGGTGAATATGAGGCTGCTTCTCTCTGTCTATATATAGACCCATCCACTCAGTCCTCCTGGTCAGGTGGCCAGCAACAGACCCCCACCACAATGTCACCTGTCCCTGTCCTCCCTTTAATCCTGACCCATAAGCTCCCCATCAACTCCTCATCCATTCCTAAGCAGAGTTCCATGCAGCCTGGCTGGTCATTGACATGGAGGGTAGCACCTCATCCTCCCTGCCAGTCCTTCCATCCCACCACTCCTCTGTGATGCCGCTGAGAGCACAGCCTTGCACGCACGAGCACATCTCTAACTCCTCCTGTTCATTCCCTATGACCCCACAGAGGCACTCTTGTGTCCCTGATGAGACAGACTTCCTGGCTGGAGTGTCTGTGAGTCCTTTGGGCTGATCTGTAGGTGCTCCTGCTGACCTGTAATCCCTTTCCTGACTCTGGGCATCTATGGCTGGCACTAGCATCAAACTGAGATGAGGAATGGGAAGGACTGAGGCTCTCCTCTGCCAGCAATCTTAGTTTAGAGCAACCTCTTCACCAGCTTAGCAACCCTACGACCAAAAATGCTCACACACATAAACAGATTATACAGTCCAGACACCCACTACACCACGTAAAAACTGCTTTATTGATTGCAGTTTACATGTTACAATTAACGTATGATTCCAATCATTAAGCCAGCTGCTTATAAACTGCCACCACAGTCACATGGGAACTGGACAAAGAGATGTTAGTCGCTGAGGCATCCTCAAATGGAATCAGTTTGGCTTCTTGGGCATTGAAGAGACGAGCAGATAATAAACAGTATACATTGTTCCTGAATTAAGAGACAGAAAAGATATTTTCAGATTAGCACACAGAATTCCTTTGAAGTTAGCTTTCCAGTTTGTTCCAGAAGAATAACAATAAGCAGCTGCAATTCAGACAAAATACGTTTCCACAGCCACGTCTCCATTTTTTTTGGTGATTTCATATTTTAGAGGAAAAAACAACTTTAATACATTTCCACAGGCTGCAAAAATAAGGAGACGGGGGAAAAAAGCGGGGAGAGGCATGTCTGTGGAACCTACACAATCATGAAGTAAGTTACTCATTCTTAAAGTAGCTGAACTGAAAATCCATTTGACCAACACATTTAAGAGGCTATTGCAAAATTAGGCAACAAGAAACATAATAATTATATATATATAGTATTATGAACCTTGGTTATAATTCTGCTAGTTTTCACAGCACATGAAAACTCACTGAGTATCACCTATCACTAAGAAGAGTCAGGCTAGTATGAAAACTGTTTCATGTACATGCTATAATTACATTTTACTCCTTTGCAGAATAGATGAAGTAGTTCTGTTTTTCTCTAACACCATACGTAAAACCTGAAGGAATATTCAGACCATGGTGCTTAGTCTGGGAAAAAGCCACATGAAAATCTAAACCTGGAAAAAAAATAAATGAATACACAGTATGTCCAAAGGTGGTTTTTGCTTCTCTACATAAACTTTGCATGTTATAAAGAAGAGACTGAAGACATTGCTTTATCACTTTACAGAGAAAACACCATCCATGTTGGAGATTGTACCAAAGAGAAAATATTTTAATATTAGTGCACTAGAAATTGTACCAAAGCATAAATATTTCAGTATTAGCCTTACCAAACAGTGTCAGACCCGCAGTGGTTCTATACAACACAGAATCTTTTGCACCACCTTTAAGATACACTGGGAGGCCATTATCCTCCTAATGGAAACAAGTGACAAAAATTAACTATTTATATTGTGTTAATATAACTACAATTACTCATCAGAAGAATTACTACCCCACATTATCTTTCTGACTCCCAAAAGACACTGAACATTACTTAAATCCTGCTCTGTCTAGAAAGCTTCCACTCTGCTATCAGGTGATGACTCACTGAGGGAGTATAATAAACCATGTGCACAGTTCATTTCTAAAGCAGTGACTGGCAGATGCCTGAACACTTTTGACACCAGCAGACCCCTCAGGTGCATGGGATGTGATTACCACCCCCAGAAACCTCCCGTCCATCTCCAGAACAGTCAGTCCCTGCTACAGGGAGCAACAGGGGGAGGAGTCTGTACTGTCACTTGGGGGCATACAGGAAATTGTTTTGCTCCACCCAAAGTAAAACTCTGAAACACCGGACCCACATGATCTTTACCCCTGTCAGCAAGATGACGCTGCTCTGGATTTCAAGCCAGCCTCCAGTGCTGGTGACCTGTACCTTACCCCAGCTTAACTCGCTGTCCCACAAGAAAGGAATGAAAGGAGAAAGAGATATGCCTATAGATCTCTGCCAACAGAAACTGAACCTCTGACCCCCTCCCATCACCAACAGCACCCTCCCATTTCCTTCCCCTTGGCTCACAAGTGCTCTTCAGTCAAGCATCTCAACAAGACTGGCTTTCTCTTTCAGGGGAAAGGAAAGCAATAAAAAACTAAAACTATTTAAGTGGAGCTTCTAATATACTTGGTCCCTTTCACTGAGCTGAAGACCAGTTTATCCTCAGTATGAAACTAGAGCTCCAGGCTGTGGCTCTCAGTGGGGATTACTCTCTGGAGCGTTCTCTGCTTTTACTACTTCACTTAGTGGCCCTATCAGTGAGAAACAGAGTAATTCAGAAATTATTTTTAAAGATTCAATATTTTTCAAGGAATTAATCCAATCATTTAAGACCTTTACAGTTTTCATAACTGAGAAATACGGTAATACCACATGCTCATTAAAAATTATCGGGCTCGTCTATGAGCTATAGAAAGAGATGTAAGATTTCAGGTTTACCTTTTTACTGTTATTTCTGTCTTTTCACTCTTTTTCTCTACTTGTTCATTGGACATACTCCCCCACACCAACTAATTTCAGAGTACTTTATCTTTGTACCATGCCTAATACTTACGAGAAACTCGAGTACAAATCATTTCATGGGGAAAAAAAAAAACCTAAAGAGTCAGCAAATCAAGAATGCATGTAAAAATACTCAACCTCTGTAGAAAATAACTGCTAATTGCAAAAGCTCTAGTCATACAACTGATTTTGAGAGCTCTTTTCAGATGTAAAGGGGAACCTGACCAGTTCTTTAGAAAAAAACATGCAGTTATGATCTGCTAAAATCTTGTTAATCTACTAACATTATTCAACTCATTCATTACCTGAAATAGCTTCTGATTCTCAGAAACTCTATTTTCAAGCTGCCTGCGTGAAGCAGTGCTTATGGTTCTCTGGGAAATCTGGCGAAGAGCCTGAAATAAAAGATAAACAGTGTTTTAATAATAGTGACATTTTACACCTCTGTTCACACTGGGTAGAAATTGCTTCTTTGAAAAGCAAGATAGAAGTGGGACAGAAAAAAAAGAAAGGCTTTTAAAAACAAACATACAAAACTTCACCAAAACATGCTAGTGTTGAATTCAGAAAATTTTTCATCAAACTATGTAAAGGACTGCTTGACCAGCTACCTGAAAAGGAAAAACTTGGGAAAACTACTTTCAGTAAGATACAACAGATTTATGGATCTGCAGCATAACCTTCAGGTTCCCTTTCAGGGGAAATCTCAGCCTCTGCCCCTTAGACCTCAGTTTTAGGCACCGTTTTCTGTGTCTGACTAGCGAAAGGGGTGAAAGGGACAATAATATTTTTGACAAACGTGTCAAAAATATTATTGTCCCTTGAGTTTGTGAGGACAAGGAACTCCTGTCACTGCTGCAGTTCAGTTACGAGCCACCAGCACAGGAGACAACCTTGAAAGTGATAAGGAGGCACCTTCATCCCACAGTACACACAGCTTAAATCACCTTGCTGTGTCCTGAGCTGGAATCTGTTTCCAAAGACTGATCATACAGGGTAGCCCAGCAAAATCAATGACCTATATACAATTCTTTAATCTACCGTTGCTAAAATGTCAATGCTCAAAGCGCGGTAGCTGTAAGCTGCCAGCGGCCTCGGCCTCCTTGAAGCAACATTGACAACACATCGTTTCCACACAATTAACACCGCTGAAAACGGAGTCACGGGGCGAGCAAACATACAGGTGATGCTGGTTTGCAAGGAACGGGACCTCCTCTCCTTACCCGCCCCAAATAAACACGCTATAAAGTATATCTCTTTAGAGACGAGCTAAGCGCACCCGAGCCCCGCGACTCAACCTTATCCTCTCAAGTCCCCGAAGCTCAGCACGACATGGCCCTTGCCCCGACCCCCGCAGGTCGTTCCGCAGCGCCCGGCAGGGAGAGCGGCCACCGCGGCCGAGCCCCGCAGCCGGGCGGGCACCGTGAGCGAGCCCCACACACCGCCCGCGGCAGCGGGCCGCCCTCCCCGGGCCTCACCAGCACGTTCCGCCACATCGCGGCTCTTGGTCCTGTCACCTCCCGCCGGCAACAAGGGCAGCGGAAGGGGAAGCGGCTCCCCCGCCCACGGCGGACGCACCACAGAGGGAGCGGCCCGGAGCGCCGCCGCAGAGCCCACAGCGCCCCCCGCCAGTCCGCCCGGCCCGGCTGGGGCAGCGCGCCGGGGCCGGGGCCGGGAGCCCGGGCTGAGACCCCAGCACCGGGACGAGGAGCGGTGACCTCTCAGAACACGCTGCGGGGCCGGCAGCGGCTGAGGCACACCGGGAGTGTTTGATTGCACAGCCCCGGCGGCGAGCCTGCTGCCACGGGATTCTGTAGTTGCGGCCGCCTCCCTGCGCCTACAGAGGGCGCTTTGGGAAATCCAAACGTCCCCCCGAGCTCCTCCATACAGAATTTTAAATCTCCTTTCCTTGAAAAGTTTAATACCTGCAGAGGGCGGGATGCGTGTCCTGGGAGTGCAGCACCCTGGGCTGCGCCTGTTCGTATGGACTCCCTGGACATCCCCAGGGGCCGCCACTTCAGGCAAGGACGCCGAGCGAGGCAGCGCCTGGGTCCAACTCAGGGGAGAGGATCTGGCACCCCTGCGTGGATGTAGCATCCTTTGTTAGGCCACTACACCCAGGAAACCCCAAAGTACGCCATGTAGTACCTGCCCACTGCCTCAAGCTCCGTTAGTTGCTGGGATAGAGAGTACTCTGCATGTGGGGGATGGCGGGGGCGGGGGGGGAACAACCAACTTCAGCTTCGTGTTTCACGATCTATACTTACATAGAGTGAAAAAATGCCGGAATTGCACAAAATACAAACCTACTCGAGTCTCAGGAAAGAATGATTTGCCCTTCAAGAAACTACTCTGAGAAGCCAGTGTTTTTTCTGCATTGCAGATCTAGCCCCCTAATTGCATCTTCTCATGCTTCAACCACATGCTGAAATACAAAGCTGTCGGGAATGCTCTTTCCTGGCTTTGCTACAGTTGAAGTGCACTTAGTTTTTGGCATTACTATACTTTTACACTGGTGCCAAACCTCATGATGAACAACGTGTGTCAAACACTACACTTCTCAATCTTCTGAGCTGTCCCAGAAAGAAACTAAAATGCAATGATGAAGAAGCATTTATAGGTATAGCCTTAGCTGTGCAAAATACTAAAAATAGCATTTAGAAAGCACATTCATGGACAAATAGATGCGTTAACAAAGGAGGAAACTGGATGCATTATTTAATAAATGGTTTTCAAACATTCGAGCAGTGCTATCACAGAATAACTCTTAAAAATACATTACTACCACTCTAAGACAGATTTCCATTCATTCCTCTTGCAATCTTATGAGTGCATACAATATTTTACTCTGATTTTCATACACTCAGTTGAATACCAGTATCTCAACTGAAATACTGGTAAAAGGATCATAATTCACAGAGAAATTATTAATCCTGATTTCTGCTGTGTGGGCTACTTTCTGGTATGTCTGAATCTCAATTTCAGGGATATTTTCTGTAAGAATACACTTTACAACAGAAAGGCCAGACTTAAGGATTGGCATGTGAGTTACCTACCAATCAAAGCTACATAATAACTGCTCAGAGCAAGCACAGCTGGTCTCTTCAGTGTTGACTAATTCGTGAAGAAATGAAAACTTGAGGGAATGAGAAATGGCAACTTGCTGCTTTAGGATGAAGATGTTTCATTAGAAAGAAACACACCGCTTCTTCCTAACTGAACAGAGCAACTCTTGCATTGTATAACAAAATTGTTTATCAAAACTCCTTGTTGAACTGTTCTGTTTCAGCCAGAAAGAAAGCAGGCCTGTTAACCTAGCTGTTTAGAAGCATTAGTCACAAAAAAGTGTTCTACCTCTTGAACTGGTAATACAAGGGTACATAAATCCTGCTGAAGAGAGAACACATAAAATTAGGCCTCAGTAGGTGATCCTAAAGACAGTTTTTTTCTTTCTTCCAAGAATATCACAGTGCAGTCCTTCCCATTTTCGTAATAGAATAATGAGGTTATTGATTACATTATTCCGCCTCTAGCATCTCACCATTTTATTTTACAAAATTTGGGCACAGTCCTCAGGTAAAAATTCAATTTGCATGTAACTGGTATTCCATTTGCTTAAATTATTTTACATGATCTTTATCCAGGGTCTACTGAGAAAGATCTCCACATACTTCCTTTTAATTTATGCTTTTTAAAAAACTTTTGTGCTGCCTTAATAATTGACTTACACTTTTATTCCTCGTTATTGCATCCCAATGACAAAATGAGAGATAATCTTCCAGCTTCAGACTTTGCAGCAGCAGTTGATATAACTCAGGTGAACAGTATCACTTCACTCTCAAGCACAGGCTAAAGATGTTCAGACTGGGAGGCTTACGAGGAGGTAGTTTCTTACTTGAGACTCAGGTCATGTAAGGACCTGCTAATTCTTATCAGGCCAATTCGTAATGGTCTTCAGTCTTAATTGATACTGTCAAATAAGATTAGACTTCACATGTAGGCACACAATGCAATATGGTGATCAAACATTCTGTGAGCTAGAAGGGAAAGAATTTTTACATGAAAATACTCCTGGTGCTCTGAGGAAAATTTAATACTAATCAAGTAAACTCCCAAAACTTTTCACAATTGGGCTTTCTGAAAATAAACCTCAGAGTCTATTTTCACACTGCCAGAAGCAGTCTCTTCCGTAAACTGGTGACATTGCTAAGAAGTAAGCAAGAATAAAATTGACTTAGATTTTCGTTTTTCCTTCTCCTTTGACAGAGAGCATTTTGGGCAGGTTGTTCAACACAGATACGCCTTTTATATGTGTAACATTCTGGGGTATTGGAGAGGTTTCATGTTGAGTTATTGAATTTTTTAAAAAGCCCAAAAAACAACTTATGTAATACCAAGGGTAGATCACATTTTCAGGAAAGATCAGAAACCCTTGTCTTGTCACAGGAACTTTGAAGATCGGATTACTCTGTGTTTATGCCATGTTGTCTTCTTCAGCAGTTGCATTCCAGTAAGTAACTTTTCATTTACTGTAGGTACCTGATTTAGACTTAAGTCACCTTTTTCCACTAAGCACTCTCTTCAACTCAGTCTAACTGTTCTTTTCCCACTGCAAGTAAGGCACGTGAGAGAAGGGTGCAGTCAATAACATTTCCTGTGAATCCAATCCAACCAGCCATGCTCATTGCTCTGCTTGCAGATGTTACTTGACCTACACTCACATGGCCTTTCCTCCCTCAAAGATTTCTATTAAAAAAAGACAAGACTTGCATCCTTCAAGGTTTGATATTCATAATTAATCCTTGAAAGATTCCAAGGATCCTCCAAGGATCTCCATTGTTATCAACATGACATCCAGTCAATAGGGCATGATTGAAGGAAGAATTTACAAATTTGACCAATATTTAAAACTCTTGCAAGCATTTTAAGCTCCACAGGCACACTGTCCCCTGTATTTACTGCTAAAGGCTCTCAGAGAATCCACTTAATTGCAATAGAAACCAGACAGCAATTCTCACCCTGGTGTACTTCATTGAGATGGAAGATATATTAGCAGCTATAGTGAGTAAAAAAAAAAAAAAGGAAGGCATTGAAAAATATTACAAGGTGAAGGTAGAAAAGTACTTCTTTTTTAATTTTAAGCACAGCCCAAAAAGCAGCCTTTCCCACTTGGAAAAAATAGGAATTATGAATGAAGCAGAATATATTTGCATCGCAAGTGACAAACACAAACTTTAAAAATCAAAATATTTTAATAACCAGTAATTGTGAGACATCCCCTTGCTTATTTACTCTATGTTGGACTAGCAGCTACTCCACAGCTGAAAGCCAGTTTAACACATTCTGCAAGTTTTCAAGGGTATATTACCCTTATTCTGTAACTCCAGCAATATGAATACAACACTGTAAATAAAATCTTACAAGGTACTATTTGAAAGCCCTGTTCTGCCAGGCTGTACTATGCAAATAAATTATTATATGTAGTTACAGAAAGCAAGCACACTGGAAATGCTGCCTCATTCCACAGTTTATCCAGACTTAGACATTTAAACTCTTAGGCTACACAAGTAATTAAGTAAAACCAGTCATGTGATTATGTGATAAATAAATAGTTTTGCTTAAAGTTGCCTGTAGATTAAGCTATTGGACCATGCATTTTTGTAATAAATATGCAATCCCAGAAATACAACTCATTTAAAACTGCATTTACACTTAACAATGTCTTTTCATCCAAATAAAAATAAATATATGTTCAAGAACAAAACCAAATCTCTTATTAAATGGTTTGCAGAATTTATTAGGTCTCTTTTAATATACTCCATACTTTATCAAGCTAGTTGCATATAAAGTGATCTCCACCATATACATTAGAGTTTCTGTGCATCATCTAAAAAAAAAGTCATCAGAAAGTAATATTTTACAGGTTGCAGCTAACTTTTAATTAACCTAAAGGTGAATCCTTCTGTAATTTAAGACGTTAACCTGCACATTGCCTCTAACTGCAATATTTAAATTGTTTCACAGCAAGCTAAACCTGCATTTCAGGGAAAAATGTCACTGCCATCTCAACTTCTGAACTTCTATAGTTTACTTCCTAAACACCACAAAAAATTAACGTGGTGCTCACTCCAAAGAAGGAAAAAGTATACAATTCCCTTAAAACAAAGCCTGCTCAGAATACATATGTTTTAAAAAAATCAGGAAACTCCTTGAGTAAAAGGAATTCACCCCAGAAAAAGGAATTCACCCCGATGTACAAATGGAAAAAACCTTTTAAGTTCTTCTTGATTAATGCTAGGTGCTGCTCATAAAAAGCAAAACCAGCAAAAAGTGAACTAGGATTGGATATGACTTAAAGCAAAGAAAATTAGAA
>JAYDZK010000169.1:82117449-82155096 GCA_034509185.1 Euphonia xanthogaster | reverse complement strand
AAGAGTCTCACACAGATAATTAACAAATAGGTTTTCTGGTATTTTCATAGGATGTTCATTTACTGGCCAGGCACATATATTGTAAATATACAAAGAATCCAGAGTGCTGAAGTTTACAGAGCACTTAAAGGATTTAATATAATAGAGGTGGGTAGGACACAGGAAAAATATTTAACAACTTGTATAAATATATTAAAATCTCAGCAAGAAATGTTGGAGCCCATGCACACAAGACAGTAAATTGAAGAAAACATTTAAGACTTGACTTCTTCCAACAGCACTGACACCTGAATTCTGGGAAGTCAACAATTTACAGTATCTTATAACCATCTTTCTCCACACAATCTAAATGTACTGAATCATACTGACATTACATAGCACGTGAACAAGCAGCAGATGCATCAAGGGAACAGAAGCTATATGCATCATGTGGCCTGCCCAGTTAGAGGCAAACATCAGAAAAACTGTTTCTGACATAGGCAGAGATACAATCAATAGAGCTAATTGTATACCCGTCATTTTCAAGAGTTAATCCACAGTATGGGAAAGGGGAGCTTTAGGTAAAAATTATGCACCCAGTCTCAGAAATGACAGAAGCAGAGATTTGTCTTTCAAAAACTGGGTCCATTCTGGACTGGCCTTGATGCACATGCAGTACATTTGTTTTCAGAATGCAAGATTAATTGGGAATGTCTGCACTGGTGTTCCGATTGCCGTATTTGTGATGAATGAATAGCAATACCACTCCTAAGAAGAAGCATATGGACCCAACAGTGATGTAAGCAATTCCCAGGAAGGGATTTTTGCCTCCCATCCAAGAGATGGTGCTTAGGATCATCCTTTTTCGTCCATCAAAACTGTGTACAGGATAATCTGAAACAACATTTAGGAAAACGAAAAAGAAGCAAGTTTCTAAACTCAGCTTGAAGTGGGCACATGAAAATTTTGGGTCATTTCAATCAGGCTCAAAATACTAACTGCTGCCTCTGGAACTGGAATTGCAAATATAGAATATTCAGCTGTTCTTTTTAGATAAAACTAATCTGGGCATTGTCAGCTACTTCAAAACAAAAGCCATGTTAGGAGACACTAACCCTGAAGAAGAGTAAAATACATGATTTTGTGTGTCTATGAAAGTAGCTTCAATAAAGTGAGGGAAAATAGAAATTTTAGTCCTTGTGTGTATTTTACTAAAAAATGCTTCTTTACATTCCGTTTTACATGCACTCCCCACAGTTTTACAGCAAAGAAGAACACTGCAGTAGCGATATAAAAAGTATCATTAAGTGCTTTTGAATTTTAAGAATTCAATAACTATGACAGCCCTCCTTCTCTAGTCGCCTGCATTTCTACCTAATAGTTAGTCTCCTCAACAAAGAATGACAGACCTTCATCTGATCCACAGCTCTGTTATTTTTGTGACCTTCAGAGTCAGTCTGCCTTTCATCACAATGTCATTTCACCTTGAAGTTACAGTTCTTAAATTCCTTTGCTACCAGCTACCTCTGTTCTTTCCTCTTTTCCTATGCTTTTCTCAATTCCTCCCCAGCACCCAACCAATCTGATTTCCCTGTCTCTGTGAAGCTATTAATGCTATAAAACTAGCACAGAAGTGAAAGATGTAACAGTCTATCTGGGTCTCAGTGCCAGTTTTCAACCACAGCTCAATACCATCTCTTTTTAGAGATGGTAAGAAGAAAGGCTAGCTCCATCTGATAACTTGCAGATATATATTTGCATAATCCAGGCTAAGGCCTGCTTTCAAAGGATACTGTATGCAATATCCAAAGAATATTTTCCAGCCTGTAAGGTAGGCTGAAAGTTGTTCTTCCTTTCAATGAGACGATAGAGCTTGCGAAACGTTGGCAGAGCAGCTGTGCGCATCCACACGATGAAGTCCTCATTGATAAAGCCGTTGTTGTCAGGCTCTGAGTCCAGCATATACACTGGCTTGGGCCAGTTCACAGGTTTTGTTGTGCCTAGGATTAAACAAAAATAATAAAGTATTTCAAATCCAGGACCGAGTAACACACTGGCTCATCAAAATCCATTCTAATGCCACAAAAAAACACATTAACTCCTAAACAGTATGAACAGACAGGCTGACTCACTACTATTGCAACACACTGGGCTGTTTAAGAACTTTTATTTTGCAGTTTAAATAGTTTGAATTCTATAAATAAATAACATAATTCATAACAGCACTGTTCATTTGTTTAAACAATTCATGCAGGTGGGAAGTCATGTCTCAAAGCACTGCTTGGTGGGTAATTCTCCATTATTATGATAGGCCTTCTGCTCACTTGGTAGAATTTGAGAACCATGAGCATGTAATATTGTAAACATCATTTCAGATTATGTTCAAATGCTTTTGCTACTGTTATTGGAAATAAAATTCCCCGTCGTATTAAGGTAAGGTATCTGCTTTTCCAAGGGTAGCCATCACACTGACAACACATAATTTGGCTATGACTAAATAAGAAACTCACATCAGGTTAAGCCTGAAGTTATTATATACCTTGCATAAACACACATACTCTTAGAGCCCTGAGAAGGGGATTTTTCAGACAAGGTAGCCAAAGAAAACTTTTATTTGCCAAACTGTGTATAATCTAGAAAATGAGACACATCAGTCACTTCTAATAACAAAAAAATAATCAGTTTTTTTAGGTAACAGCACAACCTAGCCATAGAAACATTTAAATGAAAACTCCATATGAAGAGTTTCATTCAACACCTGCAGGATTTCTTGGTAAGTTAAATCCAAACATGATAGAACTTGTACCAGTCTCGACTGGAATAAAATTAAATTTCTTTACAGTGGCTGGTATGGGACAATGTTTTGGATTTGTGCTGGACACATTGTTGATAGAGAGTGATGTTTCTGTTATTGCTAAGCAACATTTGCCAGCATCAAGGCCTTTTCTGCTCCTCACCTCACCCCACCTGTGAGGAGACAGGAGAGGTGTCCAGGAGAGATTGAGAGGGGACACAGATGGGATAGCTGATCCAGCTGACCAGAGATATCCCATACCACAGAAAAGGGCAGGTAGAGGTAGGCAGGGCCTACTTTAGCTCAGGGACTCAGATGGCAGTGAGCAATTATTTTCTTTTGCATTACTTGTTTTTCTTGGGTTTTATTTTTGGTTTAGTTGTTTGTTTTTAATCACTGAATAGTCTTTATCTCAACCTATGTGCCTTCTCACTTTCAGCCTTCCAATCCTTCCTTCCACTGAGCAAGGGCACAGCTAATGAGACACTGTGTGATGCTTAGTTGCCAAGTGGGGTTAAACCCCAGCAGTGTACATTACACATATTTTAGTATTCAGGGTAGAAAAAAAAATCAGAAATTAAAACTACCCAATTAATGATTGCAGTAAAGGTAAAAACCAAACATGTTTATCAGAAACTTGCAGCTTTTATTATTTAAAGACAACCTTTCAAATAGCAGAGTAGTCCTTAGCTTGGATTTCTTCAGAGAACATTTATTTAGCACATTCTGTAAAATGTCAGTGAGGCAAAACTCTGAAATAAAAGCTGAAATTCAAAGGTGTTTGAAGCATTTTGCCGTTCTTAGAATTTCACTTTTTTTCTTTTTTTACCTTGGAAAAGCGCAGTTAAGTTGTTTCCATCTCCTGTAGGATTCCTGAACTTTACATTTTTATCTGTCCACCATGCAATGCCTTTTTTGATCAAAGTAATCGGAGTCCTTGTGTCATTATCGATGCGGTATAACTCCAGTGTATCTAAAGACAAAATCAAATTAGAAGACCAGCTGCAGAAACATTCATTAGATAGATGATCATGATAAGCACTGAAACAATTACCTCCAGGAGAAAACAAAAGAAAAATAACTGGGCAAGGCATTTACTATCTGCCTGACAAAATAACAAATTGTTCTGTAAGAATCAGTGTATATGAGATAGCAGTTTATTATCCATATATGATAGCTATGTTTCTACATCACAGCAGCAGCAGATTCTCAGTTATTTCCATCCTTTGTGTGCTATGAGATTAAATTAATTCTCCTAGCAATTTTTAAACAAGTACAGGATATTTATTTTATTCTGAACAATGAAAATGTGTTAATTCAAAACAAAAAAAGCCCATGGTATCTTTATCCAAAATTATGTGCAACATAACAGAAAACATACACTAGATCACAGACCCATAGAAATGATAACTTAAAATTGTGACCATACCATTAAACATACTGTTGGCAATAGCTCCACAAGGAGCAATGGGTTTGTCCTCGTTTGTACGGTAGGGCTCACATTCCTTACTTGGATTCTGATAGTTAGAAAGAAAAAAGACAAATGATTCTGTTCTAGTTTACACAACTAACTTGCTTTTTACTACATGATCAATAAAATTATAATACTTCACAGTTATTTTCAGTAAACAAAATATCAATTCCTTATGGTTGCTTACTGTTATGCAAAAATTCTAGTACCTCATTATCATGAAACTAAATACTTTATGTGGTGATTTATGCAATAGACAGAAATTAGCTGCTCATTCACATCCAAGCATGAATACCTACAAGTAGTGAACTGTTGTCTCCATTTAGCTGGCTGTCATCTCGAGATTTCACGTAACGACGGTGGTTTTGATAAAAGTTGGAAAGTCCATAATACATGAATACATTGCTCTACAAAAAGCAAGATGGGGAAAGATGGATTTCATTCACACAAACCTGTAATTTTAAGTTCTTAAACTCTTAGTTTATAGCAACATTCATAAAGCAAGAACCTCAATCCTCAAACTTCATACTGAGTACACAGAAGTACTGTCCTAACAAGGCTGAAGTCAAACAATATAAACGTGCCACCAACTATCAGAATGATATTCACCAGCACCAATCCCACTACCTGTCTTGTCCAATGTAGAACCCATAAGCCTCATTTGCCTCCAATCTGCCAGAAAGCACTTATCTGGTATTTCCAATTCCTGTTAAACTGAGATTTTTTGTATCATGCAGGAATAGCTCAATCTACTCTCTAGCTATATGACACATAGGGTAACTCTGAATGAGTAAAACACAAGCATTCCACCTAATGTTTTACATTCCTAGACAAAGAGGCATTAAGAAACATCTCATCCCTCCTGATGAAGAAAGGAACACAAAAATCAGATCCATGTTCAAAGGAAAACTAAAACTAATCCTCTAAAACAGAAAAAATACTTAAATGACAAAACTTTCACTTTCAATATGAAATAGACTATATAAACTGTTCTGACTTCATCCTGAGTACAGGGTAGCATACCTCAAATGCATGTTCCAGTGTGAAATTGATGGTGCATGTACAAGGGGGAGTGCTGTCCCAGGACACATTTAAGCATTTGTTGCAGGGACTAGAAGGTTCTGTTCCTGTATAGTCAATCTGTAACAGAAAGAGCAGTCATTAATTTACAATGGGAGAGTAAAGAAAAATTATTAAGCACGAGAGTTGCTGTGGCATTTATTTTGCAATCATATTATATCTCAATACCAAGAGCACATTCAGGCCTATCTGATAATCTCAAGAAGTCTTTTCCAACCTTAACCATTCTGTGAATGAGTTTTTGATTCTGACTATATGCTTGATTTCAGATGCAAACAAATTGAACACTGAGGTTAAATTACTCCTGGAGCAAAACCAAACAAAACCAACAAGCCCCCCCACACAGACCCAACCCTGCCCCAAACCAACCAACCAACCAAAAAACCCCACCAAAACAAAAGCAGCAGACACTCCACACAATGTGATGTTTCCAAACACACACACTATTAAAAGCAGATTGCAGTTTTTACATGCTTTCCAGAGAGATTAGGCTTTTAAAAGTCTAGCTATTTAATGAAAAAAGATATGCGTTGGAAAAACTTGCTTTGTTGGCCATTTTTAGCCATCTAATTAGAAGAAAACATACAAAAATCACTTAATGCCCAAAATTGTCCTAAAACAGGAAACATTATTACACCATTATTGTTTTGTCTGGAATGGTAAAATAATCAGTATATGGACAAGAAAGATGATCAGTATAAATCTAGCTTATACAGTATGTTCTGTCTTGAATATTGTAGACCATAAAATGCTTTTTTTCTTCTAAAAAGCATTTATTAAAAATTTGTACATTCAGCCTTAAGCTCAACCTACAGTCCAAGCCAACTCAAGTAGCTTTACCACATCAGTTCTCTCTCACGTGTAGCTCTAGCAAGTGTGGCAGGAGAAAGCTTATGTCTGCCTATAAAAGATGTATTTCTACACTTAACATGAATTACCTATTTCAGAATTTAGACTCAGATTGGTGAAATATATACTTCACCACAAAAAAACTGCGCAGCAGCAGTAGCATTTAAATTAGAACATCTATACAGTTATACCAAAGGCTGCTGCAAGTGGTTTGTCCTGATTTATGTTTGCAGTGAAAGGCATAACCATGAACTAGTGATTTATGACTGGTCCTAATACCCATATTAAGGTTAGCTAAAACAAACACACAATGTGTTCAGGAAAGAACTGAAGCCTATTTTCCTCAGCATCTTCTTCAAGGTCTCTCTTCCTGTGATTTCTTCAGTATCTATTAAGCTGCAACCAGCTCTATCAGCAAGCACTTTTATTGATTGGCATTTGCTCTGCTGCCAGATTTCTGACAGACAAAACCTACATGCTAATGAGCCTAACTGAAACTAGACAGCTTCAGAAGCTATTACCTGGCAGAGAGAGGGAGACTGAGAGAGGATCA
Source organism: Euphonia xanthogaster (assembly GCA_034509185.1). NCBI lineage: Eukaryota > Metazoa > Chordata > Aves > Passeriformes > Fringillidae > Euphonia > Euphonia xanthogaster. The sequence goes on along the minus strand of JAYDZK010000169.1, from coordinate 82,148,370 downwards.
CGATCTTTACTGCTCAGCTGAACACGATATTAAGTTGATGCTGATCTAGAAATAGCACTGCTGCAGCAGCCATGACCAGCTTTGTTTAGCTACAGCAGACAGACCCCACTGCTGCTCTCAATGAACAATGCATCTCATTTGTTGAAGGCTAACTCAGGGGTGGGTGTGTTCTGCTAAAGTAAGCTGAAGCAAGCATTTCCTTTAGAAGGACCTTGCCAGTGTGAGAAGTTGTTTCAGGTCAAGAGCGCATGCTGAAGACTAAGATTGCAAAAGACCTAAAGACATCACTTTTAAAAACGTAATGGACTAAATTCTGTGGAGCATGAAATGGATGTATATTGAAGCAGTACTATGCACTGTTATCAGCTTCCATGCTATCAAAGAGCTTTCCTGTACAGTAACTGCCAATACAAGTGTATTTTTCTGCATCCACATTTACAGATGATATTCAAGAGAGCTTATTTAAAAGTATGAAGGCATACATCTTCACCTCTTGACAAAGTAACACTTTGGACTGTGAGAGGTAAGTACTGACTATGGAGTCCATGGCAAGAACCTGCCAGACCTCACTGTTCTGTCCTATGGGATCAGCCAACAGCTGACAACCACACACAGTGAGCCCTTCCAAAAAACTCAAGATTTAAGGACATTGGGTATATCCAAGTTATTCCACACCAATGGCCTTTGAGGCTGTTGATGTCTGTCAGCTGACATACACCTATAGAAAGAACATAATTACGACATACACATATTCTCCAAACTATTTGTGATTTTGCAGACTTCATATTTTGTCCTACTCTGCTTAACCATTTCTCGTATAAAAGGCAATCCATAAATCTGGTCCTCTCTGCTGTTCCTCTTTGTAGGTTTTACTAATTTTTGTATCATTCCTGATATGGGCCTACAGGAACTGCACACAAGGCTGAAGATGCAGGCAACAGTAATGTACTTACTTTCAGTTATCCATTCCTAGCCATGCCTTAAGTCAATCTGACTTTTTATCTACCATTATGCATTTCACAGCAGCAGTCACAGCACAAAGATCTCTTTCCTACACATTTAATACTCTGTATATTCCTCACATTTTATCATGTATTAATATGCTCTGTCAATGCTTCTTATTCACTCTGTATATATTAAAAAAAAAAAAACACACCAAAGGAAAAAAAAAAAAAACACATCCACGAAATGAACTATTTTAATGACAGACTCAAGATAAATGACTGATTATGGCCTTTCGAAACCATGAAAAAATGCTAGAGAAAACACAACAAAAAACCCAATAGTTCTAGTACACTTAAACTGTTGGAAATCTTCCACATTTGAATTCAAGACATCTTATAACGGAAATCAATGGAAGAGGTACATTTTGCTGCTCAGTCCTTGCACCTGTAGAAGAACAGCACAGTCCACAGAGATACTAATGCCTACCATACCTTGTTTCAGGAAAGAGTGACTTGAACCTAAATATGTATTCAGGGTCACAAATTATACATCCTATTCAATTCCAATACACTAAGTTTACAGGCACATACCCACAGATTTGAGAGGTATGCTGTTGCATAGGAAGTAGGTGTAAATCACCACCTGTGCTTCCTCCCCCAATTACATTTCTAAAAAAGCTTAGTCACTGCATGTAGCTTCTGGATGTCTTGTCTCCCACAGCTAAACTTACATCTGTTTGTGAATAACTTTTGGAGGTTATAACAAAAGCCAGCATTCTAAGCAGAGATGTATGTAATCTAAGCATGTACATGAAAGCAGTGTCTTAAACTGCACCTCTCAGCGGTGTTTAGAGCCCAGATGTTGGTCTTAATTGGTACAGTGCATTATCTGTGTTTTGCAGCTGCAACTATAAAGTCTTTTTTGATTTAAACTTGCTTTTTCTTGAAATTCAGCTGCCTTTAGGATGATAATCTCACTTGCAGAGTGTCACTTCATAAAACAAGTATGAGGATCAGGCAACAGAACACAAGTTTCCCCCTTCTGACTTAGCACAGGCTCCAAAGTACCTCCTGTCCTCACAAAAGCCTAACAATCAGATTTTTGAGAATTTCAAAAGGTAAAAGAGTAAATCCATACAGTAAAACAAACAAATGAAACTCTTTTCATTCTTGAGTATCTTGAAAATGGAGAGGATTGAAGGCTTGTGCCTGCCAACTGGTCACTACAAATGGCTACTGCTGCTCTAGATACACAACCTGACTGTGTAGGGGAGCATTGGTTGCGCTCCCAGCTCACCTACAACTTGTGCCAAATGTTCAGTGGGAACAGCTGGTTTTTGGGTTCTACTGGAACTTACCAGGAGTACCTGACTGCTGCTTAAGCAACAACAGTATACAAAACTCCTGTGGATGCATACGGCAGCAATATAGGCACAAGAAGTCACATATGTTTTTGGACTTGTGAAACTGATGCATTTCTTGCTCCCATAGATCAATACAGATTCAGTCATAATGGAAAAAGGATATATTTCTCCAATTATAATGATCTAAAACTTTGTACTGCTTTACAATAGAAATGGGTATTTCAAATGAAGTTGTCAACAAGAATCAGAGTTAGCAAGGATATTTTTATACTTCTCTCCACGGAGTCTTGAAAACGTGCAATTGTATTTACTTCAAATATGCTACAACATGACAATTTAAAAATCTTTGTGCCCATGACAAGTTGGCCAAGTTCTCTGAAGCACCTGTGCCAATTTTCAGATGTTCAGCATAACCCCAGCACTTGTTATAAGAAGCAAATATTTTCTAAAAAATATGCTTACATACAAATTAGGATGCTGTAAAATACACTTCAGCTTTTGGGTTTTTCCCTTCTGCTTTTCTCCTTAACTGTAACTGTAGATCTTAACATAAAAGGAGGTAAAATTGGTTTCATTATAACCTTATTTGCATTTTAAGAGAAATATGGAAATACCATTCAATCCCTGCCTCATGATTTCTTTAGCTAATTGGGCTTCAGTGACAACTTGCCACCAGCCAAGCTACTGTCTTAAACACTAATTTGAAAGTGACAGCTTAGTCCAGTAACTGGAGTGATTTGATCCACAAAAATTCATACTCTCCAATAAAAAAACAAAACAAACAACCACACACCTTCTTCCCTACAATCAGTCTCAGTCATATTAGCTCACTGAAACTAATACTAGCTATCAATTGCTTCTCAAGGCTGTCCATCCCCAAGCCCTGTGCCTTATTTCCTTTCAACAAAAACTGGTTCTGTTAACAAATAGATCGATCTGTGATATACAGTTCAGTTTTGAGCTAATGCTCAGAAACTTTTCACAGCAGTAGCATGGCTGCTTATCAGATGTAAATCTGATAAAACTGTAAATCTGATAAACTCCGACTCCAGTTTTGCAAGTGTTAATTAGAAAAAGCCATACTCTTTGATCCTTGTTTCCAAGCTTACTCTGGACACTCTGGTCTCCCATAAAGCACGTGCAACATTAAATCATCTGTGCAGGTAAGAATAACAGCAGTATATTCACCACAGAGCTTTGTCCTGAAACTAAAATTACTTTTGAACATTTGGAGATAAATAATGGACTGCCATAGGCTATCCCACGGATGATGCGCTTACTGTCTGTACTGCTGAGGAAAAAAACAAGCACTGGGCTGTGTCGATAAAAGGCAGGAAGTAACTTCCCTGGAAGTTCCCTCGGGAGCACTGACAGAACTCACGGAACAGCTGCAGTCTATGCGGAGACTACTGTCAGCGCGGTGTCTGCTCAGGATAATTAATGGACGCTTTGCTGACGAGCACAGGCATTAGGTCAGATCGGAACCACCAAGCTGCCGCGTCCGCTCCGCACAGAACCCGCCTGGGTCCCGCTGCGTCCCGACAGGCCGGGAAGGGACCGGCTTTCCCTAGAGCCGCTGGCGGCCTCCCGGCAGGCGATCCCCGCTCGCCCTGCTCTGCCAGGCCTCCCCGAGCGGCCCCGGGCTCCCAAAGCTCCGGCCGGGCACACCCGCCCCGCGCACCTCGTACTCGCGGATGTTGTTGGAAGTGACGAAGATGCCGATGCCGATGGGGATGAAGATGAGGCCGATGATGAAGAAGGCCGGCAGCACCGTGCCCGCCGTCAGGATGGGCTGCCAAGCCGGCAGCCGCTGCTGCTTGAACGCGGTGTTGTCAGGCTTGCGGGTCTTCACGGCGCCCCCGCCGCCGCTGCCCACCGCGCCGCCGCCCGGCACGCCGACGCCGCCCGAGGGGTGCCCGTCGGCCTCCTCCTTGGCGCTGTAGTTCACCGCCATGGCGCCGCCGCCGCCGCCGCGCGACACGTGACCGGGGGCACCGCGCCTGCGCACTCGGCAGCGGCAGCTGCGGGAGGGGGCACGGCCGCGCGCCTGCCCAGATCGTGGAGCCGTGGAGTCCCGGAATCGTCAAGGTTGGAAGAGACGCGGATCCGATTATCCATCCGGCACTGCCACTGTGACCCCTAAACCGCTAAACCACGTCACCCAGTGCCAGATCCAGTCACCTCTTGAACACGTCCAGGGATGGTTCCTTCCTTCCTACCACATTCCTGGGCAACCTGTTCCAATGCCTGGCCATCCTAATAGTGAATATTTTTTTTCTGATATCTAATTTGAATCTCCCCTGTCTCAGCTAAGGCCATTTCCTGTTGTCCTCACTGCAGGCACGGCAGAACAGACCAGTCCCCTCCTCACCCCAGCCTTTCCTCAGGGAGTTGTAGAGAAAATTATATCCCCCCACAAAGCCTCCTTTTCTTCAGGCCAAAAGCCCCCAGCTTCCTCAGCTGCTCCTCATAGGAGGTGTTCTATGTGCTGGCCAGGCAGGCTGTGCTCTGTGAGGATTAGGATTCCAGACTTAGGGCAGGGGTCCTGCCACCTCATGCTCAGGGAAGGGGTAAGACCCGGGCCCACAGCCTTGTCATCCCCTCTCAGTGCTCCAGGAGCACTGCCCTTCATCCTCCCTGTTGGCATGCTGCCCTTCATCCTCCCTGTTGGCATGCTGCCCTTCATCCTCCCTGTTGGCATGCGCTGACCCAAGGCAGCATCCATTGGGTCAAAAATGGAGTCGTCAGCTTTGGCTTCCTACCCTCATAAATAGGATTAGTGCTGTAGAGATGTAATAATGCATGAGAGTTTTGAGAGCTTGTCTTAATGGAGCCGTGTGTGCCAACCACCACTTTTGGGAGTTGTTCTGCTCTGTACTCCTGCTCTGCTGTCAGGAGGTGCGAGTGGATCAGTGCAGTGAATACAGAATCACAGAGCAGGTAAGGCTGGAGGGGACCACGGTGGGTCATCTGGTCCAACCCCCCTGCTCAGGGTCATCCCAGAGCACATGGCATAGGACTGCATCCAGATGTTTTTTGAATATCTCCAGTCAGGGAGACTCTGCAGCCTCTTTGGGAAATCTGTTCTAGTGCTCAGTCACCCCACACTGAAGAACTTCTTCCTCATATTCAGGTGGAACTTTCTATGCATCAGTTTCTGCCTGGTGCCTCTTGTTCTGTTGGTTGGCACCACTGAGAAGAGTCTGGCTCACTCTGACTCAACACCCACCCTTTAGGTACTTACTCTATGGATGTTGTTTCCCCTTAGGAGCTAATCAGACTGCATTAAATAGACAGCACAGAATCAATTAGGCTGGGAAAGACCTCTGAGGTCATTGAGTCCAACCTTTGAACACCACCATGCCAGCTACACCATGGCACTTGCTACCATTTACAGTCTGTTCTTTAACACCTCCAGGAACAGAGACTCTATCACCCCTCCAGGGCCGCCTGTTCCAGTAGTTAAAACCCTTTCCGTGGGGATGCAGTCACCTTGTGGAACGCAGTGTGGGAGAATGTATTGTATCCCAGAATACCTGCTTTAGCAGGCTTTGCTCAAGCTAATGCGACCTTGGAAGTCCACGTTTCTCACTTCATTGGCACTTCTGCATTAAAGTCTATTTTGTGAGGACTCTCTAGTCCTTCCTATGCAGGACCCCGAGAATGCTGCCAAATCCACATTCAGCAAATATTCATGTATTTACTTGATTTCAAGGAAAAAAGTAAGTGCAACTATTTAATTGAATGACTTTATAATGTAGTCCAATCTGAAGACTTTTTAGCTGGCTATGGAACAGGTTATGTAAAATAAATGCCTTTTAGCTCTCTGGAGCACGGAGAGCATCAGCCAAGACCACTGGGGGGAGCCCCTGACTTGTGCAAATGTGTTTTGCTCTGGACGCACAAAAGGCCTCCTTGACATAGCATAGGAAATTCGGATGTATATATAACCTAAAATAGAAGTATTAATTCGGTGCCTAAATAATTATAAAGGGTACAAAAGTTAATCATATTCCTTGTGGCATCTATGCTAAAACTATATTTCATTCCTAATTTATCTTTTCCACTATCTTGTTGACCCCAGCTTTTGCTGCCATTCCCCCTAAATAAGCCCTTTGTCTCTAGTACCAGCCTTTCCTTTATTATCTTCTGTTTTTTTATTACCTTCAGCTATAGTAACTTTTTTTCCCATAGCGTCACAGAGAATCCAGAGAGATGCAACCTGGGATCCCAAGGGAACAAGACTGCTTGTAAACCTTTGGTGAGAGATGGCAAGAAATTTCCCTGGCAGCAGGATAATCAAGGGGCAATATTGGGAAGCTGGGATCTCAGGCTCTCAGGTGTGAGAAGACTGGCAAGAAAGGGCGTGTTAAATTTGTCTAATTATGTTTCACAACAAGACAAAAAGAAAACTCACAGGCTGTAGAGTTTATCTCTAGAAATCTAAGTATTTGAGATTTTTTCATGGATTGAAACTTTATTTTTTATCACTATAATTATACTACACAGGTCTTTCAGTCCTCCTTGGATGGTAAGAGATCTCTAAGGGAAAAGTAGATATTTCACTGTTTTTTCTATTGCTTAACAGCTTCTGATGTCTATAGCATATATCTATATATATATAATCTATACTTCACATTATCTTAGTGTGAAAGCTGTTCCCAATTATCTCCTTTAAAATTACAGTACTCATAGAAATTATTCACACTGTTAGTCTATATTAATAGATTTCTTCCTGAGTGTCCCCAAAATACAGGCTAATTATGTGGCTAATGCACTTTTTTTACATATTTATCTTAGATTCATATCCAAGTTAGGTAATGTAAAAAATTTACTAGGAACATAAATGCAAGATGAAATCACCAGTCTCCTGCTCCAAAGTGTTTCAGTTCATCAAAAATATTTTAAAATCCAAATTATTTCAATACACCATGACGGTATGTATGCTTTAAGCAAAGCTTTATTTTGGGAAGCTTAAAAACTTAATCTAAGTGCAAAACTATAAAAGTTTGCATATTTGTTTATGAATCATAAAGTTACACTCATAATGAATTGGCTTTATATTAAAATTTAGGCAAGGAAAAATATTTTCTACTTCGACTGGGACCTTTTAAATCTAAACTCAGTTTTGGAATACCATTCTACTTGTGTCCTACTCATATTTAAAAGCTGAAGTTTATTTCAGGCATGTCACCGTCACTTTCAAATAGCCAAGAATTTCAGTCCAGCTGAGCTTAGTGTAGATCTTAACATGGATAGGTTTCAATTCTCAAGTTATGTTTTGAAAATAGAAGATCTGTGTTACTACAGCATTCATTCTACTGTGCAGTAAACTGCAATGTGGCACACACTAAACTTTATTCACCTCCGCTGTATTGCTCTCTAAAAGCTGGAATTTTTCTCAGCTTGCACTAAAATATGATCTACAGACACAGCTATGTTATTGGCATATATTGTCTGTTGTACAAAAACCCCCACTCCTTAAAAAACATGGTGTACCAGCTAAGTATAAGCTATACCGATGAAATTACTCTTCTGCCAGGATAAGCAGCACTTAATTTTGATTCCTCAGTATGGCTGCATTAGTAAACTCTTCACAATGGAGATCAGCTCCACAAAAATTCATGCAGGTGCCAGAATATCCTGCTTCTCTAGAGTGTCAGCATTTGCTGCAGAACTCATATGTAAAAGGAAAAACAGCTCCCGTGGCTCCCATGAAGACCAAATTGACTACACAGCAGTGCGATATTCGAGCTTCAAAGATGGACCAACCTAACCATCCCAGTGGGATGCTGCATTAATGCAGTCTTTCTGGCATCTCACAGCACATCTCCTGCAAGCAATACTGTTTTCCTTTCCAAAAAATTAATTTCTCCCAGTAGCTTCTGCAGTTCAAAATCTGCAGTATTTTAGGTATGTGCCAGTGACTTAGATTAAAAATCATTGGTTGTGAAATATAAAAGAGAAAAAGACCCTTTCTGGATTGCATGTAGCTATTTATCATTCATTCAAAAATCATCCTAAGCATAGCTGCCACAGAACTCTCTGGATTCTATTTGAGAAGCTACAGCCACCAGTGTAAAAGGGGCCCCTCAGCGTGTGGCAGAGTGCCTGGTGTCTAGTCCAGGTGCTAGTCCAGGACTAAAGATTCTGACAGTACCAATCAACCCCCTCTGCCTGTGCTTTGAAAGCACAAGGTAAGAAACAGTTAAGTCATTAAGGGCTTGGTGATTGATCCATCTCTGTATCTTAACTTCTGAGCCTACAAGAAAGATGGAGAGATTTGCATGGGCATGTAGTGTCAGGACAAGGAAGAACAGTTTCAAACTGAAAGACAGTAGGTTTACATTAGATACTAAGAAGAAGATTTTCACTTTGAGGGTGGTGAGACACTGGAACAAAATGCCCAGAGAAGCTGTTGAACAGCTTTCCTGGAAATGTTCAAGGCCACGTTGGATGGGGCTTTGAGAAACCTGATCTAGTGGAAGGTGGCTTCCCTGCCCATGGCAGGAGGATTGGAACTACACAATCTTTAAGGGCCTTCAAACCCAAACCATCCTATGATTCTATGACTCAGTTTCACCCTGTACATCACTGTGACACTGTATGAGACACCAGTCAAAAAAAGGAACTTCCAAACCCATATTCTGTTCCCATAAATAAATACATAGATGAGCAATGCCAACCTTAAGAAACTGGAGTTTAAATGCAAACACCTGATTACATTTGCATAGTTGTGAAAATTTATTAGTTACAGTGTAATGAAAATCAACTTTTTTGGTACAGACAGAAGTAAAAACATACTTTATATAGAAAAAAATCACAGCTTTAAAATCTGACTTACATCGTTTAAAATGAGTAAATTTGGTTGTCTTTCAAGGCATTGGACTTTAATACTTAATTTTATGCCAAACCATCACACAGTGCAAGAAATATTCTGCAAAAAATTCCATACAGCAGTCTTCAGAGTATGTAGTCTCACAGAATCTCATGGTGGCAAAAAAAATATTCTGAATACTTTTTCATTTAAACAGAAAACATTGCTGAAGTTACATTTTTCTTTCTTCACATACTCTCTATTACAAAAATATCAAATTGCAAATTTGACAGTGTATTCTACAAATAAATGCGTCATAAGCAACAGGAATTGCAACTTTGGCACAGCTACTTTACAAAGTGTATTATAAAAATAAATTATATGGCAAATATCAAACAAAATCAAGCACGTGCCTTAGGCTTTGCCATTAAGAGTGAAATTCAGCTGGCAGAAAGACTGCTGCTCTCTCTCTGATTAGATACTTTTAAAATACCAGCAAGGCCATTGATTTTTAAAGCTCTACCAAGAAAAAAAAAATATATATATATATAAAACCTAATGGAAGCACTAATACTTCCACAAATAATCAGTAGCACAAGCGACCCTGGTGTTGATGGCAGAGAGCTTCTACAGTGATCCATCCACAGGCATGGAGGGTAGTGCACACAGAGAGCTCTAGCGGGCGGTAACTCATCTAGAGTTCACGCGTAACTGGTGAATGATGACACTCTCTAAAAGAAAAGAGAGCAAAACATTCGGGTTTATGAAACTACAAACGCATTGCAGCTTACTTTAAAGAAGAACAATTACAGTGGCAGTGCAAGGCATTTTTCTAAAAAATTGTCACAAACTTACTCTCACATCACTGATAAAACTGTCCTGGCTAATGCTACAGAGGGAAACTAAAGCGGGCCTTGGCTTCCACTTCATTGTCAAGACCATCATTTGGTTGTCCAGAGGGAAAAAGGAGTAATACAGTTGAATGGATTAAAGCAGAGGGACACCAAAGTTCCAGTTCCACATCCAAACTAGGTGGAGAAAGACTTGGAGTCGGGTGTCTAGTATATTGTCTAAGCAACTTCATCATAAATCTGGTGGCAATTCATAAATAGGGTTGAGGAAGAGGTATGGGGTCCTTTCTCATTTTTTAAATTTAAACTTGGTTTATAAACCCATGCCATGTTTATTCAGCAAGTCTTCTTGAATTTTGCTACTGACTTTAATGGGAATAAATTTTAGCCGTGCCATGCAAAACTTTGTGTTGGCATTTTCTTTAAAGGGCTAGACTTAATTTTACCCTGTGTGTAGTATCAGAGGTCCCTGACCCTGATTTATCTGCTGAAGTACTAATGGCCTGGTCTTCTGTTCTTCTACCTATATATACAGCTCTTACAGGCAACTTTTTTCATATAAGAATTTAACTGCCAAGTAACATTTTTCTCTGAAAAGGTGTATTTTATGCTTTTCAAATATGTAACTGTACCAATACTAATTAAAGCATACAGTTATACATTTTCAGAAATATTCATCTTAATTGAAATTGCTTTTGTTACCTTCCTTTCTTAATAGTATGAAGATTTTTCAAAATTTACAGGACCCAAGAAACCACACTAATGATATAATTTTTGCCTTTTTTATTAATATATATCTATAAATTTTATATAAATACATATCTAAATTTTGCAATTTTGTTGGTTTCTGCCTTTATCTGCTTCCTAACTAATATTTGCAAGGTGTTTCATGAAGTTACATTCTAAGAAGAAAGAAAAATGAAAATATTTTCCATGTACTCTTACTGCCAAAACTTTGCCACTAGATGGCAGATCCCAGTGCTGCTTTTCATACGTGGTGAAGTAAGAGCAGGGCTGAGGCAACGTCCAGTAAAATATGCTAAGGCAAATGAAATAATAGAATTTCCCGAACTGAAAGTATTTATTTTCCATAAAATTTGTCAATAACAAAATATTTTCAACAAGAAATATTCCAACAAGTTCCACCATATTTGAGCAGTGCTTGTGAAAGACACCCAAACTATTGCATGATTTTACCTTACTGTTCAAACCGTGCTGTTCTGACTTGAAGCTCTTGTGGAATATGATGTTAAAAGCTTTATTTACAAATTATTTTCTTAATATTAAAAATATTATTTTTAAAAGAAAAAATATCTTTTTAATATTCACTGTACACATTTAATAAAGACACAAAATTCTAAAATAAATGGGCAGCAGAAAAATATCACGCTCCTTGTTAAGACTCAGTCACTGAATGAACAGCAAAACTAGTCGGTGTCTGAATCAGACACCTTTCTCCTTCAGACCCAAAGAGCAATTGTGCAGAAAAAAGTAGGAGAAAAAATAATTTTTTAAAATATCAAATAATTCCCACTGATATTTATCTTTCATTCATTTTTCACATGCATAGAGAACACACACTCTAAATTTGTCTCAGTTGTTTCTATTTGAAATCCTTACATATTGATTTGTATGTATGAATAGATATATTATGTACACACACACGTGTAGTTACTAAAAGAGGTGTCTGAGCAGTTACTAAGCTAAAATTAGAGTAGGGCCAATTTTGTCAGAGTTCTTTTGGGCCACCCTCTAGGAACATGATTATATTTGAAGGATATGATTAAATAAATTTTTCTAGGGTTCTAGATGGGAATATTTCAAGGAGCTATGTATTCACTTAAACAAAACAATTTATTTTAATGACTGAAAAAGAAAATGAAGTTAATGTAAAAAAGCTAATTCTGCTTCCAGTCCTACTGATGTAAAGCAGAACTTCTCGAGCAAACACGTCAGAATACCAGTTCATATAATGAAGCACATCAAGTGACATTTTAACAAATAAAGTTTAATTTCTCCTTACAATATATACAAGTATCAGCAGATAATACAAAAATGAATGTAGCACAGACAATGCACACCCAAGCAACAGAACAGAATCATACATCAGTATTTCTGTTTTTAAAATCCCAAGGAGAGGGTTTTTTGTTTAGAGAACCATTTACACCTGAGTGTTTCATACCCAAGAGCTGATAGCTCTGCACCTGACAGTAGTTAACCCTGGTTACATTTTAAGGAAAAAAAGCCAAAGTAAGAGCAATGTCTAGGGAGTAAGATTCAAAGTGAAGTTAATATCTATAATGAGAAATATTGCATATAATTTTGCCCAAGAGAGCTCAAGCAAAATAAGGAGAAAGAGGATAACTCACACTGACACAGGGGAGAAAACCATTCCCCTAAATGAAAGCAAGTTCAAAAGATGAGCTCACAAAAATTCCTGCCAGCAAACTATGTGTTTCAAAGCAACTCAATGAAATTGGCCACTGATGTGTGATGGGAACATATAATTGGTCTGAAAATTGTCCTGACTGTTGCAGCTTATGCCAAGTACCTGAAACCCAGCCGGACAGTAGCTTACTCTATTTAAAGACCTGCTCTTCCACATCTGATCAGAATTACCGAATACTCATGTAAATATTGAGCGTATTTTAGAATCTGCATGGCATATTTCAAGCAGTGACATATGACTTGGCATCCTGTTGGCATGGATCAACATATTAATGTGGCTTTAGAGATTACTCCCATGGTGGAGTAATCTCTAATTACTATGTGCTATAAGTGGTTTGAGGTTTAAAAACAGTGACGTGTTCTCTATGGGCATATTAGAAAGAGTCACAAAGTGTTTGATTTTTGAAAAATCACACTAACGGGTGTCACAGAAGGAAAAAAGGTGAGCAAAGTAAATCAAAATTTCTATTTTTCTTCTACCATTTGCTTAGGATGTTTACTATTCTGAGAGAAATCCCTCTAGGCATTACAACTGAAGCTCTGTGCTTCTTTTTCAGTCACACTTACTCAAATGGATTGATCTACTAATGACTACATTAGCAATACCACTATGTAGCAGTAAGTCTGGTGATGGGATCCAACTCAGGGAACACAGCAGAAAACTTGCTAGGAACTAAACTTAAAATCGGAGAGATCGTCTGATGAACTGAGGGTGCACCTTCTCAGTCCATGTGTGTCCCTCATGAATGGGCTGGCATTTTCCCTGCTCTTCCCCCTCTCCACCTTACTGCTGGTGGTAAGCCATGTATTATTGCTGCTGGGCTTGAGTTATCACAACTGCTTATATGGCCATGTCATCAGCCAATACAGGGCTTCTCTCCAGCTGACACTGAATATGACTAAAAGTACAAAGATTACTCAGTCATCTTAGTTCCTGACAAAGCATTGTAACTATCATTATGATTTTGAGTGCATTATTTTGCTACTGAAATTGTTCCACTTCATTACAAAAAACCCAAACAAAATGACAGAAAAAAAGAGAGAGAAAGCATAACGATGAGTGATTCCAAATGATAATTTAGGAAGGCTTAATTTATTACACATTATAATCCAGAAATGTAGAATACACGAAAGCCCTGTAAATAAAGCCCTGATATTATCCTTTGGATGGATGTGTCAGAGATTGATTCTTTGGTGCCTAGTAAAATCTGAGGTCTGAACAAAGCTTGTCCTTGTGGCATTTATGACATCACTCTTGTGTTCATTCTTTGATGCTGTATGAAGGTGAGCTCATGCCCTACTCTTCCACACAGTGAGACACTGCTAAGGCCTTGCTCCTCTTCTCTGCCGTACTTTTCATTAAACTGGAAAAACTTCTTATTCTGGAGATCCCTATTGCTCTGTCAGGTTTGCATGGAATTGATTGGTTGTTCAGTGTTATTCATTAGGGAAGGAGAGATGGAAGGATGGATGAACACAGACACTTCATCTTATAAGCCTCCTTTTCAACAGGGCCAGGCTTAAAGGCAGCCTTTGGAACAGGGAGACAGATCTGGAGGGGGGCTCCCTCCTAGTTCAATATCCTGACCCCTCAACCACTCCCTTGTTTCTGCTCAGTGAACACTGAAGCATTTCATGCAGAACGGCACAGCCTTTCCAGGAGGGAATGAGAATGCCACCTTCTTCCTCCTCAGCTGTCAGTGCCACTAGTGAACCTGACTGCAGCTGATGTGGGTTTGAGTCTCCTCAGATACTGTCTCCTACCTTTGAAAAAAGGTTTCAATCAAAAGCTTTTGAAAATAAGCAGCACTACCCCTGCGTTTGTGTGGTATTTGATCTACTAGAAGGCATTCATGATCCTACAGTCATTTTAAAACACCAACTGGTTTCCTGTGCCCTCCTTCTTTCTTTTTCTGGCCTGTGAGCCTGGCACTAAGTTAGGTTAAAGCCAGCCTTTAAGCTTTTTTGCCAGATTCCTTTTAATTCAGATCAGTTCCCCAGTTAAATTCAAGCACTTGTGCTGGCTCAAAGCACAACCACATAGTCAGTGAGTACTTTCTTGGCTGGAGGTGACAAAGACAGGACTACAGCTTTTCAGTCCAGTGTGGAGTTATATGCTGACTTTAAGTGACCATAAAATCCTAACTTGACTTAAAAGCCTTGGAGGAACTACAAGAATACCTGCATTTTGGATCTCAGTGAGGTATAGCAGCTGCAGTGCTACATTTAAGTCATAACAGAAACACTGACTAGATAAGGTCTCTGGAAGAACATCAGGAAGATCTTCAGGATGCCTCCTGGACTTAGGCATTGTTTTTAGATTTGGTTGTTTAAATTGCCTTAGGCATTGGTTTTAGATTTGGTTGTTTAAATTGCCTTTTGGAGCCGACTGACTGAAAAGAGTATCTTACTGCAGTCACTAAACATAACTGTCTTCAGATTCAGAGGGAATTTCAGTGTAATACAAATAGTTAGGCTTGAACTTTTAAGACTGCTGAACTATAGGCTTTCTTTTCTCTTCATCTTACCCTTCTTCTACCTTCAGGAAACAAGAATATTAGGTCAATTAAAACAGATGTCTAAAGTTTTGAGTATAACAAAATACCTGGTTTTAGCTAACACTTTAGCCAGCTACCTGATTCCAACTCTTTAGACTTCTACTGCAGAGCAAAAGTCCATTTTTGTTGTGCAGCCCCTGGGGAAAAATAACAGGATCCTAGGTCTGACCTATCTGGAAATTCTGAAGTCTGTCTCATCAAATCCTACTGACTCTACAGGAGCAACTCCCTTTGCAGCCTGTGCCTGCAATTCTGGCTCTAGCTGTGCCAGTTTGTGTGCCCTAGATTTCAGGTACTGTGAGGCTGGCTTGTTTCTTCAGGTGAATTAGTTTCTTAGACCTCAAACAAAAACAAAATTTTCAACCACAGGCACACATAGAACATTGAATATGGCAACAGTTAACTAAGGAACTAAGCTTCTTTGACACAAGGAAGGCTTAAGGCAGCTGTATCAAGCTACATTAGCTTGGGGATCATGTTTGCAGTATTATTTGACTGTTTTGACCTTACAACTTCTTCAGTAACAGTATTTAGAGTGAATATCCAGAAAAAAACATTTTTTTCCTTTAAATATCTGTTAAAAAGTCTGTGTTACAAGAAGAACAGTAAGATCTCAGCAACGATTTATTGACATACTGAGGCTTTTAAGTGATAAGAATTCCTTGAGAAGATCTGATGTATTTCTGACATATTAACTCACATTGCTTGCTAATTCCAGTTTCCAAGTTTTATCTGAAGTACTGGGAATAGGAGTTAGGAAAAAATGCTACTAATACTTATCTGATTTTGGATGTCATAGGAACTAGAAACTTAAAATTAGCAGGCATTTTAGGTGCTACACATGTAAAAAAACAAAATAAAACAAAAAAGTTTTTTTAATGTGGCAAAGAAAAAATGTCCTTCATGTGAATAATAAAATGCTGGCTTTACAATGGGATAATTGTCATATCTGGATGTGAAATTGGAGAGCGATGCAAAGCAGATGAAAAACTAAACATTGCTTGGATTGAATAATATTTTGTTGACCTTCGGTGACAGAGTTCTTCCACCAAATATCTTCTCCCAGACAAAATTTCATATTTCACCCACCAGTGCATTTTTCTTTCTGTGAATTTTATTTATAATTTATTGGTGGTATTCCCACCTTGCTTTCTGTTTTAACCATTGGGCCCTTCACAGCTTGCTGAGGTGGTTGAAGCATTATACAACTTTAAACCCATCATTTACTGGTGTGCTCAGCTTCATTTCTTTAGGTTGTGACTTTCTTCTGTGAAAATTGATTGCTTAATGGAAATGTGCTTTAATAACTCTACTGTTATTAAATAAACAATCATAACAATCATCAGCATCCACACTATTTCCATGCTGGAAAAATTCCTTAAAACATGCTTAAAAAATGCAAACATACAGATGAGGAAATCACAAAGAGGGAAGGAAAAATGATGAATCATCACAGAATTGTAAGGCAGTCTTCATTTTATGACAAAATATTTTAAACAGCTGAAAACTGAGGGTAATTTCCTTACCAAACCCTCTCTCTTTCATTGTCTGTACCTGAGCTGAGCCTTTAGATAGCAATTCCTGCCACCAGCAGGCTGTGCTGACACCCTCTAAGACACAAGGATGCTTGGCAAGTAAAGTTTAAATGTAAGACCCAACCAGGAAAACTGAAAACCTAGTAAGGTCAATGGAATGAGTTGCTTCATAGCCATTAGTGGTCTCTGGAGCAGGCACAAATGAATTGTATTGATTTTTGCCAGACAGTGTTTCTCAAGCTTTCGCTGAAGACTAAACACCTTCTGGCTCACCAGCCTTCATCTGAGCCCTGAGCTAGCAGTATCTCAGTGTGTGTAAGTCAGGAACCTGGTTCTAAGTGTTGTCTACAAGTGTTGACTCTCTCTGGAATAATTAAAATGCTGCCAGACATTGTGCAACATCCCTATGCCCCTGAATTTAGTAGCTGTCTTGAGAAAGCAGCTCACCACTGAGAAATGGTGATTTTCATGGGAGGCTCCTAGAGAGGAGGCCACATGGTCACATGGTGCCCATCCTTCCTCTCTTCCCCTCCCACACACGAGGTACTGGCTTTCATTAAAACAGGACCTCAAGTGCGCATGGCAAGTCTTCTGGCATTGCTTCCCTAGGCCATGTGGCATTTCAATAATGTAATCAAGGCAGGGAGGAAAGTAGAGCATGCAGCAGCAAAGGTGGAAAGTGATCCATTAAGGTGGAAAATAATCTAGTAAAAGTGACCAAACCTCCTTTGATCTACTAAAAAGTGACCAAGTCTATCATTAAGAATTCCTGATATAGATTAATAACCTATTTCAGTTACCCATTCTCACTTCCTAGACTGAAAACCCTCCTGGCATAAAATTGCCTTTTTGACAGCTTGGGTTTTTTTAACTTGAGTAAGAAAACAAAAGGATTTTTTTATTTAAGTAGTCAGTGCACACACTTATTAGTTTGTTGTTAAGTGATAGCTGCAGGACTTTGTTAGTACAGGCAAACATACAGCTATACAGACAGGGGAGCTGACTTCCATGGCAGCAGTAAAACCTGCAGAACGTACCCCCTGAGCCACCGCCATCAGCCCTGACCCCCGCCCAGGGAGGCGGAGCTGCTGGCTGAAGATTTCTTCAGTTCTATTTTCATAGACTGAGTCTCAGCACGGGGCTCGAATTTTGTCACATTTCCTGCTCCTGGGGCTGCCACTACTGGCTTTCCTGCTTTCATACCTTTTGACACAGGAATGCGGGTGGGTGTAGGTCTCGGGGATGACCCATCCTGTCCTGTCTGCAAAACAAAGAGACAGAGAAAAATGCTCATCTTTTACTTTGCTTTGGTTCTTCATTTACCTCTCAAACAACAATATCCCAAATCATAGCTATTAGCAAAGTAATATTCACGCTTGGAATCTGGCCATGGCACATACTGCTAGAGAAGGGCCAAAGGCACAGTTGCGATCAAACGAGTTTCCCAGAGGTGAGGTGCATTGTTTTGAATCAAGATGCCACAAGGATGGGAATTTGTGCAAATCTTCCAGTCTACAGCATGATAAAGTGCAAGATGGCCTTAGAGGCTGCTACAACATTGGCTTGGCTGTCAAGACAAGTAAAGACAGTAAAATATTAACATCCTGTATAGACACTAGCACAGGTCTTCAGGACAGCACAGTCAGGTGAGGCTAATGATGAACCCAGGGTAATGCCAAATTTTAGTAGCTGGGGCATGATCACTCAGCATTGTAAATAAAAGTGAATTTTACTTCCCAAAGTATGCTGAGCTCATGGCTGGGGCCACTTATTTCTGCACTGGGAAGAGCAGAGGGTTGGGAGAGAAAGAGACAGAGAAAAGATCTGGATTTCCTTTTTCCTGTGGCTGTGGCAGAAGGGATGTGGGAAGGGGCTCTCCCAGTCCAAGCACAAATCACAGCTTGAGAACTCTGGTGAGGGTGAAGCTGCTAACCCAGATTTCCAAGGATACTTCAAGGCAGTGTGGACATGGCCATTTTACTATCTCCGCCAGTCTTCTGCCCTAGACAACAGCCTAGCAAGCACACTTATCCTCAAGTTTGAGTAATTCAGATTTAAAAAAAAAAAAGATTAAAAAAAAGAGAACAGCCTAAGTGGTTGGCTTGGAGCTGGCAGACCCAACACAGCTCCTGTGTCCTTCTGGAGCCCCAGCTGGAGACCAGGCCAGAGCTATCCCATAGCTTTGGCCAGATCACGATGTGTGTACTCTTCAAGGTCCAATCTGGAGCTACCCCATATGAACCATGACTTAAGTAAAACACTTATAAGCATGACAATTCTGGAAGGAAAATGGGCTTTATCTCCTGCAGTGTGCAATACAGACACAAATGATAATGCTGACAACTTCATTGTCTTAGCTAAATTTCATATGTGACTGATATTTCTGTTCAGATTATGGATAAAGACTTTGATCTCACAAAAGAGAACAATTCTCCTAAAATCCTGCAATCCTAGCTAGACCCACCTGCTAAATGACTAAACTCTGCAACTTATGACATATAAGCAAAGTAAAAACTGCTGAAATAGACTGGATCGGGGGCCTATGTCAGCTGCAACATGCATTTGTACATTTACTTTAAAATGCTCTACAAATGTTTTTCAGCCAGTGGCATCCGAGCTTTCTGTCTGCATCCTGAGCATGCAAAGGAAAACCATTCCTTAATCTTCTAAGAACAGTTCAAAACCCCATGTGTACACTCAAAAAAAATCACAATTGGAAAACATGAATGCTGTCTGCCTGACAGGAAGGAAGCCATTTTCAATAACTAAAAGCAACATTTACAATAGCAGTCTAAAGGCTAATATGGAACTCACATGTAGATGTCAAAACAAGTTAGGCCCATACAATTCTGTAGAGCAAAACATGCAAATGCATTCCATCAGCCTTGGAAAATATGTCAACATCCCAGGGAACCCAAATGACAAACATCTTGTACTCCCTGAAAGAGTCCCACAGTGAGTAAACATGAGGCAATCAAATGGAGTAGCTGGAATCTCAGGCATTTCTTCAGCTTTATTCACATGTAAATTATTAACTAAGGATTTGGGCTCTTTCAAGTTACTCATTTCAAGCCTAAATCACTCAAAAGCACTTTGAAAAGAACTAACTTGCTTTAAATTTCTTAGTTGCCTCCATTCCAGCATACTAACGTGTTGATTGCATGGAAGCTAATGCCTGCTTCCCAGGCAGCTGCAAAAGCATTTTGTGTTTGCCAAGTGAGATGGCACAAAGGTGCCTGCCCAGCCGGCTGTCCCCTTGGGCGCGGGAAGGGGCAGCAAGCAGAGACACATCCAGCCCTCATCTGTAGCATCTGGGGCACAGAACCCACATGACTGCCTGTCTCTCCATCATTTCTTCCAAGAACTCAAAGCCATTCCTTCCAGCTGTTTGTCTGTAGGCTGCTGTCTTCCGGTTGGTCCAGGAATGTGGCTCCAACCAGAAACTAACCCTTACACAGCTGGAATGGAGTGCCTGAGATGTGGCCCTGTGGGACACGGGGTGATGCAAGCTGGATCTGAGCTGGCAAGACAAGACATGGTGCTGGAACAGGGACCCAGTGAGGTTACACAAGACATTACTGAGACTGAGATGAACACCGTAGCAGCTGCTATGGTGCAGTCATAATCAGCTCTCACTGCAGATACAGGTGTAGTAACCTGTCAAGTCACAGTAAGGTTGGGCAGTCCCATTAAAGGAAAAAAGCAAACTGAACATACAGAACACGTAGCATGTTTGAGTAGTTTGTAACAGATCCTGCTTGGTGCATTTTATTGACACACAAAGAGAATGCTGTAAGCACACACTGGCTTCTGGAATATTTTAAGTAAAAAAGTGCTTTTTCAGCATTTGTTCTCAACCTGATCAGGCCCCAGCTTGCACTGGGCAGAAATGGCTCAGTTCAGTGACCAACAGACACCTTGTGCAATTTGAAATGCCCAACTCAAACAATGTACACAGGCTGGTAGACAAGACAGATGACCCAAGGAGACCTAAAACTTCTGATAAAGCAGCTGGAAGGTAGGTAGACTACTTGACAGCACTGAAAATGGCACTAAAATAAAGTATGTTTAGGTAACTTTATCCTGAAAGGATGGGACTTGAGATCTAGTCAATACAGTCAGCAGAGCCAGTGGGCAATTCAGCTCACACAGAAGCTAGCCCTGTCTCAGCTGGATCAGCCCCCAGTCACCACAAAGCCAGCACACAGGACTCAGTGCTGCCAAGGGGACTGATGACTACAGACTGACTCAGCTGCCCACACTGAGGCATCTCGTGCCATCTGAGGTGTCCCACCAGCTGCCACTGCAGAAAGGTACGGGTCAGTAATCCCTCCCGGCTTCACACAGGTACACAGCTGCCAGCACTTCTCAGCTGCCACAGCCACAAAGCCAGCACCACAACACCTCTGCACAGGCAGGTGAGCTGCTCCCTGCCCCTCCAGGAGCTCCAGCAGCAGCTTAGAGCAGACATGGGACAGCTATACAGAGCTACATTCAGATGCCAGTCTCAAACTAAGTGCTGTCCAATTGCAAGTGGCCTTACAGCTGCACAAACACTTGTCCCCTTCGCTCTGGCACCCAGCAGCTTCTCAGCTGGGCCCTCCTCCGTGGTCACAGGATGCCCTGCATGGTTGGTGCAGTGCCACCATGCTGGCTCTGCTGCAGCAGGGATTCCCTCTGCTCCCTGCAAATTTGCATGGCACTGGAGTCACTGTGTACCCTGGCAGCACAATCAGCTGGCACTCAATGCCAGGCTTGTAGGAGGTGGGGAGCACAGGGATTAAGCGATTATAGGACTGACACCCATCATGGTAGCCAAAGAAGATCCACATTCACCAGCAATCCTATAACCAAATGTAAGGCCTAAATCAAATAGGATGTAGGCATCACTGTTTTGGGGTTTTTCCCAAAGAATACTTGGGTTTATTCTGCGGGATTTTTTCTGCAAACTATATGAACTGTCCTGGGAACAGAAATTTGGGCCAATGTGCTAAGGGAAGACTAACAAGCAGTCTCATTTTGGTCTCCATATCCTCTGGTCTCTGTGGTCCATTTGCAATTAAAAAAAAATCCCATCCTAGGTCTGCTAGGATAGTCCAAGTATTTTCCTGGGAGTGAGTTTGACTAATCAAGCTATGGAGGACTAAACACCATTTTTTCTGTTTCTATGGGAACCATCCAAATCCATAGGCTGCCATAAAAAAGGCATTAATACATTGCACAAAGCATCTTGTGTGAGGAGAGTTAAGACAAAAATTAAAACCAGTGAGCTAAGAAAGCAGCTGTGTATCAGTTCATCTTGTTCGATTTTATTAACTTAAACCCTCAAAACTGTATCTGTTGGTTTCGTCTAGGGTTACTGAGTAAATGATCACAGCTTGGGTTTTCTGACTGGGGGTGGTGAAGTGTGTTTGTAAAGTTGTCATTTGCAAAACAGATGGTGAATACACTTTTTTTTTCTTTCCAAGAGGCTGGGAAGGAAAAGACACTTGAGCCTGTTCGAAAGTTGCCTGCTCAGCTGACTACGGACATTAAAAAACAAAGGGAAGCATAAGATAAAGTAAATCTTATGGCTGAACTATTTTCCTTACATTCCTAATCAGGGAGGATAAAGTGAAGAAAGAAGCCAGTTTTCAGCCAGGAAAAAAAACAAAACAAAAAAGTTTTGTCTGCCATGGTTCGCTGCATCATCACAGTAGAGACAGACATTTAGTTAAAAGAAAAAGTTGAAAAAAAGTTCTCCAGGCTTCTGAGAGACAAAGGCCTTCGTAAATTAATTCAAGACTTTAAAAAATGAACAGTTGCCTCTAATATGTAAGGAAACACTGTATAATAAAGTATCTACAATACTTTATATAGGTGGGAAGAGAGAGCGAGCGCATGTGCAATCCCAAACAGATCTGTGTGATGAATGCAAGCTTTCTTAATTCAGAAGTCTTAACTGGGAATGGCAGCTTCTCTCCAGAAGTGTGAAAGTGTATCTTAAATACATTTTGACATTTCAGCTTGGGAAGAGATGGCTGACAGGCGTGTTGTAGGGCTCTGCTGACTCCCGAGCAGCACAGACAAATGAGAAGGGGATGACTATTCAGTATTTGTCAAGATACAAGAAAAAGGCTGTAACCAATGAAGGTATGGCATAAAAGGTATCAAACAAAAGAGCTTTTCCCAAAGCCCACAGCTGAATTCACTGCCCCCTGATGTTGTGGAAACAACATTGTAAATGAGTTCAAAAAGCAATTAAAATAATAAATAGGAAAAAACTCTGATATGGTCTATTAAAGACAAAGATGTGGCTACAGGCTCTGGTTCAGAGAAATACCCACCTATTGCCAAAACTGGGAACAGATGCTGAGGGAAACATTACTGCGTGTTTACCCACTCAAAATAATCTTCCCCTAAGCATCTGTTGCAGACCCTGTCTAGCTAAGTAAGTTTTTGGACTAATACAGTACTGCTAGTTTTCTGTTTTGGTTAAATTCTTTCCCAAGGTATTTCCAACTCAAGCAATAAAAATTTATGTCCAGTAATAAACCAGGGGAGGACTATCAATAAATACTGCCCACTATGGTTACGGACAGAGGTGAGAAGTCTTTCACTATGAAAAAGAAGCTGGGGTACCACCACAGAAGCCCAAAGAGAAAGCAAAAACAATATGCTACAGGAAGCTCTATTGTAATACAGCACTTACAGAAAATCAGAGGAACAGAAACAGCTCTACTGGCTAAAGAGGCTTGGAGCTGTAAGCAATGATAACATATCTGCTTATTTATTCCTTTGGAACTCAGTAATATAGCAGATATTAACTGAATTATATGGGGGTCATGGGATTATATCAAAGAAATGCCAGCCTGCTTAATTAGAGTCTAAAGACTTGTCAGCTGAGCCAAAAAATCACGAGGCGTACTTTCAAAATTCAGATATTGCACTCATCAAAAATAAAAATACAGTTTCCTGCTCTGTCATGCCCATTATTCTTTTCCCTCTGTCTCTCACTTGTAATTTTGCTGGGTTGCCATTATGAAAATAGCTTCGAAGGGACTTCCTCTGGAAGTTAACTGCTTTGGGAGATAATACCAAAAGTGTACCAGCATCCAACACTGGTACAAAAATACATGAATTGGGCGAATTCTGATTGTATAATTAAGCTTGAGCCTGGAAGAAACGTAGGGAAGACAAGAGTTTCTCCTCACTCCTTCCACTTTCCCTGCTGGTGTCTCAAACCCAAGCTACGGTTTGTCCCTCTCCTTGTCATGAAGACCACACTGTGAGACCACACTGCTTACCACCGATTGTGTTCCTCGTGTGGAAGATGTTGTAACAGGCGTGATGGTGATCGTACTCGTCACCTTGCTGGCTGCAGGTCGCGGGGACAGGCTGTTCCGAGGCGATCGCAGGACAGTACCAGTCACCACCTCTTTCTCTGCCGCGATGTTCACCGGCCGGACTGTTATCACAGGGCTCGAGCCCTCAGGCACGGCACTGGGAGAACGTTTAAACTGGGAGCCCAAGTGGATGTGGATTTTGTTGTCCTCTGTTGTGATAATGTTGGCATTGGCGTTGTACTTGCGGATTGGCGTCGGGACGGTTTGCTTTTCTGGCGTGACTTTGAAGACGGCCCTGCCCATGGTCATGTCTTGTGACTGCGGAGAGACGGAGATTTCTGCCGGCGCTGCAGACGTCGATACTGTCATGATCTGAATTGGCGATGCAGGTCTGTCAGCAAAGGGTGCTCTCCCTCCCTCTGGGGACTTTTCCCTGGAGAATGTTGTTATAGTGACTGGAGACATGGAACGATCTGGGCCCATGGGACTTTCACTGCCTTTTCCTTTTTGTGGCATAACATTTGGAGAGGGAATGATGGTTATTCGTGGCTTCTGATTTCCCAAAGTAGGAATGACAGTGGTACTTGAAAAAAATTCCTCTGCGGATGGACTGGTTATCTCCAAAGTTGCTGTACTGTTCTCATGATCTGGTGTCACCCGAATATGAAGAGGCTGACCCTGCTTTGGTGAAAGGACAACTTCCCCAGGATGTGCTGGACTACTGTGGCTTCGGGCTCCTTTATCAGGAGTTGTCTGAGCCCCAGTTTCCCTCTTTTTCATCCATGGTATCCAGGATTTCCTCATAGCAAGCTCATTTGCTGCCGGAGGATACCTCTCAAGCACTGAAGAACGCTCCATAGGTTTTTTCAGACCTACCTGTCGCAGATTACTCATTATATGATTCTCCTCCTGGAAGGATTTCCTTATAAACACTGCCGGAGTTTCTTCTTCTGCTCCTTCATTGCTGAGAGCATCTGTCTGCACGCCGGTGGATGTCAGGGGAACATCAACCATTCTTCTCCCGTTCATGCTGGGCCTCAGAGCACGGCTGTAACGCTTAGAAAGCTCCAGCTCTCTTGTCAGGTTCAAAACTTCCTGCCCCATGCTCTTGTTTTTGTTTTCCTCTTCCATAAACCTTTGCTGTAGAACTGAATAATCGACTTGGAGCTGAGAAAGCTGGTCTTCTTTGTTCATGAGCTCATGGATTTTTTCCTTTAGTGCTTGAACTTCTGCTTTCAAATCTCTGCTTTTGGCCTCTTCCAGACGAAACCTGTGCCTCAGCTCTGCCTCCTGGCTCACCACTTCACCTTTTTCTATTGCTTTTGTTTTGGCAATCTGGAGTTTCATCTCCTCCAACTGTTGAGAAAGAAAATTAGCTTTATCCTGCTCTGTCCTAAATTTCTGCTCTAGCTGATCATACTCATCTTCAGTCTTCATCAAATCTCCTTCAACCACTTCCAGTTGTTTGAGACGTTTTTTCAATCTTTCAATTTCAATGGTAAGTTCCTTAATCTTGTTGTCCTCATGACAAACATGCTCTGCTCCTTTCCTAGTTCGACCTCGTGTAATTTCTCTTTCTACTTCCTCCATACCATCAATTCTTTTCTTTAACAGGTCAACTCTACAGCTTAATTCAGATGATTTTTCTTCTTCACTTCTCAGTTTGCCAATTAACTCATCCCTTTCCTTTGTCAAACTAGATACTTTTTCCTCCATTTCAGATTTCAGTTTCAAAAACTTCTTACTTTCTTCTATTAATTTCTCTGTTACATCCATAACTTTCCCTTGTTCAACTTTAAAATTCTTGTTTAGGCCCTCAACCTTTTTTTCCTCCTGTTTTATTTTTTCCATCATATTTTTTCGTTCATCAACCAACATTACAGTAAACGACTTCAGCTTGGTAAGGTCATCTTTTAAGCTTATTTCAGCCTTTTCCAACTTGCTTTCAGATGTCTCAAGGTCCTTCACTCGAGTCTTCACCACTTCCAACTCATTTATCAAATCCTTAGTCAAATTTTTTTCTTTCTCCAAGTTTAAGTGTAGCTGAGTGCATTCCGACTTACTTTTACTGAAAGCCTCTTCCAGCTTCTCTAATTCTGACATTCTTTTCTGCAGTTTTTCCACTTCAAGTTTCAACTCTTTGCTATGATGCTCTTCCTCCTGCAGTTTATTTTTCAGCTCTTTGCACTGGGATTCGGTTTTTGTGATCTCTTCATCTTTCCCCTCCATTTCAAGCACACGCTTGCGAAGGTTTTCCACTTCTGCCATTAAGCTAGAGTTTCCACATTCCCCTTTTGCTATTTTATCTCTTAACTCTTGAAGTTCCTCCTCAGTTTTTTGAAGATTTTTGTTAGTTTCTTCTAGCTCCTCTATTCTGCGAGTCAACCCCACTAGTTTGAGCCTTAGTTGTCTATTATGTGACTCTTGATTAGCCAGTTTAGCAGTCATCTCCTCATGTTCTTGACAAAATGATGATGTTTTGTGTTCAAGTTCTGCCTCTAATTTCATCAGTTTTTGTCCATCTTCTTTTGTTTTTGCACTAAAAATTTTAAGCTTTTCTTCTTCTTCCTTTAGTTTTTGTGTTAAGTCCTGTATTTTCTGGCTTTGTTGACCAAGTTGTTCAATATGCATTTGTCTTTCATCCACCAGCATGAGTGCAAATGATTTGAGCTTGACTAGTTCTTCTCTTAGTTTACTGATTCTCTTTGTATGCTCCTTCTCCTTCCGGGCTTGATAGATCTTCTCCTGCTCAAGAAGTTTCTTCAACCTGAAACAAGTTAAAAGAGATGCATTAGACTAAAATATATATATATGTCTGTGTGTGTATCTCTCTATTTTTAAAATCACCTTTATTTTAGCTTCTTTTTTAATTCATTAATAATTAAGTAATTTCTTAGTTTTATTTAGTCTTCAAGAAATAACTGCCTACTACAGTTGTATTCCCAAACCAAGTATTTCGAATTACAGAAGTTAAATGAAAAATACATAAAATCATCTAGCAATCTGAAACACAGTAAAATTTCATACACGTACAGATAACGAATACATCAGGTTTTAATTTCCTTACATTTATTTCTCTGTAAGGATAATGTTGGTAAAAGAATATAATATCCCAACAGGAGAGGTATTATCTACTCACTTATCTACAATTTATACCAAATTTGTTTTACAAGGCGAATTCCTCTTTATGTCTTGCATCCAGAAAAATGTGTAAAATAAGGTAAAAGATTTAAACTAATTGTCATATGCAGCCACACATAAACAGACCAATCCTGGTTACAAACAAACCAGCAGGACAGACGATTACAGCAACACACAGCTGATAACCATCTGGGCATCACAGGCAGATGAAATTAGCAGGAAGATAAATTTTCCAGCACAGTGACTATTATGCTGAAAGGTTTCTTCTCTTACATTTCGTTTAGTAGATGTTGTGAACCACAAGGGTCAGACTAGTCAAACCTTTGGCTATAGCTGACCTCATCTGGAAAATGCTCTTCTCAGTTTGGTCTCTAAAGCTGCGTTTTCAGACAACATAAAAGCTTGCCATATATCCAACTTAGGTGTCTCCTCAGAAAGATAATAAAGTCATATATTACCCAGCCTTAGCCATGAAACATGGAGCTATATAACTATTCTATACCTGTGATTTATATTCAGGATCTGTTGACACCAACATAGGATGTTCCCGCACATGTTCTAAGCACAGATTTATGAGGCTGGTGATCCTCAGGCGAAAGAGGTACAGATAACACAGCGATGTATCCCAACCAATCTAGGAGCCTCATTGTAAAAGCAGCAGCCTAACTTAGAAAGACATAGGTATGCACACTGAATTTAATGTGAAACAGTATTTTTTCCAAACGGCTGTCACAGCACCTACACTTCCCACATCCTCTATCAAGACACAAGATAATTCGAATCCACTTGCTTTGCCTAACCTAAGTCTGAAGCTTCTCAGCTTCCTTTTTATAACTGAGATGCACATCCAGGTGGTAACAGCAGAGCAATTAAGGCCTGGTAAATAACTTGCAGTAACGGAACATCCATATCTTAGCAAAGGTCAACTTTTATCAGTATTCTTATCTTACAGGTTGGATTGTAGCTGACAGCAGGTGGAGCACAGATATACATTCCTCTCTGCTACTCCAGCAATGAAGTGGTGCCAAGGGCCCCGGGGCACAAGGTCATACACAAAGGATGTCTCCCAGAGCCCTCACCTGAACTCTACACTCCTAGCAAGAACCAGATTAACTCGGTACTCAGAAACTGTTAATGTTTCACTCCTTGTTCCTGGGGGACCAGAATCAAAAGGAACTGGAAAGAAAAGCCATAAGAAAAAAGAAGGAAGTCAGAAAGTAGAACACAGGATGCAGTAGGTAGGGAAGGAGAAGGGTGAAGAATGCGTTTGAAAACAAGACTCAGATAGGATGTGGGAATAAGAGAATAGTAGGAACCAGCGGTAGAGAGAAAAACAAACAAACACTGCAGCCAACCTTGCTGGGTCACAGATTATTCTCAAAAGAAAAGTCTCTTTAGTTGTGGCAGCTCTTTGGAAAGGACTGAAAAGGCGTGCTGGTGGATGCCTCATTATTGGTCAAGTTAGAATGTCAAAAGGTAAAAAAAGACCCACTGTCACTCACAAAGCATGCACTTTTCACACTGAGGAAGGAACTTTATTAGCATGCAATATATTCCCTGGCTGCTCTGTCACAGTGCTTCATGCAAATGTTTCATCCAAGAACTCTTCCTCATCTCCCCAGGCTACATTTTTAAAGGAATAGTATGTACCCTTCCACAAAAATACTGTTTGCCATGACAGAACAGTGTAATCAAACCTGGTGGTGCTCTAAATGACACATCTTCCAAAGTCACAAACACAGGAGAATGTTTCCAGCCTCCCTTGTCCCACAGGAAAATTTTAAGGTGACCCCTATAAATTTAAAAACCTCAGAAAACCTCTTTAAAAAAAAATAAAATCTTGACACCCAAATGCCTAGAGATGCTTAGAAAACTGTCTTTGATTTGTAATTCCTAGGTCTGCACGTGTGATTTTCACCCAGCAATTGCTCCAGGCAGTACACACCAGCCAGGCTGCTTAGCAGAGTGCAAAATAAAGCCCTGACCATACGTGGTTCCACGTGATTACCTGACAGTCTACTGGGGAATACTGCTGAGAAAGCCACTGAAAAAAAAAATGCAAATACCTGCTAAACTAAGACAAGAAAATGCCAGTCCTGAGCAAGAGAAGAAAGCATGTAAGCCCTGTCACTGCCTAGCAGGAGTGCTAGCAGTGGGGAATAACCAGCTTGGCCCCTCTGGGAAAATAAAGCAACATTCAGCACTTCATTCTGCCTCAGCTTTAGCACAGGGAAACTACATGTCTTAGATATGACAAGCCAACTTTCAGAGAAGATACTTAACAATACTTCTGTTTTTCATGTCTACGGGAACAGCTTCTAAAATCTGGGTCTGTGGGGGAGGAAGTGGAAGGCAGCACAGATATGTGTTAATTGCCAAAGTAATATTAAAATCTACACCTTTTCAGTGTTACCTCTAGAGACCAAAATAAAGCTGAGTTTAAGCTTGCTCCCGCTTTTCCATTTTTGTACAACTTTGATACCTCAGTGGTTAAACTGGAATTTCAGCAGGACTGCAAGGTGAGGCTGTCCCCTCTTGACCCTCACAGCACACTTGCTGCTATCAGGCTTTTCATCTGACTGCTGCTGCTAATGTTTGCTGAGTAACACCGATCTACATGGGCTCCTATGCAACACTAAAAGCTCTTCAGACTCCCAGCACCCGGTCTTCAATGTGTTAGCCAGAGCAACTGCTTGCTGGATTGTCAAGAGGCTGAAAGCACCTGCATTCAGGATCAAAATCAAAACAAACAAAACCTTTAGTACTGAAACATTAAATACAGCCAAAACACTGACAAACCAACAACTTGATACCACCCAGCCCAGTCCCCACATGTGGTGCCTTGGTTTGTGTTTTTTTAGAAACAGAAATGAGAAATGTTTGGATACAACTGGATAACCTGCATTCGTAGCTAAGAGTCTCAGGGGTTTGGCTGAATGTCCCCAGAATGAAGCACACAGATGTGATCCAGGTCCCTGCCCAGAGAGGGACAGCACTGCTGCAGTCTGTGTGGCACCTCTTTTCCCACCAGCTACCACAGGTACCATGGCAAAGCCTGCAGCCCGAGTCAGTCCCTGAATACACAGTCATTGCTGCCATGGGGGTCCTGGGGGTCTCTCCCTCTCCTTACTATCTGTCCTCCCCACAGTATTTGAGGAACAGGTCTAGTACTCAAGGCAAGCACATTACCCCTTGCAGTACTGTATAAATAAGCAGCAAACCCTCAGGTATGATGCTGTGTGCAACAGTTAACTGCCTCAGTTACAAACAAATGCCCCAGGACGCTGCTGCTGCCATTCTGTCCTATAAAGGAAGAAGCCTGACTGGCATGGTGCAGGAATGCTGGAGTAAGAAGCTACTGCTGCAAGCTGACATGGTCCCTGCTGCAAAGGGAGATGCCTCTCCTGGATTCCCACCAGCCTTAGCTGTTCACAGCCACACCAGGCAGGGCTGGGGCAGCAGGAGAGCTCTGTTGGCAGCTGTGCTGGGGAGGCAGGAGCCTGAAAACTTTCAGCAACCAATCTCGGTTGCAGAGAGAGCAGACATCAGACTGGAAGAAGAGCAACTATGGAATTAGTTTTAACAACTCTCATGAATGGTGTGCTGGAATTAGCTAGCAAGGAAGAATGTAGGAGGGGATGGGCAATAACCAGGCTCTCTCTCTCCTCCTGCCTTTAGGTTTGGTGCTGGAGTGTTTCACTGCACAGTCTTTCTGCTTCCCCTTCCCTCCTCCAAACTATGAATCCATCAACAGAAGTGCAGTGGGATGCTGATAGCTACAACTCTATCCCTCCAGTGATGTGGTTTCATTTCTTTAGTCACGGCTCCTCTCAAAAAAACCATCCACTTCCAAGTGTTTAAAACAGAGCAGGCAAAAGCAAATAGCCCCCAAACATTTATTGAAAATCATACCAGTGTGTATCTCCCTTTCTCTTTGT
>JAYDZK010000169.1:82101225-82114042 GCA_034509185.1 Euphonia xanthogaster | reverse complement strand
TTCCCTTCCCTTCCCTTCCCTTCCCTTCCCTTTTCTCTTATGCCTTTGCTTTCCTCTTTCCCTTCCCATTCACTTTCCACTTTTCTTAGAAAGCTTTCAATAACTACAAGCACTGAAAGCATAGAATTTCAAATATTAATATCCACTAAAAATGGATGTGAGTTTACATTTTTGAAAAACTGTCTAATTTAATGATCTTTCATTATTTTTCCTTGGGACCCTCATTCAGCACATAGACTGGACAGAGCTCATTTGAAAAGCAGGTGCTTAAAGACTGAATTTATGCTTTTTATTCAGGATGTTATTGTTATTTACCTCACCCTCTTCAGACTATGCTGAGAACAGAATTATTAATTTCTGGGTGGGAGGTATAAGTACAAAGGGGCCAAGGTTTTGCTTGGGACACCTGCTCTGGGGTACATTAGGTGTGGGTTTCAGAGTGCAGCAGGGTGGTGGTGCATGCAGATCACGATCGCTGTGATTTTGCCTGTGCCCAGGAATGGATGCTCCAGACTGCACATCTGAGCCCAAATCCAATACACTCCCCAAAATGAGAACCATTCTTAGAGTGAAAAACATTCACAATCCATGTAAATTAGCTTCACATGACTTTACTAGCACCGTGCAGGAAATCCGTCACACCACTGCAACAGTAAAGTCACATTTTCCAGGGAAATCTAAACAAGTCTTAATCATTTTCTCCCATTTCATATTCCTTTACCTCATTTACTAAACACTTTCCAAAAGATGAAACTGGTGTTCTACAGAGAGATTGTCACTTCCTGTGTGCAAAGCTGATGCATCTTGGTATGTTTCTATTTTTCCAGTGTCAGATGAAAGATTTCTGTACAAAATGTGTTTGATTGTGCAATTACAAACGATCCGATGCATTGAGCAGACCAATGTTCTGCTTACTCTACTTACTGTGTCCTTTGCAATCCCAACAATTGTTTGGTAGAGCTAAATATTCTTTAAAAAGAGGAGATTGCATACACAATGGCAAATGCAAAGATATTGACCATTGAAATGTAGTGATGTGGCATTATATGGGCACTTTAATAGTGTCAGAAGAGTTTAGATCCTATGTATGGCCTGCATAAAAGTCTGCACTCTAAGTTAACAAAATAATTTATAGCACTAGCAGGGTGTCAGCCTCGAGGCAGTTTGATACTAGAAAGGCACAGAGCACTTTGCAAGCAAGTTTCAAAACAATCTGCTGACAGATGGGTTTGGCTGTGATCAGCAGCCAGGAGCAAGGCTGTGTTCCACCGGCGCTGCTGGCTCGGCAGGAGAATCTCTGGTCACACACCCCTTCCCAGCTGGCTCTGGGCTTGTAGCTCATTGCACAGCCCGTCCCAGCCCCACTGCACCCGCTGCTGAGTCCCAGGTTCTCCTCACCTCTGCCCTCCATTGCTAACCCCCACCTCTCCCAGATCAACAGCCCTGTTGTTCTAGGTGTCCTCTCGTGTCTGCTCTGGCTGTCCTTTTGTCTGTGTGGCCACGCTTGGGCCAGGCTGGCGCTGCAAGCGACGCATCTTCCCTCACCTGTGTTTTCATGGCCTCAGCTCTGAGCAGAAAGGTCAGGGATGTCAAGAGGATGGTAGAGAAAGTGCAGTGTAGTAATAGTAGTGAGCCTACACATCTGCACTAGTTAAGTCTGTACCACCATGAGATTTCACAATTAAAGTATTCTCCCATCACCATTTCAACTACTCTGGGTACCCACCACTGCACTGGTACCAGACCTACAGGGGATATCAGGTAGGATGTCACAGCTAAGGCCTTTAATATTTATAGCTTTTCTTTTACTGCTTAGAAATCACATTATGTGTCTATATAAAAATAGAAAGGTACTTCATTTGTTGTTATTTCTCAAGAGTACCTCAACTTTAAGTCACTTCAAAGGCTGGGAAAATTTAATTTTGCACATTATTTTTTTTGTTCACACATTCATTGGGATGAAGTAGTTCAAGAAATGCATTCCTGAGTAAAGCAGCACTTGCAACATCGTGAGAGCAGATAAGAAAAACAACAAGAAATAAAAGCAGCAGAGGGAATAGATAGGAATCCCAAATTTCAACTCATCTCTGAAAGTCAGAAATTATACTTTGCATCTGGCACAATTGCCTGCTACAGAGAAGAGTAACTAGGAAGCAAAAGATGGAAATAAATAAAAATTGAATGATGTGCTAATAGACTACACATTTCTTTGATAAGCTGCTCTCTTTAAAAATTTCTGTACTATGCACAGCAATAGATTTCTCTTGTGGATCTTAGAGACTTGTAACAAATTATTGCCTGATTATAAAATTCTCTGCAAACAGAGCTTTGTAACCTTCCCAGCAGACTGCCCTTGCTCTCAGTTGCCTCTTTACCTTCAGTGCAGAAACACATGGAACATTTATAGTGAAGGCAGAGAGCTTGTAACTCTCTCCAAATTTTCAAACATGTTACAAAAAGCCCAAAAATTTCTGTTTGTGCAAAGCAAAGCTTTTCCTAAATTTGTGTTTACTTACATACATGAAAAGGTACACTGTGTGCTTGCCAGACTTTTAAACTTTTTGTTCACAAAAGCTTCAAAGCAGTGAAAATCTTCCATCACTATTTTGTTTTTCTTTTTTTCCCTTCTCTTGGTTAAGTCAAACTCATTTGGTAAGTTAGACCTGACCTCTACTTTCTGCTTACAGTTGTCTGCTCTGAGTGCAACAGATACAAAATG
The DNA here is from genome assembly GCA_034509185.1 of Euphonia xanthogaster. Taxonomy (NCBI): domain Eukaryota; kingdom Metazoa; phylum Chordata; class Aves; order Passeriformes; family Fringillidae; genus Euphonia; species Euphonia xanthogaster. The sequence continues at coordinate 82,111,323 of JAYDZK010000169.1, read as the reverse complement.
ATTGAATGACATCTTGATGGAACAAGAAAATTTTGAATGTTTCATTTTAATTCGCTGCTGAAAATATAATGAGCAAGGTGATCCATTGGGTCTTTTGGAGAAGACAAATAAATAATGAAGATAAATGCATTAAATTCTTGAAACATGACTTTGTAGGAAAAGCCTGAGAGAAAATGCTTCAAGTTGGACTCTGTGCTGTGGTATCTCAGGCAATACACTTTATATGGCATACGTCATGCACATTAAAAAACTTCATTTGGTGAGCTGCCCTGACAACTGGCTTTGTTTGCCTTTGTTCTTATTTAAAACAGGTCGTTCCATGCAGCTGTTAAAGAAACTGTGTGCACACACACACGATTGCACACAGGCTTTTTTATTACCCCTCAGATCTTTCTGAATAAGTCATGCTGCCTAGGTTTTAAATTATTTTTCTGTTTATTACAGCATGAAAATCACTTTGCATTGGGATCTGCTGCCTTTTGTTGAAGCATGATTCAAAAGTTTAACAAAAGCATTTCTGGCTTTTTTTTTTTTTCCTGTTGCACTCTACCCCCTTCCTTTTGGTTTTCTGCTTTCTTAGCACTTGTCTGTATCCTTTTGATAGCTGGAAAGCTCAGCATCTCCAATACTGCTGGGATTATTTTAAGTAAAAGTGATTACAGCTGAAGCAGGACCTGCTTATGTCATGGTTATTGCTTCATAGTATGATTTGGCCATATTTTGGGAATTAGCAGCAGGAGTCTCACAGAAGCCTGTGGTGGCCCTACAACAAAAGCATCTTGGGAGCCAAGGGAGAAGGTGTCCTGGAGCTTAGACAGGGACACTTGGCAGGATGCCACTTGCTGCCCTCTGTGCACCCACCACTGTTAGTGCTGGCTGCTTCACCTACCTGTGCTCTATCAGAGCACCTCACCAACGCTGGCTCTCTGCTCTGGGCTCCACCCTTGTTCTTCTAAGTTACTTGATTTTGAGGTGTTAGGTGTTCGTGGGGAAAAAATAGGTGGAAGAGTGAGCTCAAGTCTTTAAAAGGAGGGAGAACCATGCCTATTCTCAGTTTACCCAGAGAGAATTAGTCTTTTGGGAGTGTCATGGAGGCTTTTGCTCCAGCTGGGTCTAGCATGTGAAATTAATCCTGACTGATTTTCTCCTTTCTGTTGCTTTTGTTAGCCTAAACCTATCTCTTTGCAATTCCTCATTTTTTACAATCGAGGTCCGTAATTTCAGTCCTTGCCCCGTTGCTCTCACTCCTGCTGACCTTTCCTGGACATTCTTTTCTTTTGTGTTTCTTCCCACTGACCCTTCCTTCAAGCAAGGTAACCCAGTAACTCACTGGGGTTGAAAGGCACCTGGGTCCTACACCTAAAACTAAAGGTTGTCTACCTCACTGCTCCACGTTTGATACACCACTGGAATATAGTATTTGATAGAGTGAGTAAAACTAGTGGGCAGGAAAAATGAGAGAAAACAGAATCCAAAGAATTCCTGCTTCATTTTTTCTGGAGCCACCATGAGAGGGTCGCAGACATTGGAAAGTGCACCAAAAAAAAAACAAAAAAGTGACAAAATTGAAAATCTGGATTTAGGAAATAGCATCATGAATATTGTCATCGTTTTTGCATGCAATTGCACGCACTGGGCTAGTCAAGCATGGAGAAGCTCACGCAGCTGTACAGCAGCAATGCAGCTTGAGAGCAAGTAACTGTTCAAGTGGAGTCAAGATAAAAACTCATCTCTGTCAATGCAGGGTCTCAGGCTTTTTTAGAAATACAGCCTTTGTGTGCACTTGTTCATATCATATTCAGCCACCTTGGTCACAGTGACCTAAGAATAATACAATACACACCTATAAAAGCAGAGAAAAATAAGCTAATTAAGATTCCTTCTTGATTTTTAAATTACTTCCTTGTGAATATCATATTATCAATGATTTAGCAAATAATGCATCCTCAGAAAAGTTTTCAAATTCTGTAAAAGAGCAGCCAGCAGCTGCTTTTATGATCTAGAGAGAGACTGATTGATTTTAACAACATCGGCATAGAGTAATCCTGGCTGTCACACTGCATCCTCATATGCCATGTCCCAGCTCTCAGTCTGAAAGGCTGTGAAGGTATTTCCATTATTTTTGATGCCAGGACCCTCAGCTCTTGCCCTGAACACAAAAGACCACACACTTGCCCACCACATCCATCCCACAGCCCCACCTTTGCTACTGCTTTTTGCCTGTGTTCCGAAGGTGCAGCATAAATGGGCACCTCTCCCCTCAAAAAAAAAACCAAAAAAACCCAAAAAAAACAACCAAACAAAAAAATCACAACTGTGAAAAACCACCAAATAAACCCCCCCTACACCTAAGCAAAGCTTTTTGATTATCACATAGCTATTTACTACAGCTCATGCAATTCTAAGATTTGCTGATTGCATTAGATTTGTGTCTATTGAGAGACAATTAGAGAAGAGTCTGTCCCCACAGCTCCCTCCCCAGCCAACACACAGGGCCTAGATTCACCCAAGGTTTGAGCCTGCTATTTCAACCTTTTACTTCTAGTTGCTTACAGCAAAATTCAAAAAACACTCCCAGAAATGTCTGGAATGCAATCAACGAAGAATTTTAAAAGAAAAATATAAAGAAAACAAAAAAAAACCCAACAACAAACAAACAAAAAAAAACCAAAAAGAAAACAAAAACCAAAAAAAAACTACCCAAACCAAAAATACACAATACACACAGTACACATATAAAGATGAATGGTCACAGGCATCTGATTTTTGAGCAGATCTGTATTTTGGTTGCCCAGATTTGCTGTTGCACATCCTTGGTAGTCCAGTCATCTTGCCTGAACTGAGCATCCTTCTTCACCTGAGGTTATTTGGGGCTTATGAAGTACATGTCTTTAAAAGCCAGGGCTTTGTTCTGAGGACGAGAAAGAGACGGGCTGACCACAGCCCTTGCACAGGAACAGGAGCTGTCAGTGCTTCCATTCAAAGAAGCACTTACTTGCACCAGCCCCTGTGCATCCCTTGCCACAAAAAACAGCATGAGGACAGGGAAAACTCAGGTTTGGAGGTGGAGAGCAAGCAAGGAGAAACTGGGCAAGTTTCATACAGTAAGTGGGAATTAGAAGGTGCTATGCTTGCCTTGGTCTTCAAATTTCTTTTTTCCATGTCTGTGTTGCCCTCTGAATAGCTGCAGGGCTTATGCAGTCTGGCCCTGTTGCTCTCTAATCAGTTATTCAGTCACTAGCTGTTGACTTCCACTGAGCATCCTCACTTACAAATCACTATTATTATTTAAAATCTTCTAGGGACATAAGTGCAGATGATGCCTCATGCACAAGGAGGCAAAAGCTTACAGCCTCCTTGGTGGAATCAATAGGCTATACTGACCTAAAAGAATGCAGAACACAAAGGAATAATTTGGCTGTGGAAATTATGTAAAAAAATTATAGTCATTAAAACTATTCCTATTATTATTGCTGTTGTTATTATTGTTATTGTTGTTATTATTAGTATTATGGTTCATTATTATTGTTGTTGTTGTTATTGTTATTACTATTGTTATTACAATTGCTATGATGAACCAAAATGCATATAATTTATATCAAAATATTATTTTACAGGAAATATGTGTTGCTGACAGGTTAATTTTCTGGAGAGCAGAGTCCCATGCAGAAGCTGTAATTCCACCCAACAAACAAAATGTATGTCATACATTTATATATGCATGTAGAGACTTCTACAGGTACAAGCACACACGCATTTCGGAATTCCTACTCTGATTCTATTAATCCCATTAATCAAGAAGAGCTCTACTGACTTCAAAGGAGTTGCAACAATGCCAGCTTTGTGCTCATAAAATCCAGCATCAGGATTAATTATTTCCTAAGACCTGAAGAAGATGGATGTAGGAAACTTGGGTGAGCTGATGGTGGGCACAAGGCAATGGTGCTTGTCACTGAAAGCGAGCTGGGGCGACTGCACTTGTTCTGTCAGGTGAGGACACAGGCAGTGAAAGCAGGACAGACTCTCCTCTATTGCAGGATGAGCTGTGCCCATGTCACATGGGCTGTTCTCCACACTGCCTTTCGCTGTGACAGACACCGCTCTGCCCCTGCTGGTTGTGGAAACCACGGCTGTGTCCCAGGCAGTAATTTTCAAAATGAAAAAATGTTGGAAGCTATGCATCATTTTAAAACAAGTCATCTAGGAAAAGCCTGACATTTAAATGATGAAAGAGAATACATCTATCCCTTTCTGAAAATGAACTTTTTAAAATGGAATTGTCCAGGAACTTTCATTCTATGATATATGTACTTGTCACCAAGAGATACTTTTTCAGCTATGACATAATTGCTATCATCAGAAAAGCCTTGCTGTCATTCTGCTATAATTTAGCCTCATTTTCTGCTCATTTCTTTATCTTTCCTCATTACATGTTCAGCTATGTTACTATTAATCATTCCCTAACATAAGTGACTGCATAACAAAGCTGTGTGAGTAATTGATTTTTCAGTTTCAGAGCTAAACCAAAAATTAAAAAATATATTTTAAAAAGCTTATTCTTTTTCTCTCATTCAAGTGAAAAAATGTGTTTCATGTGGATTTCAGTGAAACATTTGCTTGTTTCAGATCAGTCAATTCATTTCCATTTTTGTCATTTTAAGAAAAGCAGGGGATACAAAGGACTGTATCTTGGCTCAATTCACCAAACCAACAAGTGAAAAATCCTCCCTTTTTCAGAAGATCAAGTCATCTGCCTGGACCAGTGAATTACTCTGTCTGGGAAATTTGAATACTCAGGCCCTGACCTACGAGAAGATTTTCATCTCTTTGGTGAAGAGAACCCAAAATTATATAAGTGACTTGTAAAAATATAACTATTTTTCCCAGGAAAAATGGGAACAGACACCCCAAGGAACCAGTGATGTGGCCAGGAAGGCCTCCTCTGAGAGGTGGATTCAGGTCCCAACAAGTTGACAGAAGGATTAAAAGTCTGTTGTGGTCCAGGTGAGTGGCATAATCACAGGGTTATTTGATACGTTTTTTTTACTAGCTGGTCTTGTGAATTAGGTCACCAGATTTTCTTTGTTGGCATTAATGATAGTCTTACACCCAAAATGGTATGTCTTAATGAGCTTTTAAAAAGTTAGTTGAAATACTAACTATGGCAACACAATATTATAGTCAGGCACCTACTCAAGTGCCTTACAAACAGGTGGTGCATTATACATTTTGCATTTCTCTGCCCTCACACTTGCACAGGCCTTGGCCAATTTCACCGGAACACTTTGTCTGGATATTTGCACCCCCTGGATTTTTTATTTCTGCCTTAAGATTTCTTCACATACAAGCCTTAGAAAGAAATGAAAACTGAAATGATGCAAATATAAAACTCAGTATTTCTAATCTCCACTGCTGCTGGACATGCTGCAGGAATGAGAAGAGATGCATGACTTAGCACCCTTTTGGGGAAAGAAGATGGAGAAAGCATTACATCTGTTTAGGGTTAGGAAAGTTTCCATATAGGCTCATTGATTCAGAATAATCCCCCTAGTCAGATGATGTCTTGAGGTTCTTGGTACAACTTAGGGAAGTTATCAGGCCATACAGAACAGGTCTGGGATATTAGTAGGGCATTAGGGCAGTAGGTCGTATACTTCACTAATTAGGCTGTGCATCTCTGCACAGGTAAACGTGCATTTAAACATAAAGCAAATATCCAACATGTTCAAGCTCGAGAGCCTATTATATATTTATGCTTGTAAATAAGTGGTATCTATTTAAATTTTTTAGAAATTCACTGAAACCTGGCATTTCAACTGAAACCTGTTTCTAATCGCTCTGAATGAGGAAGCAATTTTCCCTACATGACCCTGATTCAATTCTTGTTTTCTTTGCCTAAAAAATGACAACTTGAAAAGATGGCCTCAGCAGAGCTGTGAATTGATATTTATTTCAGTAGTATAATAACTCTGAAACATGCCAAAGGCCTCCTAAATGTTCAAATTGTTACCTATTGCACCCTGGACAGAGTTTGAGTTCGTGAGTAGATTTTGAATGAAGTAATTTTTTCCCCCGTCTGACCCAGGGAGCATTTGAATTGATGACTTTAGCAAGGAAACTTGCTAGAAATAATGAAGTACATATATACTATATAACTATATGTATATATTATACATATAGTTTTGTATAATAATTCTCTCTCAAGGGCTGTGGAGCTGATGCCTACTTAGAAAAAATTTTGGAAAAGTAGCTGAAACAACACATGATGCCATTTTATATAATCCCAGAAGTGACTGAAAGACTGGACAGTTTTGAGGACTATCCAAGTGTAAAGAGATGGATTTGGATTAGTCTCAGCTCACATTGTGTAAGACTTGCAATACTTTCATTTTGTTTCTCCACAGTCAGATGTCACTGTTTGTTCTCTCGTTTTCAAATTACCTTTGGAACCATTTTGTTGGAAGCTGGGACCAGATTCATTAGTTAAAACATAAACTTTTAGTCATCTCTGCCTTGCAGTCAGCTAGAGCTGTAAAACAGGACCTGCAAAATGGATGGCCTTCAGATTTACTTAACTGTGCAAAAATTGTATTTGTCATTGCCAGGTTTTTTAACTCATTTATTTTAATAGACTACCCCAGAATTTCTGATCTGTGACCCTGTGAATATATTACATTGACAGAAAATAACCAGCTTTTCCAAACCATACCAATAGCATGCCAGCCTGAAAAGAACAAAAATGCACTGCTGCCCTTGTCTTCTACCTTATAATATTCAAAGTTTAGAGATGCACTTACTGAAGAGTAGACAGAGTGACTCAGTGCTCTAGTAAGGCCAGTAATGTGGGGTAAGATGAGTAACTGCTGTAGGCAATGGTGAAGTCCCTTTGGGATGGCTTTTCCTTTTTTTTGGTCACAGTTTGGAAACCAGGACACAGGAGTAATCTCCATAAGAGGAAAAAAGCCAGAGTACAAATATGGCTAAAAATGCTTTGGGGGGGGAAGAAGATAGCAAAAATATTTCTGTAAAGTAACTTAATTTCCAGACTTTAGATGAATCACCAACAGATTACAGTTACAGGCAAAAATCTGTGTTATATGTTTGGATCTTATACCTCACCCCAATACTTCTGTGTGGGCCTATTCTTATCACAGAATTTGGCTCTATGGTGGTAAATCACAGAAATTTATTAGTCTTGAACACTTCATGTTTTTGGCTTGATTGTTCTCTAAACAAGTAATTGACTGATGGATACTCTGCCCTGCTGTCTTCTTGCCAGCTCCTTTATTTTACAGCCTTCATAAAAATCGAGGGAAAACACAAACTGGAAAGGCAACACACATAAAATCTCCAATCCATATCACACTCCAGCCTCTACACTTGCTTGGATCCATGAAATACAGGGAAACAAAAAGGCAAGCAGTTCCCAATGAAAGGCTTGGTGCTGCCGTCTCGTGGGAAAAGGGAGAAGGGAAGCTTTGGTAATAAAAGCAGAAATGCAAAAAGGGGAGAAAGGGGAGTTTGTCAACTTGTTAACATCAACACTCCCATTTTTGTTTCAAGAGGGCTATGTGCTTTATTGCTCACAGATCAGTTTCCTTTGCAGGTGATGTGGGCCCAGAATTACATCACCAGCAGAGCAGCCAAGAGCATCTCGGTGCCAGCATGACTGAAGTCCAGAGGAATGTATTATCACAGACCTCCGAGGGCCTTGCCAGTGCATTCCTTGCTGGGGGTGCTGCACTGGGGAAGGCAAAGAGGAGACAATTTTACATGAAGACTGAAAGGGAACTTTGTGGAGAAAAGAGCTGGGGTCACAGTCTTGCTGTCTCCTCTAGGCAGATCTAATTATGGCCATGTACTTCAAAAAGAGGGTTTAACTAAAACCAGATTTAGCAGGGCAATGTTTAGGAAGTACAGACTGAATCCTCAGCCTTGCCTTTGAGGAAAATGTGAAATGCTTCAGTGCACTGAAAGAACACTCACAGTGCTTGTAAAGAATAATTTGAAGCACTGAGGAAAGCAAGAATCAATATTAAATCCTCATCACTTCAGTGAATACAATAAAGTATTCCATCTTACAATAAAGCATACCTATCCTTTAGCACAGACAGCACTGAGATGCTGGGTGTATATTTCCTGATCAGTGTGGTGGGGTGACAGAGTCTCAGCAGTCCCAGGGATCATGCTGGAGATGATCAAATGACACACAAAGCAGTCACACGGATGGATCCCCCATAACAGAGCTCCAGCAGAGCCTTTCTGCCACATCACACCCTCTGTTTGGCAACCTACATCTCATCCATGTAAAAGAAATTCCCTCCTCCTCCCATTTTTGCAGGCTTTCAGGCTATTTCTTCTATCCATCCTGGATGGCAGGACTTAGTGATCCTCACCTCAAGCCTCTTTCTGAACCTTTAGAATCACTGGGAGCTTTCCAGTGCCTTTAATAAGAGCAAAATGTGCTGTCAACCAACAGGATTAAAAGAAGGGCACAAGAAAAAATTTTCACATATTAGCACATCTAAAAATGTCAGCATTTTAAACCTCATCTCCTAGGTCAATCAAAACGTCAAAGAAATGCTGACATTACAAGATCTTTACCCTTTTCCACCAGAAAAAAAAAGCCCTGCTGATTAAATGAAAAGGTTTATATTTGATAAACTAAATATTTCCCCCCTGACCCTGCCCCCAGTTCCCTAAAAGGGAAGGCAAGAGGGCTGGGACCAGGCAGCGCAGAGAACAGCCAAGTACCATTTCATGTTAAGCCTGCTTTACACAAGAATTTTTGGGGTCATGAAGTACCAATAGCTGGTTTAGCTGTGCCCAGCTCAGCCCAAAGTCACGCCACCAGCTGCCTCCCCAGAGCTCAGCTGAAGTTCATGAGGGTGCCTGTGCTGGGAAGACCAATTTTATCCCTGAGGCTGCTGATGCCTGCTCTGCTGCTCTCCAAGTGCCCACTGCAAGCCACAGCACCAATGCAGTTCTGGCCAGACCCTTCATTCTCCACCTCTCAGACCAGAGACTCCTTACACCACCCCCCCAAGTCTTTGAGGGGGCCTGGGGGCCTTCAGCTCTTCTCCATATTCCTCAGCCTCCTCAGGAGGCTCCAGGAAGATGTCTGCTTCTGCATTCCCCGGAGTCAGAGATACCCAAGCACAACTTGATGTTAGAGGAACAGTAGCTGAGGTGGGCAAGCATTGAAAAAGGAAATTTGATAGCATAGAAAAATAGAAAATACTGTCCATAACTTTCAAACATCTTTAGATACTATTATAGCATGCTGTAGGGAAATTTGCAAAATGCTTCAGCCACCATGTCTGTAGAAGCACCCTCCACTAAAAGTACCTGATTTCTTTCATCTCCATTGGGTAAAAGGTTATCACTACTCTTTTCCTGTAACATGCAAACCTTTTCCACAACCTTTCTTCAGGTCAGTTGGTCTTGCAGAGCCAACAGCAACAGTCAGGCCCTTCAGCCTTCTCCATTTACCCCTACGTCCCCAGCTGCCCACATTTTGAATATCCCAGTGCAAAATTTTCTCTCTTTCATCCTTTTCATGCGTCATTATTTTTGAGAAATCATGTTTTCCTGTTACTTCCTTCCTGTATGAGGCTGGCCTAATAATTAATCACTCATAGGAACTGTTTGCTTTCATAGCATGTTGTTGTAGATGGATTAGAGATAATGTATGAAAACACATGTAAAAAATATTCCAAAGTAAATACATTAAGAGAGTGTTAGATATACACTAGAACTGAGGCATATTTCTTTCTTAAAGAATCCCCTTTTTGCTTTGTTCAAACTTTCACAAGACAGCAAAAGCAGATGTGGCCTGCGAAAGCTGAGGTAGACAACAATGGTTCGGGAAGATTGATAAAATGCTGTGAGGAAAGAAACTGCTGAAATTACTTAGAGCCAGTATAGAAATTATTACTTCTCTCATTGTAGCAGACTGCTGTGAGATGGCCATCCTGCAGCCCTGTTCTTCCTCTGGCTCACCCTGTCTCATTATCATTATAACTGCGAGTGCCGCAGAGTGGCTGACGGGCAAAGTTCAACTCTCTGTCCCTTTTCGTTTTCATGGAGACTAAAAGT
>JAYDZK010000169.1:82074261-82101217 GCA_034509185.1 Euphonia xanthogaster | reverse complement strand
CTCTTAATAAAATAACCCTCAAAGTACCACAGTAAAATGATATGTATAGTGGTACTTATAAAACAAGAATGCCTATGCAGGACCTTAAAAAATGCCTTTGGGCAGGTCAGTGTACTCTGTCCCAATATGTAGACTGAGTATGAGTTTCTTGCATGCTTTAATCACTTTGGGGCTTTCCTAAGAAGTCATCCTATCACCCTCTCTTTCTTTATGAATACAGCCATCAAACAATACTACTTCTTGTTTTCAATATCTACAAAGGCGTGGGTGCAGCCTCAGTTTCATGTGCACTCAGAAAACTAAGGTAAGAAATTGAGATTGTTTAAGACTTTATGCTTAGCGAGTGGCTTCCAGGCCACCCTGATTTTGACAATCTGCTCTGTAAGCGATCTGAGAGGAGGAACCTGAAGAGAGAGGTACATGCATCTTGGTTTTCTATGTTTAGCTGCACGTCATGCTCTCTCTGCTTGGTCACTACTATCTTGAAACAAGTTAGTGTCATAGACAAACAAAGTGGATGAAATAGCAAACATCAGATTTCTGGTGTTACTCAACATAAATCAAAAGGCCTTCAGCTCTGCAATTATTCCCCTGCAGCCACCAGTACAGAGGCACTGGTGAATAAAGCCAGTACATTTAGTTGCTCTTGAAGATCTGCTTTCAAGAGAAATTCAAATTCAGATTTTCCTTGTCTTATTGCTGTTTTTCCAAAAATTGTAAAATGTAGAAAACTTAAAGTTTGAGAGAGCAGGAAGGGTAAGAGAAAATGCCCACAGATATGGGATGTGATATCTTAGTGGTAAGACAAAAAGCTCTTTAATCACTTCTTTAAAGGAAGTCAATTCAACCCAGGTCATAATAGTGGACTATTTAGTGGCTTTCACACATTGAGAGGGAATAATAACAAGGCAACAACTGTCAAATTAATGTGAATATTAAAATGTAAGAACAAATGTAAATAGTATTTTAATACCACCTTTGTAGCATTTTAGTGGCTGCATGTCCACACATACATGGATATTCAGCATAGAGACAAAATGCCTTCTATGAGAAGCAGATGTGAAGTTGCTCCTTACTTGAAAATGCAACATCTTTTATTTCTTAAAACTTTTTTAAAATATATTTTTGCATTTCTCCTTTTCTACTGAGAGAATCAATTTGCTAAGATGCAGAAACATTTTTTTGTTCTTTAAAGTTTGCCAATTAACCCAGGAAAGTAAAGACAGAACAAAACCAAAACCTATGAAACCAGGAAATACAGTCGCTGTAGCTCATGTGCCACCTACTCAAAGCTGGCACTGAACTGAGTTCAGGAAATACACTAAACAGTTTTGCTCCTGGCTTTTTGCAAATGTCTGCCACAAGCCTGTGGTTTCCTCAAAAGCATTTCTTCTTTGAACTTGCCTTAAGTATTTTTCTTAGAGCCTTTAAAAAAAAAAAAAAAAGAAAAAGAAAAAACAACAAAAAGAAACACAACATGGACTGATTTCATGCAGTTTGGTATAAGCACAAAAATTCATATTGAAAAACTGAGGCTGTTACTGAGTGCTCAGTCTTCAGCTAAGGTAGGTGATGTTTCTTTTCTTAGAGACACAGACAACAAATTACTGGTCCAACAAGCAGGATAAATACTCAAAAAAAAGAAATGTGGGGTGTATGGGACTCTGAGATAAACACCGCAGATACTCCATCACAGGCTGGGCACATTTTGTAATGATAATATTTTCTTCCAGATAACTTGCCTGAGGCATGCGTCTTCAAAATATGAAAAAGAATGCAAATGGTTTGTGACTTTGCAAGCCTAAACGCAAAGGGCATGGCAGAGTCCCACCACTCCTGTGCCAGTATCCTCATGTGTGTTGTGGTTTTCCTTACCCTGCCCTCCTGCTGTGACAACAGCGCTCTGTCCCTCACAAAACTCAGCGCTTAGCTAAGCAAGCCAGTCCCAAATTTGCCAACACAAATAACATCTGATCTAAAGCTACCTGGAGCTGAACCCAAAACGGGCATGACTAATTCAAAACAAATTTGTTTCTTAAGTCAAGCTCACACGGCAGGAACATTCAGTGGTATTCCTCCAGATCCAGACTTGCACAGTAATGTACTTACAAATGAATGACATGAGTGGACCGACATTTACAAATGTTTTACACAAAAGTTTAAGTTTACACAAAAGTCATTTAAACACAGAAAATTCCTGGCTGTGTCACTGCTGAAGGGACAAGCACTGGGACGCTGGGGTTGGTCTTTTACTCACCTCTCCCGCTCCTGTTCCAAGAGGTTGGTAAAGTCATCGCTCTTGTTCATGTAGTCTGTGTGTTTATGCTTCTCATTCTCTAGCTCGTAAACGGTGCGACGATGGCACTTCTCTGCCAGCAGGAGCTGCTCCAGCATGCGCCGGTACGTCTCCTTCTGCTTTTCTTCAAGTCTGTCCAGCTGGATTGTAGGAAAGGAGAACAGATTGTTTTAAAGGTCTCCTTGCTTGCTTCATCTGATTTATTGACCAACAACGTTGTGTTTGGTAAATGCAAGTCCCGTAATTATATGTCTTGGGTTTTACATAAAGCAGTGACTAGAAATAAGAATAACTGCCCCGTGAAAGTAATGATTTATTTGGATGACATATTAGCAATAAACATTTGCCGTTTTCAGATACACAAAGGACAGAATTTCACTTAGCTTTAGGGCAACAAATAATATTGTTGCAGTGCCATATTTCCCCTGTGGTGAGGTGCTGTGCATACTTTCTTCATTTCACCAGGAAAGAGCTGTAGCTCAGAACTCAGAGCCTTGGAGCCTGAATTCACACGCCTGTATGGGGACTGGACACTTGCATGTGATGCATAAAGTGTAATCTGAAGGCTGAAATTTGAGTTACACGTCTTTAACACACCTGTAAATCTGCTGAGATAAAAGATCCAGATTATTTAGATTCTGTCCAGATTCAGTTTTACATAACCAAATACAAACCTCAGGAGTTAAATACAAGCCTCAGGAGTTTCCCCTCAGCCTGTTTTTTGACAGAAATTCTCTTTATTTATTCACAACCCTTTACCCTTTTTGTCCTCTGCATTTTTTATTAATTTAATATGCCAACTATTATTCAAACAAACATTAAAACCAGGGAGGTGTGTCTAAAAACTTGCCAGGGAACTCTAAATCCACCACAGCTATTCATGTTGCTCCTTTGGCTGTTTCTTGGGTGCAGATGACCAACTCCAGCCTCCTCCACGCCAAAGCAGCCCTCAGCCTTGGTACTTGTCTGGTTGCTCTGCCCACTCCCAGCACTTACCCTGTGAGAATCTCATCTTCTTCAGCCCCAGCTGCCCTAGGCTGCTGTTGTTTCAGAGCATATCTCAGTAAACTGAGGGAAATAAGAGAGCAGGAGGACCATGCCAATTTGCTCTCCAGAAGCTGACCATAGCAGTCAAAGTGAAAAAGTCATTGCATTTTATAAAAGAGCCAGGTTGGATTCAGCTTTTCAGAGTCGATTTTTGCACTTAATTTTTCTATTTTATTCCAACATAAGCCTTGTGAGTCTGTACATGATGAAAGTTTTACATTGAGGTCCCTGTCAAATTTTCAGCTTCTTTGGAAAAATGCCTTGCTAAGCTCTTTTAATCTTGTCTGAGAGTATTTTATGTATGCTCCCACATACTATGGTTGGACTTCCTTATTTACTAACATCCCAAAAATTCCAGGAGATGCTTCAATGAGAATACACCGTACAAAGAGATCCCATGGTAGACACAACTGCTGGTGAACAAATTAAATGTTCTAGCTGGATGAACTATGTTGTTGCATGCTCCTTCCCCATGACCTGGACTGTTATGAAACTATGAACAGGAGCAATGGCTGTTTATTTTGGCATTCACTCTGGCCTCAGACATTCTCAGGTCTAGTCTAATTCTCAGGTCTACTTGACATTCATTTATTGCTTAAATTTTAAAGCAAGGAGTCCTATAAGTCTCCTTTAGGGGCTGAACTAACTTTGCAGTCCTAGAGTTTAAGTGGTGTAAAATGAATATGGATTTATGATCCCATAAATATGGTCAAAGTCAATCTCCAAAGGTCTTCTTTTCTTAACTACCCTCATGACAGTGTTCTAGTATGCCAAGAAAATCAAGGAGTAGTTACCAGTGCTGAGAGAAGTAGAGGTTGAAACCTATAATTGAAAGGAGTTTAAAAACTAGAAATTTAACACCCAAAGATTTTGGTCTTGCTTAACAGCAGCAGCCCTAGGAAGCATACAGCCTCTTTATGGTTTGTGTTCAAATCCAGTGACTTCGCTTACAAATTACTCTGCATATGAGCGAACAAGATTTTATTTTCAGTGTACAAATTCTGTGTTATCCTCTTGCATGCTTCGCATGCATTCAAAATATATGGAGTCTCACTTTTGATTAAGCTTCCCCCTGCACAGAGATAATGTTGTCAATCAAGAAGTTGTTACCTCTGAAATCGGTTTCTCATAGACATCTTCCCCTACAGACTTTTCTTGGGCAAGGATGGCATCCCTGTGTAGCACTCGAAGCACATTCTCTGGAGTTGCAGACCCATAATGAGCTTCTAAAACTTCAGGCTTGGTTTTCTCTGTCTTCAGCATGTGGATCACATCCTCCCTTGCCTGTAATATTGCAAATCACTCTCGTGAGTCAACCTATTAACCAAGAGGGAACGTGGGGAAAATAGGAGCATTTCATATGTACAGACTGCATACACAAAAATAAAATAAATTAGAAAAATGACAGGCTGTTGTAGGGGGATACAGTACAGGTAAATGAAGGTAGTATAGAAAATAATCTTATCCCCCAATGAGTTGCAGCTGGACCAATTATTAAGGATTAGAAGCAGGCCTGATTTCAACAGGCCTCACCTGTACCCAATAAGAACAAGCGGTATAAAAAGAATAGATTGATGGGATCTGGAGAAAGGACTAAGAAGGGTCAGATGAATGTAGGAACAATCAGTGCCCAGAGGAGCTGCTGGCAAGAAACATCAAGGAGGTATGAAGCTCTGGTAATATGAAATCATTGCACTATAATGATGATAGAACTCATGTTGTCTAAGACAACAGGCTGTCAATGCAAATATAAAACTGCTGGGAGATGTCAGATTAAACATGATCTGTCCAATACAAATATTGTACTTTAAGGGATGAATTATTCTGTTCCTGCATGACATTACATTTGAATGCTGTGAATTTTTATCTGAGTTGCAACTATAGCCAGGGAACATCATTATTCTTCATACACTGGATCTTGGTTGTTGCCCATGCTGTTCCCTGAAGGGATAAGGAAACGAGGAGAACAAGCAGCACAGGTGAGCTGAACTAATATTTCTCAGACAGCTACTTCCTAGTCACTCCATAACTGATTTTACAACTAAATACTCTTCTCAAGAAACTTTTAAAATAAATTTTTCTAGGCTTTTGTTCTTTAAACAAAACCCTAGACATTGCAGACCCCAGCTAATGAGACATGGG
This sequence comes from Euphonia xanthogaster, assembly GCA_034509185.1. Taxonomy (NCBI): domain Eukaryota; kingdom Metazoa; phylum Chordata; class Aves; order Passeriformes; family Fringillidae; genus Euphonia; species Euphonia xanthogaster. The sequence continues at coordinate 82,095,732 of JAYDZK010000169.1, read as the reverse complement.
AAGTCTGAGCAAATCCTCCCAGCCATGGAGGATGGCTGTGCTGCCGGGACTGGGAGCAGGGGTGCACCTGCGGCCAAGGGCAGCCTGGAGCTCCCTGCCCCAGGTGGAAGCCCCCCATTCCAGCAGCATGAGGAGACATCTGGGCATGACCAGACAGCTCTGCAAGGCCACCTGGCTATGAACAAGGAGCACTTCAGGGCTATGCTGTGGACAAACACTTAAGCCAGTGCTCTGTTTCTAATGATACTTGCCAACACCTGTGAAGCCATCTGTAAAATGGGGGCAGGGCTTCTCTTTCAAGGCGTGTTGATGAGGCCATAGTCCAGGGAAGGACTGTAAAACCTACAGGTTTTTGGTGGGCAAAGGGGAGCTCCTGGGTTTCCCTAGAGAACATTCCCACAAGTGCAAATGGATGGGGGAGTAGAAGAATATGGGCATTTTTCTCTTGCCTGCCTTTCTGACAACCCATGTGAGCTTGGGAAGTAAATTAAGCACTAAGGAAAGGTTCAAAAATTTTAGGAAAAATTTTTTTTTACAAATTCTGCCCCTATGTAAGCAATGGCTGTTTTAAGATTTATGAACTGACCAATTCTTCACGCTCTTCCAAGCTCATAACAGCATACAATTCATCCCTGTAGCAAATCTTAAATCTTTACCCAGAACCACAGAGGCACTACAGCTCAACAAAACTACTTGCTTTTAAAATGAGCAAGAAAATAATTTTGGGAAATGGCAAAGATCCTTTAAATTTTTTTTTTTAAACATGAAAATAAATCATGAACTTCAGGCAAAGATCATGCCATCTAATTAAGAACTTGCCCAATATATATAACATTATGCATAACATTTTGTAACCTGAAGTAAAATCTTTGCACTTGTCTGCAAGATACAAAATGCAAATTGGAAGGGTATTAATCTTATTTCAAAATGAGAGTGGGAAAGGTTTGTCACTCATGGATGTTAGAACTAAGTGGATTATGTGAGCTAGCCCCAAAGAAAGGCAGAAGAGCATGTACACCTCACTACATCACATCCTAAGACTGTGCCATTCTCAAGACAAGAAAAATGTTATTTTAGGCAGCTTCTTGACAGGTTTGCAAATGTATTACTTGTCTCTATCCCTGTAGAAATAACAGATGTCTTAGTGTCTTCATCACCATGAGGCCAATTCTTCTATATTGAAGAAAAAGCCTTTAAAAAGTCCAGTAGGATAGCATGGGAGTATGGAGGGATTCCTAAATATCCAGATTTTATGATGTGTTGTCTTAAGCCCTTTTAGGAAGAGGCCATGAGGTTCATCCTGTCCCAATGAACTAATTTGGTATCCTGCTGTGTGCTTCCCAGCAGGGGCCCTGTGCCACAGGCATGCTCAGGGAGAGCACTGAGCACAGGGAGCACCAGCACTGAGGAATGGGGGAGCAGCTCCCTTCTACCCTTTGCACCAAGGGACACCACCAATCATGTTGAAACACTTTTTGTTTTGATTCTGAGCACACAAAGCTTTGTGCCCCACACAAGCCTTTCCTCGGGGACAGGCACAGCTCAGACCCTATTTGGGAGGGGAGGAGGATGAGTTCATTCTCTCACGTTGGAGCTGTTGGGCCCTGGATGGTCTAATTAAACCCTGGCAGAGCTGGGCAGAGCAGACAGAGACAGCTCAGGATTGGGGATTTAACACTGTGAATAGGCAGAGCAAAAAGCTGGACTCCAGCCCCTGCAGTGGTTATTTGATACAGAAATAGCTGTGCAGGCAGCTGCTCTGCCCAGCAAGTGCCCCAGCCCCTGTTCAGTTGTGCATTGCCTGACTTTTTCCTTCAGGCCTCATTAGTCTGTCATCACTCACTGTTAAAATGGAGCAACTTTAGCACAAGGGAGTAGGAATAAGAGTCCCTGGAATAGCTAAGAATGGCCCTGCTAACTGAGAAAGGCTTCTGGATGCTGCAGGTTTGGGTCCCCCAAAAGCCAGAGGGAGTCAAGCCAGGGGAGTGGATGATGCTGAATGGAGGAACTGACACCCCAAGAAGGAAAGCAGGTGCCCAAGCTCAGGTCAGAACCTTGAAGAAAAAAACCCATCCATTGCTTCATCTTTAAAGGGAAGCAGTGACACACCTAGCTCCAAGGGAACAGGGCAGGACAGTCAGCACTGAACAGCCCCTGCTGCAGCCCATGGGGAGGGTGCCTAGCCCAGAATCAGGCTGGGTGGCACCATGCCGAGGGGCACAGCCAGCTGCCCTGTCCTGTACCCTTCTTGGGTACCCTGCATACTGCTGGCCCTGGGGATTTGGATGGCATTAATGGGGCAGGCTGCCTTTTGCCTTTTCTGGGCTCAGCCATTTCTCCTGTCCTTATCTTTTCAAGGGTATCGGTTAATTCAACGAGTACTTTGTTTCAGTTGTGATAACAGCTTGTGAAAAACAAATGACAAACAGACACACAGGTTGCTAGGAAGCATTGGACCAAAAAGGGAACCTAATGCTAATAATAAACTGGAGACAAATTTGCTTTTATTTGGTCAGAAACAAGCTCCATCACAGGGAGATTCTGAAGGGCAGCTAACCTAGGTCAGAGAAATATCCGGGCAACATCCATCAGCCTCAGGGTTTGTGAATTCCAGTTAGTCTCTCTGAAACTCCTCAGGATAATAGAGAGGGAAGGAGCTGAAAGAGCATGCCTGCGTATCTTGTGATTTCATATTTCTCCAGATGACCAATTTTCCCCTGAAACCACTAGAAGAGAGGTCAGATAGAGATGTTTTCTTCCAATGTATAGTAATCTGCAGGAAACAGACCATTTTCAGAAATCAAGTCAGAATAATACTGCCGAGGAGCACTGGGGCTACTTCAAAATTCATACCTGTGAATGGATTATGTGGGGCTACTTCAAAATTCATACCTGTGAATGGATTATGTGGGGCTACTTCAAAATTCATACCTGTGAATTTTGGAGTAGCATACCTTTGAGCATGAGAGGCTTAAAGTGTGGGTCCCTGGCTAAGAAGAGGGGACTTTTCTGGCAAGCTGTTTCTACTGATGGACATCTGCTGCTGGTGCCTCTCTTTCCCCAAAGCACAATCCTGTTTTGTCTAAATCATAAGCTAGGAGGCAAACACAAGGAAGATATTTCAAACTGTGAGTAAACTTGCGTATAAATCCCAGAGAACAGTTTTTAGCTGTTTTGGTAGAAGAAACATGATGTTTGGCACAGGAAAATCATCTCTCAAGTCCTGCTCTTGTTTTGTTTTGTTGGTGCTGTGATGAGAAAGAGCATCCAGGCTTGAGAAGACTGCATATTGCAACAGCTTGTAACACAATGAAACTTATTTGCAAAAGTCCAGAAGACTGCAATTAGTCAGAGAAGCTCTTTAAAGTCAAAATGCGTTTTAAAAATTTATTTTTATTGGTTTTTCATTACTTCAATTGTCATACAGAAAACATTGTGCTACCTTTCTGTCTATACTGTTAAAATTGTGAGTTCCTGAAAATAAAGATACTTTTGCACTAATAAAGTGTCCCAAATACCAGATTCTCTAAGCAGTAGGAGTAATAAAAACAGATTAAAGATGGACTCATTTAACTCCTGTGGTTGCTCCTTGTGATAGAAGAACTGCAAAGTTGAACTATGTCTAAGGTTGTTTTATGCTTTCTGGAGGTGCCAAAATCTAAAGGTTGATGACCTCAGTTCTTGAGCACATCCATGGAGGGCCTGAGGTGCTCTGGAGCACTGCTGTCCAGCAAAGTTTTGCCTGGTCTCCTTCCCCTCCCCTCTATTCCCCACTCATGAGTGCACTTACCAAAGAGATGGGGTCTACACTACTACCTGGGAAATCCAAGACAATGCTCCCCTTCTCCCATGAGTGCACACTGCTTGCCCAGATGGAAGGCTGACGTGAGCCCACTCCTCACCCTGAAGCACTCACTTTTTTGGCAGAATAAAGTAGAAGGACTTTGTTTTGCTCACCAACTTGAGCAGAGCAGGGGGCCGTGTTCCAAACTTTGCTTTAATACATGCCTAGTAAAATATTTAAAAGATATAGAAAGGATGTAAAGAGGTTCCTGCATAAAATTGAAACCATTTAGGAAACAATAGCATGACTCTGCTGCTTGTAAAAGGGGTCTGGCAGCCTAGCAACCAGATTCTTGGTCAATGGAAAGACTGTTACATGAGCTGGGCGTTCAGACGTGCTTCTTCCTCGTGCCCTGCCCTGCCAATTTACTACAGCCCTCTCTCCCCATTCCCACAGTCTTTGGCCTCTCCCATGAGCCTGCTGACAAAACTCAGCACCCACTAAACAGGGAATTTTTGCCACAGGCCATTTGTCACCTGGGAAATGGGACTGAACTGATCAAACTCATTTCATATAAGGCATCTAGTAAATCGGGAGGAAAATTCAATTGTATTCAAGATGGGTTGAATGGAGTCAAAGTAATCACTGTCAGCTAGGAGTAAAACCCAACTCAAGATCATTTGCCAGTACAGGTCCTAAACTCTTCTCCTGATTTTTTTTCCTAAGTAGCCTCCCTGCAAATTCATAGTTTGTCTCTCTCAAAATCAGTTACTGGTACCTATTACCTTCATAGCTCCACATCTGGAGGCATCTAACTACTTTACACCTAACTACTTTAGAGAAATCTCAGTATTTCAGTAACATGACAACAATCCTCTTAATTAGATGAAAGAAGTTTTGAAAATTCAGGAGCAGGAGTAGCGTTTACAAGAAATGCAATTATGTAATATTTTAGCAACCTGATATTTCCAGCTTTTGAATATTTATTTTCTGGTTATGGAGACACTTTATTATACCTACACAAAGAATTGCACTAAGTAGCCGATGTTTAATATTTATTAAGCTGTGTTTTTCTTGCCAGTGATTAATGACAAAAAATAGCTATGAAACCACAGACAGGAACCTTTACTTCTACTTGTGTTGTTGTTCCTTGCATTGCCCACAGTTCAGGTTATTTATAGCACAACAGCTGCTCTGTTCAGCATCCGAAACTAGATAAGGTCACAGGTTATCCACGTAATGTTGGGGTCTTACCAGTGACTGATTTCCTAAATGCCAGTAGGCTTTACAAATATTTCACCTAGAGTTAATAAACATCACACTAAAGGCATCCAGAGGGAGATCAGGAGAATGTTCTCACAATGCTTTCTGTGCCATCCAGAACACGATGTGTTCCACCAGGGCAGGAATAGCCTCATTTCTGAAAAGTTCCATTAGAGACTTCAGAAAGTGGATATCACTAGCTTGGTGAGTTGATTTTAATGAAAGCAAGCACCTTCAAGCAGGGGAACTCCAACACCTGTATATGAAAATCTTTCCTAACACTAATCCACTAGTCCCTGTTTAAGACCAATAACTTCCCTTCATTCTTATCTTAGGAGGAAACAAAAATAATTAAAACAAAAGTATACTTTCTTAATTTTGTCTCATAATACTATAAATATGCATAGAGAATGTAATAAAAACTACTCCTGACAGCTGGAATGACACTTTTGTAAAAGGCCTGATTTCTCACTCTAGCCCTTCTATCGTACAAAGCATGTTTCAAAGCAGGGAGGTTAGATACTCTATTGCATATTGCATCATACAAAGATCTTTTTGCCAAAAACTGAGTAAATATTTTTTCTCCTATACCAGATATCTGAAGTAGCCTTGTTTGTATCACTCACTCAGTGATGCCAGCCATGCAAAATGCTGGCTTATTACATAAGATCCTAGAACCGTAGAAGTCCAGAGTTGAAAGGGACCACAGAGAACATCAAATCCAAATCCTGGCCCTGCACAGGACAGCCCCAAGAATCCCACCCGGTGCCTGAGAGCATTGTCCAAACACTTCTTGAATTCTCTCTGACTGGTGCTGTGACCACTCCCCTGGGGAGCCTGCTCCAGTGCCCAAACACCCTCTGGGTGAAAAAACCTTTTCCTGATATCCAACCTAAGCCTTCCCTGACACAACCTCAGGTCATTCCCTTGGATTCTGTCACTGTCACCACAAAGAAGAGATCAGTTCCTGCCCTCCTCTTCCCCTCAGGAGGAAGTTGTAGACTGTGATGAGATGTCCCCTCAGTCTCCTCCAGACTGAACAAACCAAGGAACTCCAGCTGTTCCATGGTTTCCCCTCTGAACCCTTCACCATCTTCACACCTGTCTTTTGGACATGTCTAATAGCTTTATATCTTTCTTATATTGTGGCACCAAAACTACACACTCGGGTCAAAGTTAGGCTGCACCAGCAACATGAACACATCGGGGTTTTTTGCAAGGAAGACTTTATGTGCAGCAAAGTTTTTTTTACACCTTTCATCTTAGCTTAATTTCCTAATACTTGAAACTGTGGATTTCATTTGCATGAATTTCTTTTAACTTTTCCGTATTCAAGTCTAGGTACACGATGTACTCTGGAGGTAGAGATTACTTCAGTGATGAAAAGTGACCATTGTTCATTGTTGATTTTGTACAAAGGGTAAGTGAAATATCTGTCCAGAAATACAAATGATCCCTCATGACCCTGAGGATACTGAACAGAACTGCCCTGTTTTCTCCACACCGTGCAGAACTTTCTGGCCTTGTATGATGCCTTTGGAGCTCTACACTGCATTTAATTTTATTGCGCTTTATCTTGTGATAGCTCAGAAAGCTCTTCTAAAATCAATATTGGAGAAGAGGCACATGATAGACTTGCTCAGCCACTGCATAAATCTTCTGAAGTGGCTCCAGAAGAATTACATCAGAAATTAATTTGGCCTCTTATGTTTGAAAAAGTCCCTGCTAAAGATTGCAGAGCTGAGGAGAAGCAGCACTGAGCAATGTATTACTTCTTCCAGCAAGCCTTGAAACAGATCAAATGAGCACTAGAAGACATCTGTCTGTTATTTCCTGCCCACACAGCTTTGTTCTGTTTTATTGCCAGAGCGCTCCATGGATGATGTCACTTTTTTCTGAAGAAAACAGGCCACCAGAGCCTTTCACTGACATAATTAATTATCTGTAGTCTGGGCCACAGCCAGCAAAATTCCCATGGCAAGACCCTGAGAAGTATTAACTCCACACTGCTTGATGTTTTCAGAATTGTTATGGTCTGGGATACCCTGTCTTGTCTTTTCACACTGAAAGAGTGCTTTGCTTGATATTATCAAGCCGTGGGGCAGTTACTGCAGCATATAGAATTACAGTGTCATGATCCAGTCAGCACAGAGACACCAGGGCAAGAGGTCACTGTCAAGTTATGTGTGTGACTCTGCATGTTGGGATATGTTCTACTTGCTCCAGCAATGCCTCACAATGGCTAAACCCACTGGGTTGGGTTTGCTGTATCCAGTCACAGAGTTTTTGTCTCAGCCAACATTAACTGTATAATATTTTTCACATGGCCTGAAGCCCAGCAGCAAGCAGAAACCACAGACTGATCCAACTAGCCATCAAGCTGCCGTGTTCCTTTTGTAACCAGAACTTATTTTGTGATCCGTTAGAAGCTTTAGGAGGAAAAAAAAGTGACTATAATGAAAGGGCAATAAGAGGAAAAGCATTTATTTTCCTCTTTCTTCTCTTATCATCTGGCCCTATTAGTAAGTCTGGACCAAGACACAAGAGGCCCATGGATCATGAACCTCTTTCTTATGCTTCACACATAAAATTCACCCCACCATGCTCCAGTTTCCATTCCATAAAAGAAATAATATTTCTTATGAATGAGATTTAATTTCCAAGTATATAGAAGATCTAGATATGCTGTGAATGCTACAAAAAATATGGGAATCTGACATCAATATCAGTGTTCTCCTATTAATTTTTCCCTGTTTGTTATATTTTATTTCTTCCAGGTACAGGTTCTTCTGTACTATCATCCAATTTGTTGAAATCTATTAGAAACTAAAAAGTATCTTCATTAGATGTGTAACTCATCTTGTCTAAATTGCTCTTTGTAAGTGCTACCTTGGCACTATAAAGAACAGAAGCATCTGAAATTAGGTGCTCTGACTTGAATTTCAGGGATGCACTTCAAGCAGCTGCTGTGAGTACCCTGTCTCCAAGAGGAACAAATCAGCCCAGGCATTTTTTTTTCCACAGTAATCTTACTGCCTTCTGGAAGGAACAAGCACACAAGGAGCAGGATAGAGCAAGACAAGCTGGAGCCAGCAGGGCTGTAACCACCAGGATGATGAAGGCAGAAGCATTCCTTCTGCCTCCTCTGTGGAGACAGGAGCATGTGGGACACTAACAGACCTAAGTCTGTGTACATGTGTAATAAACTGTATACACAACTTTCTCTTGTCCAAGCATTTTGTTGGCTTCAACGAGATGTTTTTGAGTACTCTGTGCTGCACAATGTGCATCCAAGTTACTGGTGGCTGATGAATGGGCAAGAACAGTAGGTCTGCATTACAGCAAGCACTCACCAGCACAACCAATTATTTGAATGGAGGAGTTGTCAGAGGAAATGAGGGAAGTGGCCAAACGGAGTGTGAAGCAACTAGGGTGGGTGGGCAGTGAAAGGTGCAGAGTGAGAGCTCCCAGCCATGCCCATGATGCCCTCAGTTGTCTCCAAAATCCCCTGATTCCCCCCAGTGTCTGTCCTTCCCTTTGCACTCACCAAGCTCCACTTGGGGACATCCTTTCCCCTCTCTATTCTCCCACTGCATTTCCAAGAATGACTCTGAAGCCCTTTGAAATGCTGTTTTGCCTGAACTGCTGAGATTGCCCAAGCCAACACTGGAGAATTGGGGTTTCGTATTCACATCAATATTTCTGTTTCTGATTTGTTTAAACTTGAAGGTGACAAATGTCTGGAAGTTATCATGCAACTGTATTTGAGTTAGTTCAGTTCCACTCATTTTTCTGGCATGGAAGAGTTGATGCTAATTTTTTGCAAAGAAAACCAATAATTTCCAGGATAAGAAAGACACCACTAGCAAAATCCAAACCCTTCCTGTGTCAGGAAAGGACTGCCCTTCACAGTGCCTCCCTCAGCAGTGCATCATTTTGGGTGCCACATCTGCCCAGCCCTCTGAGATAAGTCAGAGTTTGCCTCATTTTGGATATCACGCAAACTCTCAGTTTTGTAAGATGTGGCAAGACACAGGGTTTTCAGTAGGACCTGCAGTTTTCTATGTGAAAATGTTACATTTCTCTCGCTTTAGTCAACCAATAGGTGGAGCCTTTAACCCTAGAAACAAGACACTTTCTCAGCCATGTTATGACAATTATTATGTAAAGATTTATATTTGCATTTATTAAAGCTTGTTTTGGATTAAAAATAATCTGTTTTGCTCTCAAGAGCTTATCTGATCCTCAGCTAGAGGACAACAGACAAAAACTTAATAAACACAGAACTGGGGCAGCAAAGTTAATAAAAACAGGTTCATCTACCACTGCAATGTTAAATTAACAACTGGTGACTCAGAGTACTGGACAGCATTCTGACACATAAGACATATGCTCATTGCAAGCTCTCCAAAGAATCCCAGATATTTTAAAGCCAGAAAGCTCATGCATCTAACATTGATTGCAAAATGATCGGCCATGTGCTCTCCCACAGAGTGAACTTTCAAGAAAAATGAGAAGAGATACGAACTTCTTCATTACTGTTGCACTGAATATACAATTTCTGCTAAGCAAATGTAAAGAAAAAGAAAAGTAGTCAAATTATATCATTATTTAAAACTAATTTTTAAAAGTTTGCAGGAGAGGACCAGTTTGGAAAAAGACCAAAACTCAAAAAGCTGGTTGTGGGCAATTCTGTTCTGTTTTGAAGAGAAGACCAAGAATTTTTGGGGAAAAAAAACCCCCAAGCTGTTCCTACTCTTCCTTCCACTCTAGATAAGATGTTCAATGGGTCAGAGACACTTGCCAGTTATTCCTCTCTCTTCTGATTCTTCAAGCCTAACTAACACAACAGATACAGCTCTGTTAAGTACAGCTTAGGCATTACTAGAAAGGATGTTAAAATATCTTTGTGAAAGATGTCTCCAGCCTACAGCTGTCCTGTGACAGTGACATTTCACTGAGGATCATTACTTTGGAAAGCATACATGTAATTCTAAAGCAATTTTAGTACCAAAGAGATGGATGTCTATCATCCCTCTAGTTGATAGTACCTCTGCCCTTTATTTCAGATGGAGCAGGAAATTGCCTAAATAGCACAATTTAACTATATTTCAGTATACTGTCTTCCCTTTGTTTTGGGGGGTTTTTTCCTCTCACAAAACAGCCAGGTTCTATTTTAAAAGTTATGATTTTGGGACTTGCTAGACAAATTCTTCTTACCTCCTATGGTATGTTCTGCACTTTGCACAGCAGCAAATGCAAGCTACAGAGAATAAACCATTCTATTCTATATATAATGAAAATAACTATAATACTATTCTGGACAAAATTAATCTCTGGTTATAAATTATTCAGTAAAAATAGAAGAGAGCATCTGTGGTCTGAAAGCTTTTTTTTTTTTTTTTTTTGTGCTGCAAAAGCATTCTTCACCAGAAAAACACAAACAAACCAGGGGTCAGTAAGAGAGGAGACAATTTTTTAACTCATTTACTGTTGTGCCAGACATTTTTAGGGTTTGTTTTTAGGCTCTTATTTTGCTACGCTGTGGATACCATCTATCTCTTCATTTTCTTGCCTTTTTTGTGCCCACTTTCTGTGTGTCTAGCTTGGCTCCATTTATCTCTGTTGTATTCCCCTTTTGCTTACACTCTTTTTCTTCTATTGCCCAGCCTCTTTCCCCTCATTCCATTCTGCTTAAGTCACCTCTCCCTCCTCACATTAACCCTATCTTCTCTTTTTCCCTGTAGTTCTGTACTTGCCAAGGTTTTCCCGTGGGGAATTTTTATTTCATCTATGATATGCTCATAAATCCTAAACTGTTTCAATTCAATCAACAGGACTTCACAAATACCCTGCATGCATTTTTCTCTGGCTTTACCTATTCTTTCTGCCTTGGCTCATCTCCTGCTTGTTAATCTGTGCTATTTTGCTAAAGACCATTTGAAAACTCCTTCTCCTCACTGCTTTCTCTAGTGTCAAGGCAACTTGCCCCAGCTTTCTCTTCTGATTTCTGTACCTGCACAAGAAACACATTTGGTTTCTACTCACCTATCTATCCCACATTCCTTGCTTGAGCTTTCAGACAGATCCATATTTATTAATAATAATGCAAGAGTATAAAAAAAAGGCACTGATGAAAAATACAGAAGTTTGTACAGTGTTTTTAACTAAACAACTAGGTGGCTCTCCCAATGTGGTTACAATATCTTGGAAGAGTCAATACAAAGGCAGTTTGAGGCATTACATGCAAGTTTACATGTTGCAGCAAGAGGAAAAAGAGACAGAAAAACACCATAACTACAGCTACAGAGTCAAATTCTCTTGCTTATACTAGTCAGAGTGACAAGTGGTGGGAAGGCCAAGTAATGCCATGCCTTAAGGGAAAGGCAAGTATGAAACCAAACGCACAAGGCATAGGGAGCTCTCTCCTACAGCAAGCACCACGTGCAGTTCCAGCCACAGACACCAAGAGGGTGAACCCAGGGTGTGACTGCTGCTGGTCAAGGGGTGATGAGGACATGGAGAGCCCATTTTGCCAGAGGAAATGGAAAGGATGTGGTAGGGTAGCACAGCAAAAACAATGGCTCAGAGGATGCAAGGCTGTTGCCTACAAACACATCAGGCATTAAAGCAGGAGGGACAGAGGTGGCCTTTCAAAGCAGGATCACTGTACAGCAGAGTTTCATAAAGGTTTCACTAGCCATAATTAAAATTGCTTTAGAAATTAAATGGGAGAAATCAGATAAACATTAAAGATTTTCAGTTCTGGGACTGTTTTCCAATAGGAGTAATCAAAGTAAACAATCCACCTAATCTTAAAACACGGCTTACTAAGTTAACAGAAAATGTTAAAGGAAGCATTTGCCTAAAAAATTAGATGATGGGATTTTATATACAGTAGATCTTCTACAATTTTATCTCCAGAATTCTCAGGTCAGTCAATCCATCTGCAGTATAAGCACGAGGAAAGCCTGAGCTGGGAAGTGACAAAAAGGCAGAGTAAGGAAAAAGGTCACAACTAGAAAAATAAAGAATGGAAGAAAAGTGAATAGGGAAATTTAGATCTTAGGAAAAAGATCTGAACAGAGTAATTATACATGAACAGATATTATATAATATTTTACATATATATATATAAATATATATATAATTCTCCCTGAAAAAGGAAAAACAGAAAGCAGAAAGATGGAAACAGTAAAGAATTTTCCTTTCCTTTGCATTTACAAAGCATAGTTTTCTGCTAGAAAAACAGACAGAAAAATATTAAAATACCTTATAAAATGTTAAAATGCAATGAGTAGTCTATCACCTATACCCATGGGAGTTAATTGACTTTGTTAAGAGCAAGGATTTTCCTGGTGGCAGGATGTGCAGTTACTGATACCAAAGTGTTTCATAAGGACCTTACCAGAGAGCACAAAACACAGAGTCCTCTGCTAACCTTTCCCTGATCCTCCCAGGTTGAGAAGAAAGTCTTGCAGCCCACCTGAAGGTGAGCTCCTCCTGTCTCCTCCTGTTGGATGAGAGAGCTCCTTCCCCCACGACTGCCTTGTTTCAGCAACCAGCCTCCCACACCTGCCCTTCAACAAACTGTTGCTCTGGCACCTTCTGTAAGCACTCAAATTAAACTGAAATGCAGTCTTGGTTAAATGCTTGTAAGGAAGGCATTTCTCTGACAGCACAGTGGTTTGGTCTCTCCCTTTGAACCAGGGATGCTATATAAATAGGTTTACCTCTGAATATCTGCTACACTGTTTTCCCTTCGAATATCAAACCAAACCCAAGCCAGTGTTACATTAGACCATTTGGAATTCTGAGGACTTGTCAGAAATTGTGTCTTGTCTAATTAATAAATATTAATTTCTATATCCCTTGTATGTTACACATGCTGTTCCTCAGGACATCACATTTCACATATTGCCCATCTGCACCCTCAGGTCTGCAACAGAGGAAATGTGCAGCTGACAACTCAACATGCATTTCCTTTACACCCCATGGCTGCATGGCTTTGAGGAGCTCTGCTCCTCAGCAGTGCCAGGCTCTCAGGAAACATTTCCCTCAGCCCTAAAGCATGCGAGGGACCTTGACAGGAATGAGGGGCTGAGCTGCAGGGGATGGATGCCATGTTGGCACTGGAGAAACCCAGTAAAATGTGGACTATAATAAAGGCCTTGAGTGGAAAAGTTGCTCCTTTTTGAAATGGCGTGAAATATAGGAAACTGTCTCCAAAGCTTAAATTGTCCTTCAGCAATAGGAACAGAATCTGGATAAGAAATTATTTTTCTTGAAAAACCTAATGATTTGTAGTGGGATGCTGTCTTTATAAATATACTTTTATTATTGTGGGTTTTTTCCCCAAACATGCAATAAATAGTGAGTCATAAACATGTAGGAATACTCTTCCTCATTTCCTTTTGGGCCCCCAATCAGGAAATGTTGAAAATCAGTGTTGGTATTGCTGAAGATTAATGGCTGCTGCTCAGAAACCATACAGAAAGGGAATATGTTCCTGCCAGGGCAAATACATAGGCCATTGGACAAAAATCTGTGAACCACAGATAGTATTATGTCATCATTGTAAAGATCCACAGTGCCTGTCTTGCTCTGTAATTAATAATATTCACATGTGGGTTTGACTCAAATCACTGTAACAACCAGGCAAATTAATGCCATGCCTTCATGGTCCAATTTATTCTACTGGTATTTGAAGTTTTCTTTTCAAATCAGCTTTACAGTATTTAAACATTAGAATTTTTTTTCCAGGTATAGGAAGCAATCCTTCATGGATTTTTTTGCCACTATATGTTCAATATGGGTTTAAAGACCATGTAATCACTACTTTTTTTATATGAGCAGTTAGATTTCACAAGAGAAAATACACTCTACACTGAGCTGTAGGGCCATTAAAATAAATCCCTGTCATCAGTTCATTTGCTTCCCACCCTTCTTTCAGAGAGGCTGTACTTAAGAGCTCTCCTGCCATGTATATTGGGACACATTCTCATCACCTCAGCTTCTGTAAACCTTTTCTTCCCTTTTGTTTTCTTACAAAATAAGGCATAGGCTATATGGTGACCTCAGATGTTTATGAAAAGCTTTCCTTCTCTATATTCAGTAAATGCACAGGGTCCAGACAGGAAACATGAAGACAGGCACAGCTGAGTCCAACTTGGTTCTAGAAGCTAAAGCACAAGCAAGCTACATGAGGGTATTATAATTTTGAAAACCAATCAAGGTAAAAATGAAGACATAAACATCATTTCCAGGGCATCTCTCCATGGTTTTCTGGCATGTCTGACTTCAAAATTAAGAGCTGGGGCATCAGGTTGTGATGTAAGTGCTCCATATTGATACCAAAGTAAATGTGGTGTGGGTCTATGCTTTCAGATGATGTGAGTAGTGAACTAAGCACATGATGCATATGAATACATTACAAGTTTACCCTGCTAACCCCACTTAACCTCACGGTCACAGGTTACCTCCCATGGCTTAGCTCACTGTTTGAGGGTTCCAAGGAAGTGTCACCCTGGTGGTATGGGCATAAGATGCCCCCTGCTCATGGCTGAGTAAACAATTATGGTATTTTATCCCATTTTTTTCATTCAGAAAATAATGCATCTCCCTACAGGTACAGCCTGATGCTATTCTCAAAACAAATTCCTCTTACATATGCCTAGATGATGTTTGCTTTGCCAGTATTGAAATGGCTTCAAAGTAAACCTGCAGTGTGATTTGTCAGTCCAACAAAATGCCAGCCAGCCACCAGAGATGTCTGAAAAGATCTGAAAGTAAAAAGCCATGAAATGACTCAGTGCATTAGGTCACTGTGACAGCCAGGAGGTAATACCAGAGTATTTACTTTGGCTGGAGCCTTCCTTGGCTCATCTTCCTTTGTAGTGTTAAAGCCAGGCTCTCATCTCAAGCCAAAGTGCTGTAGCTTGCCCACTTCAGAAATGGGTCAACACAGGTACCAGGGAAATAATTAAAAGGGGGGGTTTGACATGAAATTAAAAACTTGTGTGGATTTAAAATAATTACTCTCTTCCCCACCTGGCTGCAAGGAGCAGCAGAACAGATGCACTCTACACCTACCAGTGTGGGTGTCCCCATACCCTCCTGTCATGCCAGGAAGCTTCAGCAGTGCCTGACATCTCTTTGGGGTCTGCATGTATGAAAACCCCTAAAAGTATTGTCCAGGATCTATTCCCATCATGCCCATGAGGATAATGAGAACATGGGCAGTCCTTCAAAAGTTGTGTAACTACCCCACAAAGTAAAAGACTATGGTGAAGAACAGGAGAATTACTCAAGCAATAAAGACCACATTTATTGCCACACAGGAAACATTAGTGACTTTCTTCACCTCGCCTTTCCAGACCACAAAGGTGACTTCAGGGTAAATCTTTGTGAACAACACATGAGCATGATACATTTCTATTGAGGTTTGGCTCTGTTCACCACAGAAGCTGCATGCTAGCTCCATCTCCAAGGAAATGACATATACATGATTTTGAATAAAGTAAAATGAAGGACAATTAAAATGGTTACTTTTCTGTAATGGTAATTTCTTTTTTCCTTTGCAAAATTGCATTCAACATATTTTCTTCCTTTTTTTCCCCTGTAGATTTTCATTGTAAAATGACTATTCTCTGTCTTTGACAAAATTATTTATTTCCAATGCATACTTCCTGTAACGTGACTGTAGTTTCTGACAAACTAGAGGTGAATTATGTGCAGAAGAAGTGATACTTAATGATACTTAGTGAGATGGAATCTCAGAGTTGTGCTAATGGTGACTCATGTACCAAAGAAATTAACAGAACAATTGCCTCTTGTAATCAGATAAGATGGTAACAAGTTCAACATTAAGGTAATAATGTTATGGATGTGGGTTTCAGGGGGAAAGTAAAGCCTTCTATGAAAAGCTAAATAGTGATGGTTAATTGGAATAAAGGGATTAAGACAAAATATTTCACGTAGGTCGGGTGGCTTTTTTCTGCTTGTCCACAGGTTCAGTGAAAAAGGTCACTAAAGTACAACCAAAAGAACGTATGAATTTGAAAAGCAGTCCTATTACAAAAGGGGATAAGTTTTGAAAAGCCACAAGTCTTCATATTGACTTTTGGAAATTCTCTGGAGGCTCACACTACAGAGAGTTCAGTGATGTATTAGCATTAAAGAGAATCTCGGAACTGGACAGACATTTGGGGATGAGTTAAGTGCAAAATCAGGCTGACTGCCATCAGGGACTTAATATTGGGCTGAATTAACCTGCAAACCAGGACAACTGAGAAAGCTTTCAAGCAAGCACTACTCCAAGAAATAAAATGAATGGATCTTTGAAAGGCAAGGAATGTGCAGAGCACCGGACTCCAGAAATCAGACTGGACAAGCAGAAGAGCTTTGGCTGAGGTCTCAGTAACATCTAAATATGCAGAAGTTCCAGGGGACATCCTGAGTCCATCTTCAGTATTCCTGACTTGTATATTTGCCTCCTGAATATTTTCAATAATGATTGCAATTACATTCCCTTGGAATGTAATTTACTTGACATATTTACTTGTCTTCCCCCCCTCCCTTCTTCCCACCCACCACTGATTCCCCTGTGGCTGTTTTCAGCCTCACCTACAGATCCACATTTGTTTGTCAGGTGTTTTTTTGACAGGTGTTCATAATTTATCTTGCTTGGGTAGCTGCAGTAGAAAATAAAGCATCGCTTAAAACTATGGCTGTTAAACACCAACTGCCACTGCTCTCTCCTTCTGGTCCTTTGCCTTAAATATGGATGTTCCTGTTAGCTGAGCCCTGTGCTCTTTGGACAACCTAAAAATAGATAGGTACATAGAAAATATGGTTTAGAATATGTTTAATTTACCTGCAATTCTCCTTCCATTATACTGAGTAGTTTAATCAAGTCTTCTTTAGAAAGCTCTATGGACTTCTTGTTCTTTCTCTCACTAGGACCAGGTGATTTTGAATGCCGTTTGACAGTTGCTGAAACCATGACCTCATCTTCCTTCCGATGAGGTTTGTTCTTTTTCTTGGCATCCTCCTGAAGTTTTTCATTCTCTGCGTGGCTGATGACAGGCTTGGAACTGGAGAAGTGCCCGTTAGACGAGCTTTCTCCACCTTGGTTTCGGGACCTCATCCCTGCCTAGAAAGAAACAAACATAAAGATACATTTGTAAACAAAATTACTTACAAAAAAAGAAAGCCACAGTGGAAATACTGCCCTTGGTAAGAGCAACAGTCTTCTAAAAACTGGGGGATACTGTCGTGCTCAAGAGACTGTGGTAGAAAGCTCAACCATTCCAACAACTCTGTGTGTGGCAGAAAAAAAGTCCTGAGGTAAGGTTAGCCATCTTTTTCAGCAAGCCAAATGCTGATATGAGCTTAAATGTGTGGAACTTAAAATTTATGTGGAACAGCATGTTCCAGTGTTTCCTTTTCTTTAGCTGACGTGTTGATCATTCACGATTCAACAGTACAAATAAGCAGGTTGTCAAAGAGATCTTATTTAACATGTGGCTTACTTGAGAAACAGAATTGCAATTAAAATTTTGAAAAGCATATTGCTGGAGTAGAAATTCTCTATGAGAGTAGAGTGCCAAAGCATGACGAATGTCAGTGTGCTGTTTCTCTGAAATAAGCAATGATTTTATTGCAGGTAACCAAGAAAAATGGAGAATGCAGAGTAAATCAGGTGGCAAATACTGCACAGGATTAATAGACAATAAGTTCCATAAAGGAAAGTTGAAAAGAAGTTTGAAAAGTGAGCACAGACGGTATGAAATCACTAACAGGTAAATGGGCAATATCAACACACTCTTTCCAGAAGATTCAGGGTTTCTCCAAAATGTCAGGTCATGATTATTCAATGCTCACATTTCTGTCTTCTTAAGCACCTACACTGAGCCTTAGGCTACAACAGCAAACATTCCTCAGCTCTGTCACTTGACCAACTGTACTGCTAAATTTTTATAGCAATAAATCCAATGAAAAATATTCCACTGCTTCCAAGTATTTCCTGACATTTAAATTGATCTCTGGTGTTAGTTTGCAGTTTGTTCATTAGTCAAACGGATGCTTTTCAACATCAATAAGATCACACATTCTTCTGATAAGGAGTTCAGAGCAGCAGTTCACTAGTGAGGGAGCAAAACTTAAAACACATTGACTAATCAGCTTTGCTAAATTACACTGGCTCTGCAGTGGCTTGCCCTTGACTCAGGCCAGCATTATAAATCTCTGGCCACAATTAGTCTTGCACTTCTGTTGTTTCACACTCAGCATGAAGATTGTCTTTTTATTTTGACTGGTTACTCATGTCTTCACTAATTCAGTGGAATTCATCCAGCAGCATAAATAGGGAGAGAATTAGACTCTATATTTTAGAGTGAGAGAGTTTCACAAAGAGATTCCTTGCATTGTAGGCTTGCTCTTATCCAAACAATATGTGATACAGGTATACAATGGCCTTTAGCTTCCTGAATGCTTATGCAGGGTGTTTTTCATCAAACAGTTTGGATTAAATAAATGAATTACACTTTCTAAAAACAGATCTCCATTATAAGCATGAACAATACCTGAGAACCTCAGGAAATCTTTTAGGTTTCAGATTTATAATGGAAAAATAAACATAGTACTATGTTTCCTCTCAGATAGGCCTTTTCAATTTGTTTAACTTTAATGGGTTTGAAACTTTCCAACCATGCTTCCTCTCAGGAGAGAGCACTTGGGATTCAATCTGTCTCTATTTTCTAAGTGTTTCCTTCTGAGTCCCTGTGGGTCACAGCCTCCAGCCACTTTCATCTCTAAACCAAACCTATTTTTTATGGCTTACATTGAATAGCTTAATGGATCCAGGACATTACACATGTTTTAAGAACAAATATTTGAAGACTGTCTTGTATATGTTTTGCAGTGGAAAACAGATCATTGTATTACAGTATATTCTGCTTAGTAACATGCCATTTTAGGGATTTCTCTGTAGTAAGGTGACTCAACTGATAGGCCTGAAAGTGCACAATTAATGTTAAATTTAATTTATGTCTAGTCGAGACACATCATCAACCTGAAACATTGCATAATCAACCAGATGCACTTAGCTGAGTATGTTAGACTTCATGAAAGGTGGTGTGTCACCCAGGCACATCACAGCTCAAGACAGCCACTTTGATCCATCTGTCCTTGTGGGAGCTGAGTAACAATTCATGAGGCCGTGTAAAGACTGAGCAGTTGACTATAGGCTTATCAACCTGCTAACAGAGAAATTAGGAATGCATATTTCAAGTGTGCTTATGCTGAATATAAATCAGTAGAGGCCCACCAAGGACAAATGCAAATTTATGTTCATTAAAATGGCAACAGACAGGATTAACCAATTAACCTGGTGTTTCGTATCATCTGGCTAATTAGCATATGATTGCTAATATAGGAGATCAAACTTGGCCTCTTTCAAAGCTTCTTTTAAACTTGTAGATTTATTTTGCAGCAAGCCTTACCTAACAGTAAGTGGGGCAGACAGTCTGCCACACTCGGGGACACTGCCCCTAACAGCCTTTCTTAGTGTGAAAGCCTGCCAAAATCAGGGTAATGCTAACACTTAATCTGTCTTCCCTTATGGAGTCGATACTTTTTCAAAACATTACCCAAATGCAAAGGTGTCATGTGCTGAAGCCAGAGATGCAGGTGACAGAAGCTTAAATGGTGACAGAAAAGGCCAAGGTTTCGATATTCACACAGTAATTTCCAAGGAGCTTAAGGGCCAAAATCAACGGCATGATCCAGCTGTTGTGCAGTGCTCCAGGAACACAAAGCAGCTGTAAGGATGACTGAGTTTTAATTAGAGCAGCGTGAAGTAGCCAGAACATAGCAGTGATGTTGGCTGAGTTGCTGTGTGCTGGAAAGGAGTGCTCAGCATTATCATTTTGGAGATCCGTCTGCATTTCTGATGGCATCGCGATAATGAATGGTTTCTGAGTATTTGCATTATTTCAGTATGCAAATATCCAAATCCCAAAACTTTGCTAATCTGTTGTTTCACCAGGGTTCCAAAACTGATTCTGGGGACACTGCCAGTCCAGCACTGGTAACAAATGACCTCCTGCTGTCAGTCCTGACCACATCTCCATATCTTACAGCATTCCTTACATCTCCATATCATTCCAGCATTCAGGGATTGTGTTCCCTGAAGAAATAGCTCATATGATTTATAGCAACTTTAGCATTTAACTCTACTTCTTTTTTTCCCACTCCTTATCATATTGCATATTAAGCTGGAAACCTTTCCTAACAGTTTCCAGTCAAACAAGAAGACTTTATGTGATCAATCACCTTGATTTTGACATTTATTGGCCACTCATTTCAATATGTGCTCACAGCATTGGTACTCGGCATGGGAACTTTTCAGGCCCTCCTCTGGTTCAGCCATTTGTTAAGCTTTATGCACAAAGGACAAATGCTATGGTTATTTACATGAGCCTGTATTGTTGTTCTGGGCATGGATCCTTTAGTTTTCACAAGTTAGAATCCACACAAGATTTTATGGAATAACCTTTATGTTAGTTTTACTGACATCAGGAGGAAATCTGTGAGGAATTTGCTGAGTAGGATGTCAGGAGAGGACAGGCTGCATGCTATTCCAAGTCTTTCCCCCGCTGATGGCAATTTGTTCTCCCTAAAGCTCTTGAAATGGCAGGTTAGATTAGGCTCTGTTACTAGTTCTGTTAGAATCAGATAACGCAAAGGGGTTCTTTGAACTTAATGCGTAGCCCCTCTTGCTAATTGGACATGATGATTTTGGCTCCACAGTACTTTCCCTTAATAATAATAATTGTGTCATAATATACACACATGCACAAAAGTTGATTTAAAGCCATGATATGGTTGTTGCCATTGGCAATAAGTTTGTAGTCTGGATCTCAGTTGCAGATCTAACTGATTAGAATATGACATGAAAGTGCTGGGTTTCTGACAGGCTAACAAAGTATTGCAGGGACAGTACAGCTGGGTTAGTGAACCAAAACTGGAATTTGTTTCTCTGCTGTGGCTTTGGGAACTGTATCTTTCAGCGGCTCTGCTGTGCAGGAAATTTGGAGTGGAGCAAAGTGATGTGCAGAAGTGCCTGGGTGCACAGGGTTGATTGAGGAGAACTCAAGCACTGAGCAATTCAAGTTTCTGCCTGGTGATTATGGATCAATATATAATACTAGGAGAGAAAAATAATTTCAATATACTCAAACTGGAGACCAAATAATATAAATCCTCCATCAGTTCTGAAACACCCCACAAATGATGAGGAGAGCTAGAAAAAAATTTGAGTAGTCTCACTCTGTATCTGAAAGTAGTAGGTACCAATTTAAAAAAACATCAAAGACAAGATGAAGGGAAGGGAAGGGAAGGGAAGGGAAGGGAAGGGAAGG
>JAYDZK010000169.1:82053760-82068849 GCA_034509185.1 Euphonia xanthogaster | reverse complement strand
AACTAGCCAAACACCCAACCTTTCTTAACTTCATTGAAAAGGTTTGATTTTCTTTCTTTTCTTTTTTTTTTTTTTTTTTTTTTTACTAGGAAGGATAGAGAAAAACTTTCTCAGCTGCTTTTCTTAGAAAGTAATTTCAGTTCAGAGCCATGGAAAGGTATTAAAAAGAGATCCAACAAATGGAGTGGGTGTTTTACAAGCCTACATGATGTTAAAGTTTTCTGCACTGGTATAAATTCACAATGCTTGTGTGACTTAGGTAGAAGTTTAGGTTCCATCCATAATCTGCAGTGTCTTTGAAATGGAGTCTGAGCTCTCTGAGGCTATGTTAGGACTGCAGGTCTGTCCTCCTCCTCCTCAGTCAGGCAGTTCCAGTGACCACTGCTAAAGCCCACCATAGCTCCTATTTGTCAGGGAAAGCATCCCCTGATTTTCTTCCCATGGTAAAAGGTGGGTGGAGGGTGGTGTTGTTCCAGTCTCCCTGTGAGAGTTCATGGCTGGAGGTCTCAGTTTTGCCCCTCTGAGTCAGCCCTAAATTTGGGCACATCAGTGAACTGACTGATAAACTGGGGCTGGATCCAGAAATGCATCATCACAAAGGCCGATTTTGCTGCTGGTGGGGAGGCAATAGCAGGTATTTGGCACCTCGTTATCTGCATCTGACACAGTGCCACACTTGGTGGCAAGTGTTAGGACATGGCAGAGGCTGTGGGACTGTGTCTGCCCCTCACAGTCCCTGCTGTAACCAACCCTGCCAACTTTGTATTAATGAAGTCACAAACTGAAGTGGCTTGTGCTGTTGGGAAGGGTTTTCTACAAGGCATCAGACCTCTGCTGCAGGCACACTTCTGCCGAGAGCGGCAGAGAGCACAGTATTTCTAAAACTACTGTGAAGAAATAGGTGAAAAGAGTCAGTAGGTGACCCTTACTGAGCTCCCTAACTTGGAAATGAGCTCATTTGGTACTCCAGCTACAACCTCTCATACTAAACTCTTTTCTTGGGAGGGAGAGTGGGGAGAATTTGGCTGTAATTGTACAAAACAACTAATTTAAGAAAGAGCAATAAAAATGGATCTACATTAGGTTTCTTTCAGCTAGGGAAGGTGAAACCAGAAACTAATTTTTATTAATGAAAAATCTGATAAAAAATCACAAAACTTTCAGGTTCCTATTTCATATGAGGAGCTGAATGACAGAAAAGCAGTGGAGATCTCTGTTGCTGAAGGGAATTGGTGGGATATCTCTAAATATTAAGGCACCACCGGGTTCTGGAATACAAATTTTCAAGAGGGATTTGACATTTCACAAAATCTTGGTCACCATCCAAAAAAAAAAAAAAAATAGAGAGATACAAATACAGATTGCATGTTATTGGTAGGTCAGGTAAGAAAGCAGCATACATTACTGGCTTTCTTTATTTAGTGAAAAGCTGTCTGACCCTGCAGTTATGTAGTGCCTCAACATTCCTTATTTGTTTCCTTAAATATATTTCATTTGCCTTCAAGGAGGTTTAGGTGACTGAGAAATTACTTGGAGCTGCTCCTCCTGTGTGGTAGACCCAGGGCCTTGGCAAGGGCCAGGTGCTGTTGCTGCTGGCAGCTCTGTCATGTGTTGGCTCTGGTGTGGCAAAGCTGGACCAAGCTGTGACTGGGAAAGGGAAGATGAGCCAGTTTTCCTCCTTTGAGGAAGCAAATCCACCTCTTGTCATATTCAAGGTGCTATAGTTACTTATCTTAAGAAACAAGATTTCATTTACTGTTTTACATTTCACATTTCATTTACTGTTTTACTCCCTCACTCAGCTTTGCATGCCTAGTGAAAGTGTCTGAGGGAGCTCTCACTGCCACTGTTTGCTGTGGTGCTATTCACTACAGAGACCACAGATAAGAGCTTTTCCTTATCTGCATTTGCCCACAGGCAGACTGCATGAATTTCAGAGGTAAGAGGGGTTTTACAGACCTGCCCAGACCAAAGTTAAAGGGCAGCTCTCCAGAGCATCCAATAGCCAACTGCTAAGCACAGCTGTGCCAAAAAAGCAAGCTCAAACTAAACAGCTGAGCCTCCACTGTATATATACTGAAAATATATCCCAAGGCTTTCAGAAAAGTTAGAATTAAATCCCCATGTTGAATAAATATTTCCTTACTTTTACTAATTAAGAATATTTTATACCTTTAAACCTGAAAGACTCTGCTAAATGAAATGGAATTTGAGGAATACACACACCCTATGCCTCCATATTAAATTATGCAACTCATTTAATGAAAGTAAATTCAGAAACATGGTAAATTCAAAAACATGGTATCCATCTTTTCAATTCATCTTGCACAACACCACTGACTGAAAAAAAAACCCCAACATAAATTTAAAACCAAAAAATTAGAAAATCAATCAGCAGTTTGTCATTGAATTCTAGGCCTGCAAAACCACCCTGCTATGAAATGGCCAGAGAGTTTAGAGAAACTCTGTACAGCTGGCAGATGGCCACAAGCTCAGCCTGAGGTGGCTGTCATGCTTGCAAAGTTATCTTTATTCTGATTTTACTTACTGGTACTGCTATTACTTTTTGGCCATCAAGAAAAACCAAAAGCCTGCACGGAAAAGTGCTCAGCACCACATCCCAGTGTTGTGGGATGACTTGGCTGCAGCACTGGATTTCCAGGTACTAGAATTCACCCCGTGGAAGCAGCAAACACTAAGAATTTGACAAACCTTGGACTTGGTAGATAAGCATACATGTCAAAGACAAAAGATTACAATCAAAGGGATAGGAAAACCTGGAAAATAAAAATACTGGCAGAAACAAACACTTAGGATTATGGTACAAAATCATGAACTGGTGTGGCAAGTGCCCTGTCCTCTGCTCAGCCACGGTGTGACACAGGGTCTTGTAAAGGATTTCTGCAGGTAGCCAAACAACTATTTAAATAAGCAAGAACAAGGCTGGGGAGCTCTGTGTAAAGACTTGCCACTGATTGATCTCTTATACCTTGAAGATGCACTTGTAGAAAGGAAAAAAACCCTGAAAATTGTTCTTCTCTTTGTGTATTCAAAAAAGCTAAGAAGTGCCATTATATTAGTCTTTCTCAAACCTCAGAGAAACTTTTCCAAATGTCTATAGAGCCAAATATTAAATAAATATCTTGCTGAAATAATGAAACAGTTGTTGGACTTTAAAGCACATGCATATTTTTAAAAGAAAGAAAGAAAATACTGGGAGGGAAAGTAATTTTTTTTTTTTTGTTAATTTGAAATTTTTTTTTTGTTAATTTTGAAGTCCATAACTAGAAACACATCGTTACCAGTTTGTACTCACATCAATTTTATATCAGAGAAAAATAAAGTTTTGTTTGTGTAACATTGTTAGATAAAACAGTAACTACATAAATTTAAGAAAGCAAATCAGTTATGCCAAGTTAGTGTCAATTAGCATTATGGATGACAGTTTAAGGAGGATTATATGATGTATTGCAGGTTTGAAACAACTAAAAATAGAAAAGCTATACAAGCCATAAAAATTGCACAATGTGCAACTTTCAGTTCCAGGAAGATTGTGTTTGCAATCCTTGACTACAAATGGAGTTGCTTTCTGACTGTTGGGATAGATCTTCTGGGGCCATAATTAATACAGACAGTCCCAAGCATTCCAAATGACTCAGACATTTAAAAATATGATTATGATATTGGGCTTAAAGCAGTGGAATTTTTATAAAATAATTTAGTGTTTGCCTTCCAGTTTTTGAGCTGGGTTCACAGTTCCAAAGTATGTTCTAGCTCCTTGAGGAACTTTAAAACTGGAAATAAAGAATGCTGTATAACCAATGTGATACTAGCAATGGGGCTTTTAAAAGACAGGAAAAATCCAAGATGAATATTGTAAGACATGTAATATGGTCACAGGATTCCATGGTGCCTGCTGCAGAGTTCCTCGTTACACTAAGTCCTTAACTCAGGATGCTTATTTTTAACTCATTTTGCTAAATAATTTCAGAGAAAATATTGTGCATTGAGGAAGTCCTTGGGAATTGTCAACAGTCCCCAAGGGCTTTAACAGCTCTGCAATTCAGATGAGCCTTTGAAAAACTCTTGGCTTTCACGTTCACATGTTCCCTTGGTTTGAAATAAGTCATTTTGGTTACCTCCTGGAGCTGACATCTGCAGAAAGCTCAGGTATTGCTTTCCAGCCATGCTATTGCAACAGCATGTCCTGAATGTAATTTATTTAGGAGTGCAGCTCCACCTGGGAACTGTGTCAGCAGAACAGCCCGTGGTGTGCAGGAATACCTGTGTCCAGGGATGCTCCCAGGGCAGGGCCTTCACTAGAATCTAGGTCCGGAGTGGGGAGGAGGGAGTCGAGGGTAGAGGTGTCCCTGTGCCATCGCTCTGCTGCTCCCAGCTGGGGCTGGCTGGGGTCCCTGCTGCTCCCTGGAGAAGAGATAAGGCTCAGGGGCCACATGCCAGGACAAAGAGAAAAGCAGCACGTTCTGCTTTGTCTGCCAGCCAGCCCGCAGGCCAGCTAGAAAACACAGGCTTCCAGACCTTAAGTGGCTTGAAAATACTCATATTTTTTATTTGGACACTCCTGTTGGCTTTATCCTTGTGTTTCCAAAGCCATGACAGTGCACAGTGGCCTGCAGAATCCAGGATACACAAGGTGAGGCATTTGTAGGACTGATACAGCAACTGGGTGGTGAAACCTCACACTCCCTTCCCTTCCAAAGAGCAGTACCACAAGTCAGAGCTTTCTGCTGTAATTTGGCAGTCAACACCAAGAAACCCCTCCATCCCAAAAAAAGCAGCCATAATGAGGGAAGGAAAAAGCTGGTAGGTGATGTGCTGGGTTCCTCACTGAGTAGAGCAGTTCTGCAGAGTATGTGCAGGGCAGTGACACAACGTGGTGACAGGACAGCAGAGTATCAGTGGCACTGCAGGCAGTCTGCAGAGTCCTGCCTGCTCAGTGGGAACACGGGACACCCGCAGCTGGCTGAGCTGCCAACCTGCAGCACAGCAAGACATGATTTCTCTCACGAAACAAAGGAAGATTGGGGACATCCAAACATCCAAACTTCATCCAACACGTCACATTTGGTGACCACTCTAAATGCTGTGGAGGTGTAGAGGATGTGCAGGGAACCAGGAGCTTTGCTTCAGGAGAGCTAGGGATGTTGTTGGGCATATGGGGATCAGAGCCATTGCCCTGGACAAAGGCAGGGCCTCATGCTGATAAAGCTCATTCAATGCATTTGATTGTGTTGCCTAAACAGAATTGTGGATTCCCTGAATTCTGCCTTGACCCTCCTGTCTGAGCAGCATGGTTATGGCATACGCAAAGTTCTGCAGGTCAAAGACACTCCAGACACAGCTGGCATGGAAACACCAGAGCCCATCGCTCCGAGCAATGCTGCGTGCAGGCAGGCTCAGTGGCAGGACTCAAAGAGATTCTGAGGGCTGTGAGACCATAGAGGTCTTTCCTGGGCAAGGAAAACATGGTGTTCTTGGAAGCTGTGATCTTTTTAAATAAAACAGTAACAATTTTGTTCAACTCTACAAAATTACTGTTATTTACATAATTTACATAGTTCTAATAACAGTATAGTCATACAAGGAACATTACCACTCAAGGAACAAAGCAGAACTACTGCACTAATTTAGCAGCAGTCAGAGCAGTGTATGACCCATTTGCCTATTATTTCTTAACAAACTGTGTGTGAGTTCTTGCAAAATAGTAAGTATCAGCTTGGAATTTGTATCTTCTTTCCCTTGCTCTGAGTGGAATGAACAAGATCTATTGGAATATGGGCAATATAAGGAGAGATACAGTAATGAAATCTTAACCAGCTGTAATTGGTGCATACATATTAAGAAAAACAGATTTACAGGAAGGTTTTTTTACTGATAAGTATTTTAATTTTCTAGAAAATTTGCTTAGAGAACTTCAATCTTGAGTAGCAGCTACTTCTTGGAAAAGATTGAGCAATTACCTATCTATTTATTTATTTATGAATAGCAGAAAACATTCCCTACATGTGCAAGAATTCGGGTTATCACACTGTTATACCACAAGCCCTGAATCATACCTCTCATGACAACTCACAAGAAGCAGAATAGAGATAACTTGTATGAGGCACATGGGATTTACAGTAATTAATTCTTTGGCCTGTGAAACATTTGTCCTTCAGAAAAATTCAGTGAGAGTTGTTTTCATTAATTTCAATGGAGGAAGAATCAAGACTACTCTCTTTAAAAGTATCTAGACCTAAAAAAGAAAATTAATCATGTTTTTGTAATGAAGAGCTGAATTTGCAATGCAGTTCACACAATGTAAGAAACAAAGAAGAGTTTTCTGTCAACAACCACATACTAATTATTAAGATACAAAAAGGGTGGACTTAGTGGGTCAAATTCTGACCTCAAACAAAAAGGCTTAGCAGGTCAAATTCTGACCTCATTTGCCTTTACTCTTCTGAGTTTAAAGATGTTACTCTGGATTTTCATCAGCCTAAATGAGATTAAGTCTGATGTTCTGTAAGCAAACAAAAGTGGCATTATTCATGATTTGCAGAAACCATGTTCACAGATGACATTGTTTAAAATAGGCACTTAAGGGTACTTTCTTTATTTATTGTTTTAAAGTCACTTCACAAGTGTAGTAATAACACCTATATCTTACCAAGCAGAGACATCCTGGAACGCAGATAGGACATAAGTAATTTCCATCCTCTAATACTTGACCAAGCAGCAGGATAAGGTAGACACAGTATACTCTTTGGAAAAGCTTTTTCTTCATTAAGCATTAAAATATCTCAAGATAATATTTATGTCTATACATGTCTTCTTCATTTTAAATAAGTGATGATGCAGTAAATATAGTGAGCAAAAGAAAGAATCAAGGTGAATATCACTGTAGCACTTAAAGTATTCCCCATTATACAACATTGTGTTGTTTTAAGAAGCCCATGAGATTTTACTGCTGAGCTGAGTACTGGTACAGCTGATACTTCACTCACAGACATCACACAGGTGCATCAAAATGCTCCTAAACCTCTGTTAGGCTAATGAAAGACAAAGCTTTGTTTGCAGACTTTCTCTCAAGAGCAACTTAAACCTAGCAGGGCCGCGATGACATCACAGCTTTTTGGGCTGCCTCTTCCACCCCAACTGTTGAAAGTTTTATCATGTGCACTAAACAGAATAATTTTTGTTTGTTACTCTCAGCAGAGTAGTAAGAAGCTATTGATTCTCTGTAGATTAGTTTTGGAGAAAGCCTCTCATCTTTCCTCATTCACATGCACATGTTCCCTCTCCCCCAGTAAAGCATGGATGAGGAAACCAAACGTAGCAGAAAGCTGAAGTTTTCTCTGGCAGGTTTGCCAAGAAGCCCTAATGAAAGGGGTCAGTGAAAGTCCCCATATTCCCATTGATCTACAAGCCACCATTCCCAGGACTTTCAAAGGAAAAGCCAGGGAAAGCAAAGAGGTCTCAAAGCCGCTTTTTACTCCAAGCTCCAAGCCCCAAGCAGCTACACTGGCGATTGTACAACAGAGAGCAAGTCCTGGGCAGACAGTCTGGTGGGCTACTGTGAAGGTCTGGCTGGGCACATTTAGTCAGAATGGGACACAACAGGATTTTGCCAAGCACCCTACACTGCACCAGCACCACTGGACAAGGCTCTGGGATGCAGGAGGGGGCACCTCCTTCCCATAACCCACAGGCCACTATGGGGGCAGGAGCCGTGTGACAGCTTCCACTACCAAATCATCCCTTTGACTATCACTGACTATCACTGCTATCATCAGAAGCATTTGTTAGAATTACAGTTCCATTTAATTCATTATCAGTGCCCCAAGAACCCAGGACCCCACATCAGCCCCAGTCCCAGGATTGGCACACAGCCCTGCCTGCTCTGCCTGCCCATGGAGGCCACCAAGCTGGGCCCACAGCCCATCCTGGGCTCCTCCTCTCTGCAGGAATGCGCCTGATGCCAAGGCCTGGGGCTGTCCCCAGCTGTCTCCCTCAGGTCTTTGTTCCCCAGGGGATTCCCATCCCCAGTCCCCAGAAAGCAGGCACTCCTGCATGTATTTCTTTAATTGTCCACTTAACTGCTTGTATTCATGGTTGGGATTCTCCTTTTCTCTTGTTCAAGTATTTTAAAAGTTTTTCATTTTCATTGATCTTCATATGTGCATGTAGTAGCTTAAATGTGTGCTTCCCTTTTCCTATGGTATATTACAAAAGCTCTTTTTGCCTTCTGCCACGGGGCAGAAAAAGAAAATCAGCCTGTTTATTCCTGAGAAAAGAAGGACTGTAGAAAAACATATGCTCCCTCAGTATCTCTCCTTCACACTTACAGAGACATCTTGTTCTGCAGTGATCCTGATGCCAAGCACTGGGATGTCAGGCTCAGAATGGCTGGGGAAAAAAGTTTCTCTCTGAAGCTCCCCTTGAAATTTGATTAAACTATCAACTCAATAAGGATCAGCTAAGTAAAACAGCCAAAATAAGGCAAGGATTACAAGTAAAACAGCCCAAAAAAGATTGCTGTCAGTCTTAATAGCTGGCAGGCAGGAGTCTCCTGGAGTTCTCCAAGAAGCTATGGCACGAAAGACCAGGGGATACTGGATTTGACCAAGCATCCTTTTCTCTGTGGTCCTGGGAGTTGGTGGGATCTGTTGTACCCACATTTGTTTTCTGCTTTCCATTGGCTTACACCAACAGGAGCACTGTGCAGAGGTAATTCCAGGGTAATTCCCTGGAACCTCTAAACTCTGTAACTGAGATTTCTTAAGGGCAAAATGTGAAAGCAATTGTGCCTTCTCCAGGAAAGGTTCATCACATATTATACAGCGTTCATAGGAATTTTCCCAGTCATCAATTGCAAAACTTTGCCAAACAAACTTTCAAGATGCCAGACCCATTTCTCCAATTATCACTGTCAGAAATCTAACGAACTGCATACAACGGTGACTGAAGATCTCGACCAAATAAAAATTTTCATTTATTTCCCAGCTTTTGATTGAAACCCTAAAACTTTCCATACTGCAATTTCAATCAGCAACTTAGGGAGGCAGGGGGGGGACCCACATTATTTCTAATGAAGATCCCCTCAGAAGATTCAAAACCTTTACTCAACCACCTAAATATTTGGCACAGCGCATCCTTGCAAGCCTGAAATTATTACTCTGTTTGCTATGGTTTCTTTTATTGTGCTATTATGCAAGACTCTTGTACTTTGTCATTTGTAGCACATTACCTCAGACTTGTCCAGGTACTAAGATGGACTTCTGGGATGATCAGGGTAATGGAGAGCCTATCATATGAGAAGACAGAATGAAGAGCTTGGCTTGTTTAACTTGGCAAAATAAAGGCTGTTAAGGGATCCAGTTGCTGTGTATAAATATATCACAGAGGCAAACATCAGGGAGATGGGAGAGCCATTTCAACTAAATGACAGTGTTGGCAGTGGAACCCAATGGCATAGATTGGCCAGAATTCAACCTATGTGAGAAACCAAAAACAGGTCCTCACATGGGGCAATGAGATTTGGGAACAATTTTCCCAGCTGGAGAAACAGCAGCAAAACTCCTAAATGCACTCACAGTGGAACTTGATAAGTGTATGAAGGGGATTATAAAACATGATTCCTGCAATATTATAACAATAAATTTGATGACCCATTAGATCCTTTCCAGTCCTCTGTTGCCATATAAAGCTATAATATCTCATGCAGATTCTGTAAACTTCAATAATCTATGCTTCAAAACAAGATATGCTAGCATACTTTATATGTTTCAAGCTATTTAAAAACAAAACAAACCAAACCCACAACTCTAACCAAATAGTTCAGTTTAGTAAGTGTATTTGTTCAGGGTAGGGATAAAACTTAAAATAATTTTCTCTCCCACGACAATAAATTCAATAGAACCCAAATATATTACAAAATAAAAATATTTTACATTCAGTTGTCCACCACCAAAATTCCTAAGATTATTGATAATTAGTTCTACTTGTCATCTAGAACTGTTTAAACTTTATTACAATTTTTATGAAATATTTTATCCATGGATTTAAAACCTTTGCAGCTGAAGTTCAATGGTTATTTATGGTATTTTGCTCTAAGCTATAAATTAATTAAGGACAAGAACATTTTTGTGCTAATGCATTTTATGCTGGAGGGTATCCAAAAGATATAGCCAAGGGAACAGAATTAGGATTGTTTCTAATTTATGTTGGTCATAGCATGGGTTGAACACATGAGAGGGAAGACTTTTTTTAAAAACAGAGTCGTCTGGTTTTGGAGATACTTCATTTTTTCATGCTTAAAAGGTTTCTTATGCTGAGCTTGAAGTAAAAACCCATGAACTCTACAAAGCAGAAAATTTCTTGGGTAAAAATAAAAGTTTGTAAAAATCTACTTCCACCAAAAGCAGTAAAATAGTTACATAAAAATTAATAATTTATGAAAAGTTCTTCTTTCTAAATGCAAACCCACCCACATACACACAGAGAGCCCCCGTGACTGGGACCAAACTATAGCCATGACAGTACTACACATAGTTTCACTTTCCTGTAGCTCCTTCTTGAAACTTTGATGAAAATACCAGCATGCTATCTTCATATAAAGTGTACTGGCTCAGTGAAGGCAAATTTTACTATGAAGATACCCCAAAATTACTGTAATATCATATCTAATGGTAATTAATAATATCAAATTCTGATTCACTCTACTCTCAACTAAGATGCTTCACAAACCTAGCTTGAGGTTTCCTGGGCTTATTAGCACTTCACTGTCTTAGCCAGCATTAAAATTAGTAAAAAAATCTCTCACCACTTTCTTGTGAGCAATGCTGAATTCAGCTCTCAAGATTCAGCATTAGATACTGAGGAAGAAAGGATCCAGGAGAATGGAAAGCATGTCTCCATTGTCATCAGTTAACGGATGGCTTAGGACCTGAATTACTGACTTCTAACATCTTTTTCTATCTTATATAAAAATTCTTCTGAAAGCATTCTAACTTTCTGACTTTAATCAAAGACAGGGACAATCAATTTACATATATCTACATAACTTTGCATGCATTACTTCATTTTAAATTTTTTTTAATCATATGCATATTCACTTATATTGTGATGGAACATCCACCCATCCATCTTTTCTAGCCTCTTGTTATTCAACATCCTTCTTCCATGCCTCTTCACATCTTTTTCTCTCAAGTAAACAAATCGAAAGTTTTGCTTTTGACTCTGACATTGCTGGTGATTTTCATGATAGCCTTGGTCCCTACTCCTATTTGTGCTGGTTTTGGCTGGGATAGAAGTAATCACAGGAGCTGGTATGGGGCTGTGTTTTGGATTTGTACTGGAAACAGGGCAGATAACAGGGAGGTTTTCTTTACTGCTGAGCAGAACTTGCACAGAGCCAAGGCCTTTTCTGCTCCTCATCCCACCCCACCAGTGAGGAGGCTGGGGGTGCACAAGGACTCGGGAGGGGACACAGCCAGGGCAGGTGACCCCAACTGACTAAAGGGTCATCTCATACCCTATGGTGTCACCTTCAGCATATAAAGCTGGGGGAGGAAGAAGGGAAAGAGGGGGCATTTGGAGTGATGGCATTCATCTTCTCAAGTGACTGACACCCATGATGGGGCCCTGCTCTCCTGGGGATGGCTGAACACCTCCATGCCCATGGGAAGTGGTGGATGAATTCCTGGATTTGCTTTGCTTGCATGTGCAGCTCTCGCTTTTCCTGTTAAACTGTCTCTATTTCATCCCACAAATTTCCTCACTTTTACTCTTCTGATTCTCTCCCCATCCCACTGTAGGGAGGAGCTGAGTGGCTGTGTGGGGCTGAGCTGCCAGTTGGGATTAAACCATGACGCCATTATATATCTGATTAAGGATTTAATCAGAAGAGAGGCATTTTTCAAGTTCCTGATTTGCCTCCATGTGACACATATACATCAAAACAGCCATGTTTCACCCTCAAACTGCTACTTTTGTCTCAAGCAAAATTACTTCTTGATTTGAACAGAAACCGTCCACATGCTTTGAACTCTTTCAGAAACAAATTGGTAATGAGTAAATGAA
The DNA here is from genome assembly GCA_034509185.1 of Euphonia xanthogaster. NCBI lineage: Eukaryota > Metazoa > Chordata > Aves > Passeriformes > Fringillidae > Euphonia > Euphonia xanthogaster. The sequence goes on along the minus strand of JAYDZK010000169.1, from coordinate 82,056,765 downwards.
GACTGATCAATGTTCAGAAGACTGATATTCTGAAATATTTTCTCTTACAGGAGAAAAATGTCCATGCTAATTTTAAGAAAAAAAAAACTTGATCCATATTCAAAAGAAAAAGTTATATACTGTCTGACACTAGATTCTGGATTTACATATTATTCTGAGAAATTCTGATACAATCCTCACAGGCCACATTATTGTGCTCATGTTTGTGTGTCAGAAACAAGACATAGTTCACCAAGAAATCTCCAGCACTGTAGGTTTTAAGTCCCTATTGTGGCTGGTCAAAGTATAGTAGAGCCTCTGTAAGGGCTGCTAGTTTCTGTGCTCCTCTGAAATATTAGTGAGAAACAGTGTAAGGATGGACAGAAAGTGTATGATACTAACTCTACATTTAGAGCCCTGGACAATAATTTCATGTGCTTATGTGCTTCCTTTTTTGTTTGTTTTCATTTCCTGTGGAAGACAAATCTGTTCTCAAGGATCTCTCAGTTATCAGATGATTTCTGTGCATCATGGCAGCCAGAGAGCATTTGCTTTGGCTTTCCTTGGTCATCCACAGCTCAGGGATCTGAGCTCTGCAGGGCTCTGGCACTGACTGCCTTTCATCCTGGCTGTGACTGGGAAGAGAGCCAGAGAGGTGAGTGATGCTGACATCTTTCAAACCCATAGAGTTCTACAGTTCCAGAAAACTAGTCTATGCTCCTATCATATTCTGGCACCTGCTCTCTTTTGCTGATTATTGTTCCTTTACATGGGCTTTGAAGCAGTCTCCACCAACAAACAGAACAGGATGGTTCTTCACACGCTGAGGAGCAGAACTACAGAATGCCTTCTCCACGAATGCAGAAGTTAGCAAGACTTGGGAGGAGACATTCTTGGCACAAATACTCACTTATGGTTGCTACCCAGATAAACCACATCAGGTTAGGGCAATCTCTTGAACTGAAAATAGCTGGAGACAGAAAGAGTGCTTTGATGAAGTTTCAAATCCTTGCCATGCACTTGCTTTCCCCTGCTGGCAGTTTTCAGCTGCTGGTTTGTGTGTTGGTTGGTTTGTTTGCTTGCCCAGAGTGGAGCACAAATGCAATCCGCAGCTGCCACTAATTATGCTGCAGAGTTCCTTGCAGCTGATTGAATTTCAGGGGCTCACACAGAGAAGCCTTGAACCCACTTTGGGAAAACCAGTGGTGGCTTACTACTAATTCAGTAGACTTCCCTCTCTTCATCTGATTGCTTATGACAAGACATGGAAGTAAAACTGAAGGACTTGATGCTCAGCTATTTTAAATTACTGTGGCTTGGCTGGTACCCTTGAAAGCAGGCTTCTTTGTCCCACTGTAGTTCTGACATGAAAAACATACTGTTATCACAGCAAGGATGGTTTATTGAACTGTTTTGTTCAAATACAAAGGACTTCTATTTTTAGCAGCAAAACTGTAATTCATACCCTACAACAACATAAGCCAACTGTATTCTGAGCTGAGGTACACAAAAAATTATAATTCCTCCCGGCAGGTATCTGGAGCTGACTTATGCTAGTCTTAAAACACAAAAATTTATTGCCATTACTAAGCAGCTCAAATGTGAAAGTTATTCTTGCAAAACAGTCACTAATGAGCCTGCAAATAAGAACAGAGCAGCAGGGAACTGCAAAGCGTTATCTCAAAAGTACTTGCCTCACCCTTAAGTGAAATCCAAAAGCAACTCTTCCCATGGACAGAAAAGAAGGGCAGAGCACGTTGCTTGTTGCTGAGCATGTGAACAAATTGCATACCATAGCTCAGATGTCACAGCACTTTTTCAACAACACTTTTAAGCTTCTGCTAATGCCTCAAGCACCTAAAATTAAAGGTGAAATATCTTGGATAGGGAGGATCTTAATCTTACGTATCTTTAGATATTTATATTTATTGATTTAACAGTTTTTCTCAGAAACTGTTCTGTTGAATTAGTGCTGGAGCTGCAAGTTTTTAAACAATCTGTATCCAAATTTTTGTAAAGCCAAAAAGACTATTTAAGATAAAAGTAACGGAAACATAAATTATGTTTTCAGTGCTACAATTTAAAAGTGTAATGAGTTGCTTCTTAATAGCAGAACAATCTTATATCTGAAATCATTAGCAATGTTCACAGTGCATGTCGCAACTAAAATTCCATTTAAGCATATTTTTTAAATTATCTCTTCTTTCACTTAGCCATTTTGTTCAAGAATCCCTTTCTCATGGATGGGTTGGTAAAATATGCATCACTCAAAGCTCTGCAAAGAATGCAGCCTCTGCTCTGCTTTATGTCAGATCATTTCATCAGCTCTTGGAGAAGGATTTGAAAGACATGTTGGCAGACGAAAGTCTCTTGGTTTGCTCTAAAACTGTGATTTTCAAACTTTAACAAAACACGCATTGAACACAGGGCATTGAAAACTTCTGAAAGAAAATGGGTGCTGATTTTTGCTTCCTGCTACCATTTCAGGATGGAGCTGCCTCTGAGGTTCTGTTTCACTTACAGGAGTGAGCAGCTCCTGGGGCTCTAAGGCACCACCACAGCCCTTTCACAGGAGAGGAAGGCCAAGGAATTCATCTGGTCAGTCCTCACAAGCTGCAAATTCCAATGCTCTGCTTTTGCATGGAGAAGCGTAGAAGGCCCTGCAAGGCCTGATATTCCCACAAACATAAGAGTTGTGTGCTCTATTCTGCTGAAGACGAGGGCTCAAAGCGGTTCTTTGAGTTTCTGGTTGGTTTGCTGGCTGTTTACAGTTTAGTTGTTGATGTATCAAGAAATTTTGGTTTCTTTTTTTTTTTCTGATGGAGCTTAGAATTGCCTGTATGAGTTTTTTGCATTACTCATTGAATTGCTGTTCAACAAAAAAACGTCCTCCAAAGCCACATATGGTTAAAATTAACTTTTTTTATTGGCTTTTTTTTTTTCTTGCTTACATGTTGCCTTTTGAAAAGGAGATAGTCCTGTAAAATCATGTGCCCAATTGTGCTTGTAGCTCTAAGCACTGTTTG
>JAYDZK010000169.1:82002427-82053660 GCA_034509185.1 Euphonia xanthogaster | reverse complement strand
CCATAAGGAACTGAGAAGACCCAATGAGGTGTCATTAGCTTCGACTCATCTGACTGAAGGATCATCTGCTGTGCTCATTAATGAAGGTACTTCAGGTGGAAACACTGATCCCTGAGATTTATTAAAATTGTCTGTGTTGTATTTACTCATCTAATTAAAAGAGAAAAATGAAAGTAGATGGTAAAAAAAGATGCATACAGAGGATATATACTAAAATAATGCCTAAGAAACTAACTCAAAAAATCAGTTTAAACATGTGTCACAAAATTTTTTTCAATGCTAGAATTTTCCAGTGTTAGAAAATGCTTGGAAAAATAGCCTCTCTAGCTGTAATCTCAGAGAAGTCTGATTCAATAATAATAAAATATAGCTTTATAATGCAGAAATGTTTTATGTGATTGTTCAGATGATCCCAGGCACTTGGTGTGCTCAGGTGAATGTGACATGAGGATTACATCTCAACTAGGAGATTAGGCAGTGCCAGGGCTTGGTCAAAATTTTGGCATGGACTAACTAGGGGTCTTCCTAGAATGGTTCAGGAGTTAGCCCTGCTTGGGGATTAGCCTAGCCAGAGTTTGTCAGCCTGAACATAGTGAACCTGTTCTGAAGTCCATGTTTAATAATGTAGGTATGACCAGCTGAGGGTCAGAGAACCAGCATTGGCATTGTTTTGTGTCACCCACATATTTTTAACTGTTTCTGTGTGGCTTTCAGACAGTGAGAAGTGGAAACAGAGATTTTTGCTTTACAGAACTGCAGCAGAACTGCAAAGCCCTGGCTTTGTAGAGGAGGGCAAGCAGGTGAGGAACACTGAGAGAGATGGCACAGTTAGATGGAATGAATCTCTTGGGGGAGTGCAGCAGGGAGAAGAGGAACAGCGAGCATGGTAAAAATATGGGAACAGCAGCTGCCATAGCTGTTTCTACAAGAGCAAAGCAGGTTGAGCAAATTGCCTTAGGAGCCTGCCCTGTGCCCAAATCCAAAGGGAAGAACTAAGACAGTTTTGCAGGGAAGTGTGGTACCTTGCAGATGGGTGAAGTTGGAGAGTTGCAGCTATTAGAGAGGAATTGGAGATGGAACACTTCCAAAGCTAACAGCTGGAAGATGAGCTGAGGTGGATGCTGGGACCTAGAGAGAAGCCCAGCCTGCTTCTCAGGCAATGGTGAATGCCAGACAGTGCAATGGCACAAATCTTACACCACAGAAAGACACAAACTGAGATAATTCTGATTCCAAATGTGAAGCAGCTGAAGATTGAGATAAATTACTAATAAAAGCATATTTACCCTGGCAAAGTGTTAGTATGATTGTTGATTATTTTCTGCCTGGCAGAGAAAGGCAAGAATTCCATCCCGCAGCAAAGGTGATGACCAGTATTTATTGCTGGCAAAGAAATCCTGACAGACCAGATACAACAGTATCACAAAAGGACTTATCACTGCACTGTCCCTCACCAGTGACCCTCCCTAGCAGCTAGAGCCATCATGTTAACCACACATCTTTTGCCACCATGGCATAGGCTCTGCTGAGGAAGTACTGTCGAAACAGAAAAAGCAAGGACTTTCTCCTCATTTTGTTTTGAGTTGTAAGCTGAAGCACCAGAGGAAGAGCGTTTCTTAACCCAGTGGTGCACAGAGGTGCTCTCTGGAAATGCCTCAGTCACCTGCAATAGGTGACATAGCAGGAACTGGGACAGCTTTCAGCATGTGTGGGCTGTTCTGAGAAGTTAGTTACCAATCTCTACCAGGTATCTTTTCACAAGATATCCTTGGTGGAATGCTTTTCTCAGTGGCTCTTAGCCCAGCATAATTTTCACAGGAATGGCAAAAGTCAATTTGCTGCCATAGAGCAGTTTCCTGGCTGAATTTCAGTAGATCACTCTGGAACACAGAGACATCAAAGCTCTTCAGCAAAATGGTTATGGGATTGTTTTCACATGGGCAAGCAAGAATTTTCTCTCAACTAATTCTTGGAAATGCTCAAAGCATTCTAGCTGAAACTTCCAAAAACAATTCAGACTCAGCCAGACATCCAGCCTGAACAACTGAAGTTTGGCAAAGCTGTAAACAACTGGGCTTCATATAAGACTAGATTTTTAATGAAAAGTGTCAGGCAAACTTAGATAGGGCTTTGTTATCAGCTTGCTCTGCAGTATGTGTTCTCTTCTACATCCCAGCCTAAAATTTCATTTGTAAATCAATGGCCATGACTGTTATATTATAGTGTTTTGATATAGCATTTCATAGCTGCTCACATTTATACTTCAAATTTTTATTTACTGTGAATTACCAGTTGATTATATATATTTTACCAATACTAAAGCAAACCTTCAAACTAAGAGAAATCCATCAAGTGCCACCATTAACAAAGTTTCAAGTTTTTGTCTAGATAAGAGAAATCTGTCAGATGCATCTCGTGGAACACCTTGATTTTTACCAGTTTTTTCTTGACTTTAAGGAAGGACTTGCAAAGAAAATTTAAGAGAAATCCACTGAAGAGAGTAAAAATGTACCTAATGTTGATAAGACTGTTTATCAACAAATCCATTCCCTCCCTTCTGTGTTCTAAAAGAAGTATTTTTAAAGTTGCTAAAAATAAAACCAGAGGTTTTATTAAATAAATTAATACATTTTTGTTTGTAGTCAAAACATCACGGGGGTGTCTGTTCTGACTTTCACTATCTTATTCTTGGTTGATTTTGTGGTTTCTTAGAGAATACATGAAAGAAGGATGTGGTCATGATCTGTGAGCTGACATACACAGCACATTCTCAGACATGCTCTTAGAAATTTCTAAATATTCCTTATTATTATTTCAGCCAAACTTGCTAAGTTTTTTTTCTGTATTTGATCTGCAAATGATGCCTATTTTGGCAGCACTCAAAAATATGTAAAAATAATATAATGTCTGCAGTTTGTGTTTTCCTGCCTGCAGTGCTCTATGACAGCATTTTTAAGATGAACCAGTCTGACACTGCCAGACTTTTGTGCAATGTCCTTGGGAATTTTGACCTATTAACTACAGCAGATTTTTAATGCAAGCTGTTTCAGGCAGGCTCATTTCCATAAAGAAAGTGTTTTGATTTGAGGGGTCACACAGATGAAATGCCACTTGTCAGAGTTAGAAACCAGATGATTCCACTGAACTGCAAGACAGAATTGAGAAGTTTTGTCTTCCTTGAGAAATCTGTGGAAAGGGAGTTGCACCAAAAAGAAAATGGATCCAGTATAACACAACAGTGCCTATATGATGTATTTCTTGAACTGTCAAACACTACATAATCAAATATCATCACCTGACACAGAAAACTGAGGTTCACTTCTTTCTTCATAGAATAGTGACACTGTATTATTTATTTGCATTGGCAGGTATGGTTTTCAATGGTGGCTTTGTGCTTGCTTAGGTTCTCTTTTTGCAGAGAAATGGGAATATGAGGTTAACACCAACATTCTCCAGCCATAAATCAGGTCCCATATGCCCTAGAGAAGGGCTAGGACATCTTCACACTACCTGTAAAGGCTCAAGGATGTGCTTTTCTCAGCCCCTGGTGTTACAGCTTTGCAACCATCCTGCTGCTTGCCTTGTGTGGATTCCCACCACAGGGGAACTAGGAGCACAGCAGTCTGATTAGAGCCTGCAGCTGAAATTATGCTGGGCAATTTCTTCTAGTAAACAATTCATTCTGCCTAAAAGAATGGGTTTGAGTACTCTGAAGCAGATTTGGGTCAAATTCAGCATAAAGTTGAAAAGAAACAAGAAATGAAAATGAAATATATGAACTGAAGAAACAGTTCCTTTTCCAATTTCTGATATTTTTTTCCCCACACTAAGAGCAAAAGAAGTCAGAGGTACTATGGGAGGAAAGTAGAACAATTTTAGAGAAACTTATTTCTCTGCCTTCTTTTACCAAAAGTCCCAATTTTCTGTCAAAGCCCAGTAGTGTCTTAAATTCATGCAATACAGAAACTGTTTTTCAAATTGTCTGTAGGATTCAAAAATGAGTATTTGTACAAAAATGTGTGAATTTTGGGTCACAGGGAGTCAACCAACTCTATCACTTTGCATGTAGCTTTGGGTCTTCCCAAGTGCTAGCTCTTGCTCTATGAATATTTAAAGATTTCACACAAAGTTGACTTTTCTCCTGCAAAGTGAAACAGTCAAAGTATTTTCCTGGGAGATGTTTTAATGTCTATACTGTAGTAAAAAGGTACTGTAACCTTTTCCTTTCTGGGTTGTTTTGGTGATTTTTTTTCATGGTTCCAAACTCCCATTTTTCTTCTTGTTCTTTAAATTTTGATAGATGAGACCCATAATAAAAGCAGTATTTTGAAGTCTAGCAAAATATTAAATCCAAACAACAGCTAATGGATCTCACTGCAAATCCTAAAAAAAAAAAAAATCCAAAACAAACAAAACCAAAAACAAACAACCAGAAAACATAGCAAAATATTCATTTGTTTTTCTTTTTTTTAACTCTGTCATCAATCAAAAAGAAACAGATACAATTATTTTTTCTGAGAATTTCTCTGGAGGACTAACTGAGCAATGCTTTCTTCTCACTTTACTTTGTTTCTCTCTCTTACATGTTGACTGCTTACCTGTCCTCCAGCTTCTTCTTTCTAACAGATATGGATGCTCAAGGACAGAACTGGAAGCACTGCAAATGTTCTTGTTTTCTCTCAGGGAGGAAAACAGTCCTGCACTTGTGAATAGTTCCTTTGGTGGGTGGATCAGCATAGTATTACTGTGTGCTTGATTATGATATGAAAAATCCTATGGACCAAGAAATCAAAGCCTGTTTGCTACAGAATTATACATTAAGATGGATAAAATAACTTTTATGTTGGCTATGGTAATAAATAGAATTAAAACAAAAAATATAAGGTGACAACTAATGTAAAATATCAGTTGACATACTGCAGAGCTATATATGCAAAATTATTGTTATTCCCAGGCTCGGGTGCCCATTTTCTTAGGATGTGGGAGAAGGAATGAAGGGAAAGAAGAGGAGCTGGTGCTGCACCATTCCCAGGTGAGAGATGGGTGATGTGCTCTCCCAGCACACGACCTGCCTGCAGCCCTGAGGCTGCTCCATTACAAGGGACCAGTGAATGAGTGCACACTTGCAGAGTTGCACTGTCATGCAGGTACAGCCACAAGGAAGGCAGCATTTTCATCCTCAGGGAGCCTTGAGAGACAGTTGATGTTGGGGTGAACTGAAATGTTATCTGTCAGCTGTAGCTGTCAGCAAAAATATTAAAGGAATAGCAGCTGCATCATGCCACAAGCAGGGGAGTGGAGCAGCCGTAGCTCCAAAATAGATTCTAGAGTCAGACAGGAGTTTTCTTTTCATGAACTCCAGTAATAGTCAAGGACCATTTATTTTCTAAGCTGCTTTGAGCCAGTTGATAATGCTACTGCTTTTAAAATGTTTTAAATATTTGAGATGCAAGTAAAGAAGAGCTATTTAGAATAGGATGTATTGAAAGGTATGTTACTAAAGCTTTAATTTGTATTTTTTCCTATTAATTGTTTTCTGCTTCTGTAGCTTTAAATGTGCCCTCACCATTTTATTCTGTAAGTTCTGATACAGCAATTAAACTGATGTAACAATAAAAAATCACAACTATGTTTCTCAGCTGGAAGAAAAATTATTGGCTTAATATAGCTTCTGTAGCATTTATTCTTTCTTTTCAGTTAATTTAATTAATAAGATACTAAGTTATCCTGAAGGTATTTATTAAAGAATAGCATCTTACAATCTTTTTGGATAGTCATTAAAGAAAATAATAACAAGCAGTGGTCTCTTCAGGATCTTGAATTCCAAGATAAATGCAATAAAGTTTATGGCAGTGTGTTATTGTTTACTGCTTGGAAAAACTTATGCAACAGCAGAATACTGCTCTGATTTTTGAGCTGCTGCTAATGAAGTACAACCAGACAGGGTACAGTTGTTATGAGTCAGGAAATGTGGATGTTCCTGGACAGAGGCCAGGGGGGCTTAGACACAAAGGGATGAGATGTATATGCATCCTTTGGAGGAAATACACTAGGTTGTTTTGAAACATCTCAAGCTGCCTGATCCAAGAAGCAACCAAATGACCACCCAGAAAAGAGGTTATTACCTCTCACTTTCTCAGGGTCCCTTGTTTTTATATCAGGAAAGCAACAACGAAGTAGGCTGTCCAGGGGAACTTAGAGATCAGATATTAGGTTCAGACATGAGACAGTAGGCTCAAAGTCCTAAGGGCTTAACTTTGTTCTTTCACTATGAAAAGAAGAAAAAACAATCCCACAAAAAACCCCACCAATCCCATACCCCTAAATTAAAAAAACCAAAAAAACAAAACCAAACAACCCAACAACAGCAACAGCAAGAAAACACCGACCAACAAACAACTAACCAAAAAAAAAAAAAAGCCACCTGAAGTGCTACAATTTGCTGTGAGACTTTAAATAAAACTTTTGAATTCATATTCTGCTATAGTATGGTATGAGTTTTTTGTAAGAGAATGAGTGTTGCCACTGTACTCACGGGGAGAAGTTCCACTCTCCACAATGACAAAGCATTTGCTGCTACATTTCAGCACATGGTACATATGCAACTCCCTTTCCTTCTTCTGAGCATACTAAATGTCATCACTGCGGGTCACTATTTTTTAAGTGAAATAAACTAGGATCATTTAAAAGAAACTGCTGATTTCTCTTCCTCTCCACACCTCTTTCTTGCATCTGAATATAAACTGCCCCAGAAGATTGATTTTTTTATTCTTTTGGTAGGCAACTTTTCCTTATCTTCCTGCAACCCTGCCCTGTGTCATTTGACAAAAGGAGACTGCAGCTTTCACTCCTTTCCCCCAGAGCAGGACATGCAGACCATTTTTCTGGGCTGGTAAACCCAGGATGTGGGTGGCTGCTTGGACTTGCACATTTCGCACCTTTTTTTCAAGGGAACTCCCACAATAAAGACCTGAGCTCCCTTACATGAAATCCAAGCAAGGGTCATTTATTACCCCATTCTCTCCTCAATCTGAGAGGGTCACAACTAAGAAATTATTTCCATACCTCCTGCTTTGATCTGGGCTAGTTTTGAGGCTGCCTGTGTGGTTGTCACTGCTGTCACCATGGCAGGGCACAGTGTGGCAGGCCCACGCTGCCCTCAGCCATGTCCCAGCAGCTGTGGCTTCTCCTGAGCAGTGGCTCATCTGTAAGGGTGAGACTCTGCCCTGCTCCCAAACTCACCATCCCCTCTGTCCACTGGCATTGCCAGCCACACAGATTCAAAATCTTGAGAATATCTTCCACAGTTGTTTTTCAGGACATTTTAAAGCATCACGACACCAGATCATCTAGAGATCAGAGACTTCAACTTCCTTGAAGACATCAGAACTGTATTTTCTTCTCATTTTCTCTGGTTTTAATTAAAGCTGACTACCATGTTATGGCAGCTTAATTCCTTGGTAAGTCCTTATCAAAAATCCCAGTGGGCAAGAGTCACTTGAGCTTCACCATTGCTTTAACAAAGCAGGCACAACTGGAGACACTGGTTACCTGCTCAGCTTGCAAGAGACAGGCAGCACCACAGGACATTTCTGTTTTCCAGGTGCTCCTTCTTCCTCCCTCCCTACAGTGGCTCCTGAGCTTTCAAAGAGCTAATCTGGGCAGCCACGTTCAGCTCACCCCTTCTCTCAAAGGTTCTTTTTCCTTCAGGATTATTTTTTTTTCCCAGTGGTCTCCTCATTGTACTAGAGAGCTTGTCCAGAGCCCTCCCAAAACAACAAGCTCACAAGCTGACAGCATCCTCTTTGCCCTGTGAATTACTTCTGGTACAACTGAACCTGAGGGAATGGTTTTGATTTTCCTGAAACACCTCAGTATTTACATTAGTTTGGTTTCCATTCTGGTATGATTTTGTTCCTGTTCTGGTCACATCCCTGGTCTTCCTCCTTCCTTTCTTTGCTGTGCTTTACCACTATGGCTGATTATGGTGACCTACAACTAAGGGCACAGCTAAGCTTCCCTCTGGGGAGCTCCTCTAAAAATACATATTCTTGTCATGCAGACTAATTCAACTTCTATTCCTACTTCTCTCTGCAGAATCTGGTTTCTAAGGAGGGCTATTTAAGTCTTCTTATTCAAAGCTGTTGACATGATGTTCAACACTGCAACATCTCAGTGTCAAAGTCACTACTATGTTTATTCTTGTAACATTCCAGGTTGTTATTAAAAGTGGAAAAGTAACTTGCTGAGAGTCACGCAGGGAGTCACTGATGTGAAAGTCAGCAATTTAACCAGCATTTCTCCTCCCTGGTATGACAACTATCACCTCACATTTTAAGGTAACATTATTTTAAACAACAAAATTCAAACATGATGTGAATATTTTGGAGAGGGAACCTGAATTTAGCAAAGTGTTTCTGATGAATAACAAATCTACGAGATGTGCTGCCACTCTTACAGCCTTGCAGTTCAATCACACTCTTGCAGTGTGATTTAGGCTTTGTTTACATATCTAGTGCTGGTGGTAAGTAAACTAACCCTCCTTGTGTGCAATTATGGTTGCCATATTTCTAGACACTCACTGCTTGTCCCGGAGGGCTTTTGGAGCTGACACCAACAGCCTATAGAATTGTTGTCATTCTACCAATTCCTTAACAAACTGTTGTGTTATGATGAGTGTATTCACTGAGCACTTCTGCAGATTATTCTGTTTGTTTCTGTTTATTTTCCTAGGTTTCTTTTGTGCTAAGATGAGAAACTCATTACACTGTCTACAGCTTTCACATATTTCCCTGGCACTCCATTAGTTCTCCTGGACCTGTAGTGATAAAGGTTGTGTGGCTGATAGTGACACAGAACAGGGGCTAGAAACTTGTATCACTGCAGGGAGCTTGTTTTCTTGGAATGAGGCAGCTGTGCCATTATCACAGAGAGGGCTCTGAACAGCTCGTCCTGGGCCCCCAAGTACCACAGCAGCACAATCCTCTTGTGTAAATTCTGTAAATTTTCATTTGCAAATGGATGGAATTCTATACCAAAGATACTTACATTGCACCCCCTCTATGGTTCTAATAAAAACCTGTTCCAAAATAATTTGAGGTTTTAGAATATGTTCTCTGAAAGCAAAGGAAAATCAGTTTAGGTATTTTTTCTCCAACCCACTAGCTACTTTTGAAACCTCTGCCCATATGGATTCAAGGCAGGGTAGTTAAAGATGTTTACCTGGTAATTCTTGGTTAAGAGGTTTAGAGTTTAGCTTTAAAACACTCAACTTCCTGGCCTCCTGCTAAAGCACTTCTTATCTGTCCTAGGCTGTTCAGGTGTCTTTCAAAGCATGAACTCTTTTTCCTAAATCTCACTAACTTAACCCCACTGAAGCTTATGGCAGATTTTTTTATTAAAAAGGCTGCAAGGGTTTATATGATGAGCGTGTGTGTACCAGCTCCTCCAGTTCTCTCTGCAGCCAATGCTGAGTTTGCTCCAGACAAGTACAATGGGATCTGAGACCTCTGTACACCACCAACTACAAGAATTCCCTCTCCTTTTTCCCTCCATATGTACAGATGATGACAATAGTCTAGTTAAAGTTCCAGTTTTAGGAACATTATTTATCTACCGGGAAGGCTACATGTCTTCAGTGGTTATTCTTATTAGATATAAGAAATCCTATATGGAAAGACTGACTGTCACATCCCTTTGAGTGTCACAAGCCCTCTGCTTTGTCCTTGTTTCATGCTACAATAGTCACTAACAGATAAATTTAGATGCTTCCACAAGTCGGGCTTTTTTACACCAGCCTAAGCTAGTCAGGTTACTAGAACTCCATCTAGGAATCCTGTTTGCCATATGTGCATCATGCTCTGCTCCTGATTAGGATACAATTGGAAAGAGATGTTCAGTGAGAAAAGGAAACTCAGCAGTGGAAACAGTCTCCAGACTTTCCTTCCTCAAAAGCAGCATCTCTGTTATCCTTTCTTATTCACTTACTTTTATATTACTTACATTCTCAGTGCTAGCCTTGCAGCTTATTGGATTACCTGGATAGAATATATTTAACATTTTTCAGAATTGTTTTTGCAGAAAGATGGCACCTCAGCTCTGCCTAAATCTAAATATTTGGCTTTCAAACAGAATGTAGCAGGCAGAAGGAAGAGGGTGTGCACTCTGAAAGCTAAGATAAAATACTACATACAAGATTTTTAGTCCTTATTATTCCTATTTTAGGACATAACACATCAAACACAACAAAATCAAACAAAAAAAAAACCAAACAAATTAAAAAACCCCACTACAGGTGGTTTTTTTGCAATTTTGAAAGTGCCAAAGACCCCTGTAATTTGTTACTATCAAGCCATCTTTTATTCAGTGTATTATGTACTTTGATATACTGATTATCATTTCTTGCAAAATATTCCATAGCCAGCCATGTCCAAAACTTTCTGACCCAAAGATCACAAAGATGAGAGATCTTAGAGTATTTATAAATTAAAAATACTCAAGATCTATGAAAATAATCAAAGTCCTGAGCAACCTAATCAGAGTCTAGAGACGGCTCCACTTGGAGGGTGACTGGATGACTTCTGCCAGCTCCTCCCACCCGAGTTATGGTTCTTATGGTAAATAAGTGGCAGAGGATATGCTACTGTGACCCTGCCTTTTCCTATTTGCACTCTGATGCCTTTTGTGCCTGGGATTCCAGCCTCTGTCTCGTGCCACTGAAGCAGCAGTGTTTCCCACAGGCAGCTGCCTCAGAACAGAGGCTCCCCTGGCACTCAGGAGCCCTGCTGCCGTGTGTGTCCCTCTGTGCACAGGGACATCTTGTTCTGCGCTGTGTTTGACATGCCTCAGGACATCCAGCATGGCATCATTCCTGCCATCTCCTGCCCAGAGTCAAGAACTGGAATGTATCATTTTCTCTGAAGAATTTAATCAGACTGAGGAACTGAAATCCTTATCTACTGGAATAATATGTATGTTTCTTTTCATTACAGAAGTCCTGGTTGAAAAATAAAAGGAGAAATAACACACTATAGAAGAACTACTGCAGCCTTTACCTTAGAAGTTAGATCCAAGAGGCTTTGCAATTATAGATGGCAAGACAAGTGAGATTTTCAGGATAAGTATGAATGACAGACACAGGAATAGAATAACTTCAGCATGAGAAATATATGCTTAATTAATTTTTAGCAGCCCAACACTAAACCAGTCATCATTAACCACATGTTCTTTCCCACCCTTTTGTTTATGTTCTGGTTTATGGCTTTTAAAGGGTTATTTTTTGAACAATCTGGATTATATATTTTTAAAGTAAGTATGTTCTTTGGGACACATAACTAGATAGTGTGAGATTTTATGAATACCCTTTCTACTGTGTTCACCAATTTGAACTTGAGGATAAAATGTGTATGTTTTTTTCAGTGTATATTTGTTGTCACAGTAACTGCAGTTTTCCCAATAAATGGAAATTGCATCGTTTCCTTAGCATTCAGGTTATTGCACTGAAATAGCACCATGAACTCACCATTACTTCTCCCTTCCTGTTGTCAAGTTAGATCTCATTTAGTTGCAGGAGCAGGCACTAAAACAGGTTAGTTTAGATTTGTGTGCATTAGAAAGCTGAAGCAAGTCTGCTTAGCTGCATTACATCCTATGACTCATGCCTGTGTGGGAAAGACCTTATTTTCACAGAGATCTCTTAGATAAACAAGGCAAGTTGGCAGCAACTCGATTACACTGATGCAAGCAGTCTCTGCTTTCTGTTGCATTCATTTCCTTTATATTTTCTGAAAAACACAAGCAGGCTGATAAACTCTAGTGAGAATTCTTCTACCAAGGACACATGAACTTTCATTTTCAATTACTTTTTTTTATAATAGGAGCAGCCTTGAACCCAGTTTCTAAAAAAACCAAACCCAAGTCTGTTACTGCAATAAAATCAATTTTTTTATCAGTTGGGTTTCTTCAAAGTTTGTTAGTGAAGCTGTAGCACTTGCTGTCGACAACCACAACACACTAGTCAGTTAGATACCTCCCTCCCACAAACACACAAGCCTCTAAATTCTGGGGATTTCAGATAGAAAATGGATTTAGATTCCAAAATATCACTTTTACATACGTGCTGGAACAGATTTTTGAACAGCATAAATCACAAAACATTGCACTCTTTGTCACCATTTCCCCAAAAAGGAGAAGTGAAGAAAGTAGCCAGTACTGTATTACAGAACTCTAAAAGTGTGTAAATCAAACTGGACAAGTTTAGTGCAAATTCATCGAGGTTTCTTCTCGTTTTGAAACCCCACCAGTGTATACCTGAATGACTTTGGCCACATCTTGGACAATTAGGATTTTAATTGTAATTTTATCAGCTTTGAAATGAAACTCACTTGGACAAAGTGCAGCAATCTTTAAGATTCATACCCCCCTTTGCCTCTGTCAGCACGCAGCAACCAGACTGGTTGTCCATTTAAGGGAAAAAGTACAAGCTCCAGCCTATTTCCCTGTGCTCTGGATGTGTTTGTCCCACTCCTTCAGCAAAGCATTCTGTTGTGCCAAAAAGCACTTCCTTCCTTGCAAAAGTCATGTGCACATGACCACATATGCTCCCATTTCTGATGAAGGTTTAATTAAACTTTTAATTGTATTTTCTCTGTGTTTCTGAGTGTGTAAAACATTGCCAAGGATGCCACAATCTATGTAATCTTACAGATCGCCTTTACAGCTACAATTTGCGTGCTTTATTTGTGGAAAAGGTTTAGAGAGATAGTCCAGACAAAGCAGAATGAGAATCACAGGGCCAAGCCATCTTGAATTTAAAAAAAAAAAAAGAACAACAAAAAAAAAAGCACAGTTGTCCCAACCTAGGAAGACTTTCTATTTGCACTTATATTAGGACTTATTTTACTATGATGCTGAGAATAAGTAATATAGAAAGTACAGATTATCTCCAGAAGCAGGAGGAGTAGGTGCAAAGACCCAAAATAAAAGGGAAAATCTAATCAAGGTTCATGAATGGCAAGATTTTCACAAACACATGAGGCATCACACATTTTCAACACGATCAGAGACTCTCACTGTCTCTTGTGAACAGAACACCAGCACAATTGTTTCTGCCTTCACCTCAAAGCATAACTGCAGGACCATGTTACAAGTTCTAGTGTCACTAGCTTGGTACAAATGCTGGCTACTAAGTAGAAAAAGAGAGGTTAAAAAAAATCATCATATTTTATGAATTGATTGTTTTCTCAGTTATCCAGCATGCTCTAAGATGAAGAAAAGCCTGTCATCCCCAAATAACTACCAATATTCTGTATAAAATTAGGAAACAACTTTCAGTAGAAAACAATAAGAGAAAGGAAAACAGAAAAGGCTAAAAATGAAAACTACCACAAGCTGAAAAGTTTAGACATTTGAGCTTCTTGTAAAGAAGTATGTAAACATTTCTATACAATAGAATAACCTTATTTTATCTTTCTAGCTTTCAGTTCTTATCCTAGGATAAGAATAAAGGATCCTATATATCCTTTTATATACTAAACATTTTGGTGAAATAGGAATTATGAATAGACGGAGTTTCTTCTCATTTCTAATGTTGTTTTATCTGGCTTTTTCACAAATATTCACTTTATTTCTCCAATTATCATTTTAGATATGTAGAAGGACAAAACCCCTGCCCAAAATTCAGTTTATACATTTAAATAGCAGAGCAACCTGAAACGACATACCTTGAGAAAGGAAGAAACAGGAAATTGGAAGAAAAGTAAAATGTCTCTTAGAAAAAAAAATATTTGGACAGAAATAGAGATGATCTCTTTTGTTAAATGCTCTTGAGGGGACTGGAAATTTATCTGCTAATTCTTGAATACTAAAACCTGATCTTATTAAATTCAAAGGAAATCTCACTCTGAATTCAGTGGCATAAACCTGACCTTTGACTGGTACAGCTCTGAGGCACAGTCTTAATTTCTGCCTGGGGGTACCTGAACTGAGTTAGATAAGATTACCAAAAGACTTAAATTAAGCATGTGTGGAATGTGTGCCAGCAGAAAGATCCTGTGTCAGGAGGAGTTTCACTGATACACCTTTACCAATAGGAAGCTGCTATTATGGAAATGGCTATAGTGGTGAAGTTGTAACCCAGAAGAGCAAAACAGGGCATACCAGCAAAACAGAGATTTCCTAATATTCTAATGCTTAGTCCACAGGCTGCTTCCAGGAAGAACATCCGTTTTTTCAGGAATCTTACTTTGGCTGACACAGTTCTATTAATATGAATGTTTAGTCTTCCCATTTGTGTCAGGTGTGACAGTGAGAGGCACTACAGAAAACTCAGATGTTGTGAGGTGTCATCAAGCTCACTAAAACCAGTAGCATAAAGGGTGTACCAGTAAACAGCAGAGTCAAAGGTCAATCATCTACCACATATGAGCAGGAGGAGCTCAGGAAAATCAAGGCATATGTAAGCAGGGACAGAACAGTGCTGAGCTTTGAAGATGAATTTCAAGTCTTTGAATTTGGTGTTAAAAACAATCAGATCCTCTACAGAGAGACTGAAAGACTGAGGTGATGAAAACACTCAGTGGTTGATGGTGACTGATGGTGACTCAGATGGTGACTTTAGCTGGGACTAGATCAGCTAAAATTATGACAAAATTAATATAATAATGAAATAATAATAATACACAATAACCATAACTATGAAACTATTATAATAAATCAAAAAAGCAACCAACATAGTCTGGAAGTGGATTCAGATTGGAAGGAGTCTTTAGCACCATGAAAGGCACCATCCATTCCACATTTATGTAAATATAAACAAAATCAAAATGATGCATGAGGGAGAAAATAAATGGGTATGCTATGTCTACTTGTCTTCCACAAAAATCACTACGTGTATCGCCAAAACATAAATTACTTTTTGATTTGATATAAAATCGACCTTGGTTTCACCGTAGTCATTAGAAGAATTGGCTATCTTTCAAATATGAAACCATCTGTTGAATAGCCACATTATATATTCCACAGATTTGATTGGAAAATCCCAGAGCCTCTTTGTGGACACCTGTTGAAAAGAGTAATTTTAGCCTCCTCCTCCATTTTGAAGTGGAAAGGAAGACAGATGTATGTAAAACCACAACTCCATGTGTTAGAGTTTGAAGTTGTTATTATTCATTTGACAGTTATCAGGCTAATAATTTGCCTTTTGATTTAAAAAAAACTGGCTAAAAGTAAATTGTGTGTAAAAAGGGAAGTTGTATAACCACACATTACACTGAGCAACAACTAAACCAAGAAAAGGAGTCAATATTACCATAGCATTTTCCCAGATTTTGCCATCCCTACATTTTCAGAAGGTCAAATTTGTCATTTCTCCACAGTTTAGTTTGCCAGATATTTCATTAAAGAGAAGAGGCAGTAATTTTCATTCTAATGTCAAGATGACAAAGACTGTACAAATTATATTGTCTCAGATTTATTTCTCACCATGTAGCCTTCTTATGGAAAAAAAAACTTTCTCAGCATATGCCCTTGTTAAAAAGTAACTCCAAAGTTTCCTTTTGAGACTTAGATTTGGGATACCATAGTGCTTCAGTAACCCCACAATAATGATTATCACATTAAATGACAGTTGCCAAAAAAGTGTTTCTGTTTAGTGCTTTAGTGTGCCCCTTGCTGTGAAATAAAATGTACACTGCCTTACTTTTGGCTTTTAAGAATTTTATTCTATCCTAATACTTACTTTATCATTTCACAGGCAGTTACATTCTCAGTCACCAAGTACAAGTTGCTTCAGAGTATTTTAATTCCATCCAATCCATCCACTGCTAAGATGTGGTATTGATGTCATTTATGTAGTATGCAGGGATGCAACTAGAATTTTTTAGCTAAAGCAAGACATTCTCATCTCCCTGAGGCAGTCCCAGCATCCACAGACTAAGTGTCAAACACCACAGACAGTCAGCACAGAGTCAGTTCATTCCTTCTTTAGGACAAATATTTTTCGTCTGAGACAATTCTACATAAATCTGTGAACAGGGTTTTAGCACAGGGTAAGCGCATTCTTTAAATCTCTGCCTTCACAACTGAATTCATATTGCATATGAACTTACAATCAGTGTGTCTCTTAAAAATCCATGCGCTCTAGATTTTTTTGTTTGCAGAAAACAGCTTTAAAAGAAGTGGCAGGGAGGAGTGGAATTCATTCTCCAATTGATCAAACAGCTTTTGCCAGTTAAGACAAAATAAATCACACTAAGCAATTCCTCCCCTAAATTACACGACCACTATGGGGCCATGGGATATGCATTTCCAACAACAAACAGGCTTCCATCCTGCTGCCAGGGTAAAACATCTGAGAACTGCTTTCTCTTTTATTTTGCTGATAGAAACATACACTTTAACAACAATGACCCAGCTCAAGCACACTGAGGTACAATGAACATAAGGTCAGTCCTTAGAATGGTTGCATTATGCTGCTAATCAAAGCAGCAGAGATTAATATTCATTCTATGTAAATAAGCACAAGAACCAAGAGTGGTTGTCACTAAAATAATACGAAAGGCACCAGGTGTGTCCTGAAAGTCAGCAAGGAAACAAAAAGTACAAACGTGCCGGGCCATGAACTGTTTGGATAATTCTGTTACTAAAAGGTTTCCTTTGATTTATCACACAGGTGGTCACTGTTTTTAATAGCTGCTGGACTATCACTGGTCAGAGATGATATGTATTCTATTATTAAATGTTGATTTGTCTTCTGTCTACATGTAAGCAGATATAAACAAGATACACCTCAAAATCTATACATTTTTTTCATATTACTACTGGCTAGTTCATTATGCTTGTTCTCAGAACTGCAAAAATTATTTAGGCAATGCTTTTCTATCATGAAAACATTAAAAAAACCTCTAAGACTTTTATATCAGCTTTCATCTATTGATATTTCCAAATCATTCAGAAGATTGTTCAAAGAAGGAAAGAGACAATAGACATTAGAAATTTTTTGTAAAAAAAGACACTAGAAAATAAAGGTTATTCAAAAAAAAAAAAAAACAAGATGGAGTGGTTTACTCAGTCTTACCTGTCAGCAACACGGACCTAAGAATATATCCTTCACACTGCAAGATCACAGTAGCCTGTCCCACAGCACTACCGCAAGAATAGAATGATCCAGCTCAGGAGAGCACAAAGACAGAAACTTTTCCCACTTTTCTGGGTCTACCAGCAGTTGAAGTAATGGAGAAAACAAGGTAGAGAGCAGAAGACCGGAGCTGCTTCTCACAGAAATCCCAGGCAGGAGAAGTAGGAGGTATACTCTGTCTGTGTCTCACCCAGACTTTTGTTTAAAAGTTTTTTCAACTGTTGCTAGGTGGTGTTAGGCTTTGGCAGTTTAGTTCTCAGATAGTATTTCCCCTCTTCTGGTCTCTTCACACAGTGTTACAGCAATGACTTTGTTGAGCTCAGCTCGCTTGTGCTATATTTAACCAGTGTTCTCAGCAAGTCAAGCCTGTCAACAGCTGAGAAGTTTGGAGCAGGCTTTGCTGAGTTCCTCAGCTGCTGAATTATCAGTGGATGTTGCACTGCACAGCCCAGCTACTACATTCACTGAAAGATTGTGGGGAAACTGTCAAATCCTTTTAAGGGCTTCCAGTGACTTCACAGGAGTAATTACTATTTAAAGCACTAAGTACAAGATGTGTATTTAGGCATATATTTTAGACTGCTAGAGAAAGAATACTTGTGTTCACTGCAGATGAGTTCAATTATTTATACAGTGAGAATTTTCCTAGGACAAGTAGGAAGTTTATAATTTGAAAGGTATGCACTTCACTTGAGGAAAAATTACACGTGGGAAGAGCTTTTTGCAGCATAATTTCTTACAGAGTTTAAATACACTAAGATGACATGGAGAAATTAATGAAGGCTTAGGGTGGAAAGTTTTCACCGTGATATTTATTCCAAAGACAACCTTTTTCTCCCAGACCAAGAGCTTTCTGCAGTTATTCCTACACTGTCTCTCACTGAAGAAAAGGAAAGCCACACAAATCACAATTGGTTTGACAGACTATTCAGAACACATTGCTCCAGGGCCGTATGCAATCTGATGTATCCGCATTTGCTTCTGGGTCTAATTACTATTCCTAATTCTAAGCCACAAGTCTCTTAATCAACAGACCAGCAGCAACACTGGACAGCTTTCAGCCCACAAACTGTCGTGATATCAAGACTCAAAGATGTTGCAGATCTCAGATTCTAGAGCAAGGTTCTACCATCTCGTAGCAGAACAGCCTCTGAAAATGTCTCTGGCAAGGAAAATTCCCTACCCCAACAACTCCATTCTCATCTGAACAGTACTTCAGAATTAAATGCAGAAAGAGCCTCCTTTGGAAGGCTTTTCTCTAGTGATGATCTAGGGCTAGATGAAGAGGCAGGGAAGAAAGAAGACAGGGAAAAAAAAAGTAAAATGATGCAAAAAAATTCGCTTGTGGATATTTATACATGAGGACGCACCAACCTTGCAGAGCAAAAAAATACTCAAGCAGGTCATAATAACACCCTGCAGTGATGCTGGGTCTCTGTGCAAGGAGTAGGACGGGGAGTGAAAAGGTATCACACTGTGGCAATTTCAACATGCAGGAACATAATTGGCCACAAGGATATGAGATACCAGAGGGTGAGTAAAAGCCCTTACGGGAAGCAGCTGTGGGATGAGCTGTAGCCTGGTGCTCTAACCCTGTCTCTGGAGTGACTTCTGCTTGATCTGTGTCATTATCTAAACAAGCAAGGAACAATGAAAAAATGCTTTCATTCCCAAGTTGCTCATAAAGAGAAAAGGAAGTAAATATTAGGTATTATGTCAAGTAACTGATATTAAGATATTGATGACACATTTATGAAAGCCCCAAACACTTCCATCATGTCAAATATATTTTGTTTTGGAGACCAAGTAATAATCAACAATTTCCATTTGCATTTCAATATTTGACTTGGACAGAATAGTTAGAATGTATTAAAAAAATAAGAAATTTTCTTTTTTCAAAAACAGTTATTTGGAAGATTATTTTAGAGACAAATAATATAGTGGCATAAAGTTTGCTGGTATATGCTTCCACTGAACTGAAGTGAGATACAGATACCCACATTCTAAAATGAATCTCTAACTTAGTTCCCTCATAAAATTGAGGTGCTCTAACCAGATGAGTAACTTTTTGACTATTCTGGCCTTAAATTCTTGCTCAAAGTGTGGTACTAACAGCACTTTATTCATTCAAGAATAATAAATCAGGAAAACAAAACAATTAACTTGGCTTATAGGTCTCAGAAAAAACCAAGCGATTCTCAACATTTCTCTCCCATTAGTTCCTGGCACATTCACTGAGTGGAAAACAATACAACTTCTTAGGAGGCATTCTCTGCTGCCAGCCCTTGTGGGTGAGTTTCAATAGTGACCTGCTGGTGTGAGTCTGCTTACTCTTGTACACTTGCAAACTCACTCCCCAGCTGTGCACCATGGATATAATCCTCTAACACCAGGGGAATTTCAGAAAAAAAATGTAGGTAAAATAGAATAGATTAGGTTTTGCAAGTGAGTCAGAGAATATATAAAGATTGTATGGGAAAGGGTGTAATTAATCAGAAATACTGGAAGTGTAAACTTTTTAACTTTGTACAGTATGAAAATGGTTCTCATCTAAGTTTTTCCCCTACTGAATGATGGAAAAAATAATTATAAATAGACAGGTTGTGGAGGTGAGAAATAAAAGGAAAAACAAAACCATGAAAGAGACTTTTTAGTTTGGCATCCTATGTTAGGTCAATAAAGAGCATCATCCAAAGTCTTAGTGACATCCTCAACTAAGTCTGAAGAGCAACTTTCTTACAATTTATGATAATTATAAATTAAAATTAATTATATATACAATTATGTATTATAATATATAATAATTATATAAATAACAAATAATATAACAACACATCATAATTATATATTTATAAATAAATATAATAACTATAAAATAATTATATGTTCTTATAATTATATAATTATCTAATTATAAATATAATTATATTATAAATATAATTATATTATAAATATATTCTCTTTTAGTCAAGCAACCAAGATAATGGAGTCCAAAGTAAATAATTCTAAGAAAATTTGTAATGGAAGGCAAGTATCTCAGTATTATTTCAATCAAATCACCAAAAGCCAGAGCAATGCAAAAAAAGGGAACAAAATGTGGCACTAGAGAGAGAAGAGCAGCAGCATGACTTGTTGCCATTTTCAAAGATAATGCTAATCACAAATACAGATGAGGGCCTGTCACTGTTCACACAATCATATTTCTTTCTACTTGCATTAAATGAAAGAAAAATTTTTATGATATGAGCTGTTCTAGAGAAATTCCAGGCTTGAGGCAGAAATTACTGGCAGAAAATCCATGGTTTTTATAGAGAAGATCAAAACAGATGTCTTCTTCTGACCTTACTGGTTTCTCTTGACCTTAAAAGGTATGCCTGTAAATAAGATTCTTCTGGAACACATACAATAGTAATACTATGTATTTTTTTCTCAGCCATCCATCACTTTGATGTACAAATATATCTCATTCTCTTAGTCATGGAGGCATTCAGAGATACAGCCTAGTACCTTTGTCCTTTTGAAATATTTTACATCAGCCTTAACTGGACCAATATACTGGGAACAAATCTACGTGAATCGACTTAGAGGTTCTTAACTGTATGTCCTGAAGAGCTCTAGTATGTGTATAATACTGTGTGCGCAACCACTGTGAGTTCTTCATTAATCTGCTCCTTAAAATGCATTGAAGTAATCAATATTTTAGTTTCTAACAAATTCTTTTTTCATTTGCTGGAAAGGTAGTGCACCACAGTTTTGTGATAACCTGCTTTCACACTTATTGCTCACTTCCATAGATCTCTATGATTTTAGACTATGCTACTGCTTTTAGCTTTGTTTTGGCTTTACAGTGTAACTTGTGTTTCCTTACAGACTGTTGGAAGGGAGGGTGTTGAATCATGTTTTGATTATTAAGATCTTGGCTACACCCCCTCAAATCTGTATTTTGGGAGGGATAGGTATTGATTTTTTTAGTTTTCCAGATATTATTGTCACCTTATAAAAGCCGATGCTGCTTTTTAGATGTTAGGCCTGCTATATTTTCATCTCAGCACCTGCTTTTTTATAACCAAAGAAAGGAACATATTTCTGCATTTAGTTCATAGATTCAGTTTAGTTGTCTATTTTATAATCCTGCCAAAAAGATCCCCACCACAGTCACAAACCTCCGGGAACACTTGGAATGTTATAGTATTTTCTGTAATAGTTTTGCATGCTTTATCAGTGAAATAAAACCAGGGTGTCTTTCATTTCAATTCTTCATATGCTGTCTCGATCTATATATTGTCTTCAAGAAACATTTTTTGCTTTTTTTAAAGTTGTAATCTTAATGAAAGGAACATATTAAAAGACATGTCGATTTCAATTACTTTACATTTATTTTTCCATTGTACAAAAGAAATATTGGCATCCCATAAGGTGTCTTTCAAATGAAGTGAGGTGCAGATCAAATCTGGGCCAGTTAGACACACAGCCACATCAAGAACACCAGATGGCCCATTGATGTTTAGGCATAACCCTGTCTCCAAAAAAGACAGAAAAAATAGTGATAACTTTAGAATCACATTTGAACACTTCTGAATCCAAAGCCCCAGAATCTGGCTCTCATTCCAGTTGGGTCAAATGGGGACAAGTAGGAAGCACCAGCCTGTAGGAAAGTGTCAAATCAGACCTCTGGAAATGAAGTAAATCATCTTAGTAGCTTCACTGCCACACCCCAGGAGTGGTATGCAACTTGCTCAAAAACTAAGATAAAAATGAGCTGAAAATAGGCTATTTGCTTTTAAGGCCAGAATAAACTATTTTCATAAGCTAATAGAGCCTCCTACACAGGAAGATTGTGGAATTTTCTTCATGCAAAACAGCAAGTTGCAGCGAATTAAAGGACACCTTTGAGAAAGATTACATAAATCAAACATGGATAATTTGCCACAGCAATGTATAAGTGCAAGAGTAAATTACACCTCCTGTTTCAAGCAAGCCCAGCCTTTGCAGTCTATTTCCAGGTTTGATGTTGGCTGACGACCTCCTAGACCATGATGATTATCCAGTGGCCTTCAACCTCTCTCAATTTGTTCAATTCTAAATAAATTCCTGTGGTTATTAACAACTTTGAAGAGGAAATCTCTTTACTAGCTCCTCCCCAATACAAATTAATAATTTTCAAGTGAAATGAAGAATTCTGAGGTGAAACACAGCAGTGTGTGTAAACGAACAACATTATACAGTAAACACGTAAACTAGGAGCAAAGAGTATTTTCTCCAAACAAAATAGATCATCTGAATTTATTATTAAAGCTGTGAGACCGAAGGGCCGGCTCCCCAAGAGGGGTGGCTCTGTCCTTGACAGCAGCGCCAAGCACTGTTGGATGGCAGCTCTGGTCTGCCATCCCCAAGAGCACAGTGCCACCTATCAGCGTCAGGGTTAACTCATCGTGGGACAGGACAGCGAGAGGGAGTTCTGTTCTCCTCACCGAATTCTGCACCATCCCTTGCCTCCTTGCTTGGTTTTCTCCAGGCTAGGGGGTGGGGGGAATTCTTCTATTGCACATCCCCAGATTGCAGCTATGTTTCCTATAAAACACTGGCTTCTGTCATCCTCTCAGTGCCATGAACATGGCTCACTACAAGCTCAGACTGGTTACATCCTACTGCAATAAAGACATTGTAAGCCAACATTCATTTCTTTAGTGCTTCTCCAGATTTTACTGACAGGAGCCTAAAGTCATTATTACCTTATCTGTGGATCTGTAGGGCTCAAACTGCTGCGGAGAAAGAAGTGCCTAAAACATATATAAGCATCCCAGTAGTTTAAAAACAGGTATTGGAGTCCTCTATCTAGGAACAGCTAGGCAGAAAGAAGTGGTCTTTCCCAGTTTTGTGTCCCTGGAAGCCTCAGGACAAGATGTCCCAGAGATAAACCATAGATGTATTCCAGTTGTAAATAATAGTCCAACTAACTTTTTCCCATAGAGCTGTTTCCAGTCCCATGACCAAACTGTACACAAGTACCTCTCAAAGACAGTCACAACATTGGTGCAAATAATTTGTGTGCAACTGAGCAGGAGAAGAGGGAAGGGATAAGGTGTTTAGATTCAGGCAAAAATCTGTGCTTGAGGAATATTTCTGCAAGGGGTCAGAGGCAGAGTTTTGAGATTCAAGCTTTTAATCTCCATGAAGTATCAAACACATGCCATTTTTAATGTAAAGGAAAAGAGGATATATGCAAAATAACCTTATTGGACATCATTTACATTTTCTGGTTTTACTTTCACAGATGTGGGGAAGAGGAATCTGCTTTCTTCTTTCCTTTATTTAAAATGTGGTGAACAATAATGAAGAGGGCTCAGTTAAATTGGTGTTCCAGTAACTTGCTTATGAAAAGACATTGCTTGCCAGTGATAGACAAAAGTACTTAAAAAGGACTTGTTTTTAAGCAGCGCTGTTTAGAACAGTGCCCTAAGCACAGCATTTACTGGGGAGTGTTAGGAGAGATTAATTTCCCTTTTGTATTGACTGTTGAAAGGGCAGGATAATATAGATAACAAAATATTAATAGTAACAAGTGCAGGTGGAAATAGGAAATCTGGGGGGAAGGAAGGTTCTATAGCTTTAAAGTCTGTTTTGCCCATACTAGCATACAAACTTTCTGTATATATTGGCACAAAAACTATAAAAATACTTTTGTTTTGGTTTGATTTTGGAAACAGCGGAAGGATTTCTATTTTTAAATCATATCTATTGGAAAACATCCTCTGTGAAAAATCCCCAAAAGCTACTCTTGTTATTACCAGCAAGTCATCAGTTGGGATTACAGAAAAAGTTTGAACTATAACATGTTTGAGCTGAATATAAAATCTGCCACCTTCATTCTGACTACAAAGCACTATGCTGGAGCACCCATCATGTGTGACTTACTTAAACCATATGTTCATCATGCCAAAGAGCAAACTAACAAATCTAAAGCTCTTTCTTTTGTATGTAGAGTGTATGCAAGTGCTTAGGAAATCTATCTGAACCAAAATCTGCAATGAATGTCTGATAATCTCAGTACAGACTGGTGTCCAATACCTTTCTACTAACACAAATTACTTAGATGAAAATCCCTCTAAGTTGGAAGAAACTACCTGAGACCCCTTAGTTCTTATAATTAGAATTCAATTTTTTAGAGAAAAAGTGATAGGAAATGAGATGAGGAATCCACAGGCAACAGGGAAATGTTTTAGTGCACTATGCAGAAATCAAGAGAAGGGATACAGAGGAAACTGAACCTACAATAGCAAGAACACTACAGGAGACTTCCTCATAAGGCATCTCTTCCTAAAAAAGGAAGGGGAAATAAAGCAAGTACCATAAACACTGCTCATCCTCTAAACTACTGCCTTTCAGGGTATGAAAAAATCTCTGCAGAACAAGGTACTTACTGAGTCAAGGGTAAGCATCAATCACCAGTGACAACCATGTAAGTTTCCTTCTTTTTCATTACCTGACTAGTTTAAGCAGACCTATATTCAGTCAGTTCCTGAGGATCCCTACTTGTAGTATTCAAAAGCATAACAGCACAAAGACTGCTTAGCAGAGAAGCCATAGACAGTACTGTCCAAAGAAATTTGTAAAAAAACTATATCATACTATTCATTCTATTAGGTCATATTTCTGTTTACAAATTAACATATTACTACTTTCTACTTACAATGTCTTGGTTTGGTTTGGCTTGTAGGTTTTTTGTTTGTTTGTTTGTTTGTTTTTGTTTTTTAACATATGTCACAGAATCAGACAACAACTGAGATTCAGAAGAACCTCTGGACGTCATCTCATCCAATTCTTCTGCTCAAACAAGGTGACCTAGGTCAGGCTGCCTAGCACCATGTCCAGACATCTTCTGAGTATCTCCAAAGATGGAGTAAGCACAACAGATGAACAGTACCTCAGAGCAGATCTGTCTCCCCTAAATCAGCCATTACTTAGGTACCCGGTCTGAGCTGCTTAGTTTTGCTTCCTCTGTAATAAATCAACATCAGTCATTGAGAGGAGATGATTGATCACTCATTTTAGGACAGTAAAAGTAATCTGATAAGAATCTAGTCTGCAGCACAATTCCACACCTTCTATTTTTCCCAGAGAAATTATTTGGCTTTTTTCATTAATGTGTTTAGTAGTATTTCTCATATGTTATTTTATGTAATGCATCATTAAGAAGTAAATAAAGTTCAGGCTTCACAAGAAAGTGAAATAACCAGATAATTCTTTGGGGGTTTTTCCCAGAAATTCAGAAGTTTAACTTCAGAAGCCAGACTTTAACTACCTAAGAAAAGTCCAAAGAATATCTTGAACTACACATTTCAGTAATACTGAGAAAATTTACGATTCAATTCATATTCAGAGCTGATGCACTTTATGCTACTTCTGTTGTATTATCCCTAGAATCCATATTAAGTCTAAGATTTCTTTAACCAAAACCAGATCTCTTTTTGGCAAATATTACCCCCACATTCCTCCTTTGCAGAACGTGGGAGGCCAAGATTTTTGAGCATTTTGTGCTTCCCTCCCACATATATAACTCTAAAAATTGAGGCTTGCTTTATTTTGTCATGTTTTTTTCCCCCAACTCTTTCATATTAAGCAGATTTTCTTTCTCCCTAAGGTCTAAGTAAATCCTTTTAGAAACTCAAGAATACACTCAGGCATCTCAAACTATTCTTCTGTGTATCTGTCAGAAGGATGGCCTCCTGCTCATCCACCAAGTGCTTCTGCATTGCTTGTGTTTTATTAGTGCTGCAGCTATGATAGGTTGGGGTATAAAAAAATTTGCAGCCAATAACAAATCTCCAAGGCATCATAACTAAGACACTTTTAGGGACATTTTATCCTTCAGAAAACAACTAATTAAAAAAAAAAAAGAAAGTTAGTCTCCAGACCATAGTGACATAGTTGGGAATTAAGCAAAATAGAACAACATGACTATTTTAAGCTAAAGCCAAGACAAATCAGTAAAATATTGCAAAACAAGTAAAATAAATAATTCTCAACAGAGAGTAACAGTAAGTACTGAAGGAAAACCTGAGCACCTAAAGAAAATATTAATTCTGCTGTAGCTGAAAGATATGGCTAGTTTGTCACATATTGCTGTAATGCTCTATAAGACAAAAAAAAAAGGCCCAGAATTGCTTACTAGTCCAAGAAGGAGCAAAATTTGATGCAGAAGGGCTCTGTATCATTCACTGTTAATATTAGTAGGAATTGTAACTTCTCTAGTCTACAATATGCTGAAAAATAAGAGGAAAAAAAGCTCTTCAGATAGAGACATAATCTAACCAGGAGAGGGAAGAAAACAGAAAAATGTCCTGATGCAAACAAAAAAAGAAAGCCGTGAAAAGGTGGGAAGGGCAGCTTAGTGTACCCAATATATTTTAGCAGGAGTGCAGAAGTTTCAGTGGAGATGGCAGTCTAAGAACCTAACTATACAGAAACAGCTGTTTTGTGCAATCAGCTTGGCTTACACTGCCAGCTGACACACCCTGGGAAACCCAGGTCTTTTCAAATCCAAGATTAACAAACACTTTTTATAGGAGTGTGAGTTTCAGACCTTTACCTGCATTGAGGTTTACTTCTACCATTCATAACAAAAATAGGAGGTGTCACATAGAGCAAGAGATGGCCACCAAGATAGAATCTGAGCTGCAAACAAGGGGATTTGTTATTTTTTCATACCTACATATAAAGATACATAACAAAGAAATTTGCCTTCAAACATTTAAATAAACTTCAACAATCATGGACTATTGTAATGTCAGAAGAGAAGTATGATGCAAAATAATGAAATAAATTAGTAAGGGATTTTAACTAGTTTCCTGTACTGATAATAGAATCCAGTTAACCATTACATTTTAGGAAGTAGCTGCCTGTGAACACTGACTTGTATAAAGACCTTAGGTTTCCTCAGGCCTGAGGGAAAGACTAACTCAAGAAGCTGAAATGCATCTGAAGGCACCATGCATCTCTAACAGGCCAAAATACTGTACAAATATTTTTTTTTTTGGAAGCAAGCAACAGAAAAGGATGGGCAGCCTATCCCCATGTACAGCAAAGGTAAAGGGCAGCCAGAGTGCTGGCTTTCCATCTGATTCCACACATAGAACCATTGTATATCCTGCCACTCACAGGATCAGCCTAATCACTGTGCTCATCCCACAAAGGAAACATCCTCTACATTCCTTCAGGAAGTAGATTAAAAATAGAGAAAAAATACCAAAAATTACCAGTTTGAACTTGCTGAGCAGCATTTTTGGGGGTAGGTCTTAGGGATAACAGAGTGCACCAGGCAGCAGCACAATGTCAGAGTAGAGGTGGGTCCAGCACCACATTTCAGGACTTTCACACCCTGGGAAGACCTAGAACTGATGGGACAAAGCAAACCTGGACAAACACTGCACTTGCATGTAGTTGGCAATCTATGCAGCACTCCTGGGCAATCAGATTACTGATCTCAAATCATCAGGATTCCATCAGGTGGAACTGAGATAGATGTAGAATGAGATTTACATATGAGAAGTTTTATTAGGATGGTAGGAAAGGGTGCAGCTCCTCACCAGCTCCTCACTACACATTCTTCCCCCTGAATATAAGGGAGTTGCCAGTAGCTGATTGTGGTCATCTAGAAAGGCAAGTCAAAGGATAGCCAGAGTTTGAAGTTATGCAGAGACAGCCTTCACTGTGCTGGCAAGGACAAAGGCAAGACTAGTCACCCCTAGGAAAGCACTGCATCCTAAAGAAAAAGGGATTCACTTCCCAGTAATGAGCAGTATCCCCTTACTTTGAGATCTGTCTCCATCAAAATATTTATTTACAGAGGCACTGTGGGAAGTAGTTCTTCCACTACTGTCTTCAGGTCACGGACAGAAGCTGGAAGGACTTTAGAGAATACTATCTGACTGTTTAGTCACTCTTTTTTTGTTATCACTGATTACCTGTGCTTTTTTATTTAATCCCAGCTAGTGCATGTCCTTTTATTTTATCCTGGATTTTTTCCTGGATACATTACAAGAATGTATGGAAAAATAGGTTACTCCACAAATACTATGACCTGTACTTTTGAAAGGTTTCACAAATGACACAATCTAGTAAAAAATGATATGGTTCATAGAAACTCCAAACCCATTTATAGAACTGAATATCAATATCTCTCTATTTTATGTAAATTTTCTGAGGTCCCACATCTCACCTCAGGTTATTCAATGAACAAATAAGTTCATTGAATAAGAAGGCAGCAGAATAAGTTTGACATATTTTTAATAATTCTTCAACATCTTTGTCTTCACAAATTAGAATTCTATAAATATTACAAAATTTCCTTGTAACAACACCATAAGAAAAGTATAGCAAACTATTTATGAAGAACAGCTTCAGAAACAAAGACAAATTTTTGTCTTCTCTACTGTTTGAATAAAATAAAAATAGATGAGATGAAGCATATAGAAGGAAAAGAAGGAGCACTGAAATGTTGCCCAGAAAGATCACTGATGAACCAACCCTCCCAAATTCTTCTTCTTCGACTTCACCACTATCATGACATTAATTCCTGTGGAATGTAAACAGGTTTGTCTTCTGTTACCAGTTACCAACAAAATGAGGTCAGTCTTTGCCTGACCTTTGCAAAAAATGGAATCACAGAGATACACATTCCCCTAGACTGCCCACATCTAAAGCTTCTGATTCCTTCTGTGGTACATCTCCTATTGAAGCAGCAATGTACTATTTGTTAAAAAACCAGCATGACACTTCCTTGGTTAATTTGTGTTACTTGTCTAGTTCCATCAATTTAACAAACTTCATATTGCAACTTTTCAGTGTATTGTAATGTGAAAATGTTGCTTAAACATTATCCCACAGCTCTGAGACTACTTTATGAGGCTCACAGTGGTTACACAAAAATACATAATTTTAATAGTGTTCAGAAAAAGAAACCCTACAATTACACTTGATACAAGGAGTGCATCTGTGAGAAATCTGATTAGATACTCTTATCTAACAAAACTTCATGGGACTGTTTGTGACTTTGGGCTTCAACCAATGAACTTTACATTCAATGGGAGGAAAACACAACCATAATGAGCTCAAGATAACCATGTATTATATGGTATGCAGAGAGATGTCAATAGAGCAGCTAAAACCTCCCTAATTTATTTACTTATTTGGTACCAAACACCTATCAGTTTTAAAAAGTTTTGCAAGCAAAGCTTGAGGAATTTCTACAGGAAGGAGGGCTAAGGAGGCTCTTTCCCCCACACTTTGATTTGAGCTGTAAGTGATAGCCCCCATCATTCTATTATGACACCCACAACACAGGTCATGTACATTACAGTCACCTTAGGATTCAGTTGAACTCATATACTGGAGTTATTTACCCAGTCTCCCTGTGCTATTGAGAGAAACAAGCACTTCTAAAGCAGAGCTCCTCTTCTGCTAAAACAGTTGGTGAGAACACTACCTAGAAGTGTTTTCTTCTCTCCACTGATCATAAGATGCTGAGTTTAAATCAGGTGCCCATGAAAAAATAGGTTACATGACTCTCACCCTTCCCATCTTAACTTGTTGCTCTGGGGTCCCAGGTATCTGTCT
Source organism: Euphonia xanthogaster (assembly GCA_034509185.1). NCBI lineage: Eukaryota > Metazoa > Chordata > Aves > Passeriformes > Fringillidae > Euphonia > Euphonia xanthogaster. The sequence continues at coordinate 82,023,911 of JAYDZK010000169.1, read as the reverse complement.
CCTCTCCAGGTATCTGCAACTCCTTCACAGATACGAAGCTTTCATTCAAACAGCTATTTTAGATAGCTAATTTTCTCTTCTCAATTTTTATTACATTAGGCAGCCTTATGTTTCCCATTTTTTCTTCAGCTTTTCTGTCTAGCCAGAAGATCATACTACAGACAGTGAAGACTGCTGGGACCTACTGACTAGATCAACAGAGATACGGACTTAGCTAAGCTGATAAATGTTTTTCTCCAAGTTTCAACCCATCTTTGCTATTTGAACTTGAGCCTGAAGTAAACTGTCTCTGTGGTCATGTTTATATCAGTTGAATGCAGTACAAACAAGAAACAGCATAGCAAAAAATACCAAAACCTCTTGGAAGCAGCCTCATTATCTCAGGAAAGTTTAATGACTCTGATTCAGGCCTTATTTATATCAGATCTTTATAAAGAATGCTACATCATACCCAGTGTACGCAAAAAAAACCCAAAAAACCAAAAAAACCGACCAACCCACAAACCAAGAAAGAAAGGAAGAAAGGAAGAAAGAAAGGAAGAAAGAAAGAAGGAAAGAAAGACAGACTACTTCAGAAAGACCTAAGTTGGTAGCAGACAGACTTACCTATGAAGGCTATATTAAATACAATTGTATATTTTATATATATACTTCCCAGTACATTATATAATATATTAAGCTTATTCTATTATACTATGCAGTGTAGAGGGAGTGAGTGTGACTGGTGAAATAACAAACTACATTTATTATACCTTAATTTGAATAAAAATTTGTTAGATTAATCCTGAAAATAATTACATATCTTTTTATATCTTCTGTTACCATGTTCTAATGACAAATATTAGAAGCATACAGGGTAGGAAGTTTTTTCCAGTAGTGAACCACTTACAGGTTTCACTACTCAGGCATACACTAAAAAAGTTGCCTGCAAACTTTGACAGCCTCCTGGATCTGAAAGAGACTGGTGCCACAAATTTAGGTTTTCCACCATGACCAGATCTGAAGACCCTCTGCTCCCTGGTGGCACCATTACCAACAGGAAATTTAATGAAAGTAAGAAATAAGAATTTTTAAAATGAACTTTAACTAAAAACATGCCTAAACAAGACTCAGAGATGAGTGAAATTTGAATTTTTATCAAAATTCATGAGAGAAATTAAAAAACTAATTTTGCTTTAATTTACAAAGGTATATCAGCAAAAGCTGTACGCCCGTAGAGAAGTGGTCAGAACTGGGGCCATTACTAACAAGATGAGCCTTTGGTCTACAGGCACTGTCTGCAGAACTGAGGCACTGGAAAAGTAGCTTCTCTTGCATATTTTCTCTCATTACAAAGCCATCACAGCAAAGAGCCAACTGAATAGGCTTTGTCAAAAAAAGTCCCAGCAGCCGCAGTACTCTTGGTAGAGATACACTGAGGCAGCAAATTTTGCATCTGAAACTGGATTTCAAGCACAGTAAAAGTTATGAATAATTGGTCCCAATCTCATTCTAAACACTGGGAACATTTGCAAAATTCCTAACTGGAAATGAGTGTTGAACATCATCAGACTTTGGAGTTATTCATCTCCAGGGTTTTCAGTGAACCCATCTGTAGCAGTAAATCAAGATTGAATACAAATGGTGACACCGCAGAAAAAACCTTCGATTGTATGACTGCACTGCACTCACAATGCCTTTATCATCTGTCCCCATTTTTAATATTATTAAATACACCAGAGATCATTTTAAGTGTGTATGAACTGCTAGTCTGAGTTAATAAACTAGCAATTACTGGTATGCTGTTACAAAAACAATATGCAAATGTATCTTAGTTCCTGGACTTACACTGAGCCCTTTTAAAGTTGTATGAGATGTTTTTATTACTATTTGTAACCAAAACTATTTGTTGTGGTGCACCCATTTTCAATTTTCTACCGATTTTCAGGTAACTTCTATGGGTTATTAGGAGTCTGCTCCTTTTTAATACATCCTCAATGAACACAGGATGACATCTAGTGGTACTAGAGAGCTTCAGTCTTTGTTTACTTTAAGCTGTTAAATTTGAATTAAACACTCATTACAGTTTCCAGGATAGGAACTTCCTTCACATATAGGAACCATAATTCAAAATATGAAAATAGTTCTTGAGAAAAACAAAAAAAAAAAAAAAAAAAACCAAAAAAAAAACCCAAAAAAACCCAAAACCCAAATCAAATCAATTCAAATCCCATTCAGTTTTATGCTCTCTGCCTTCTTGTAGACATGTACAATCTTCTACCACAAAATCTGTGAAACAGTGATAAAAATACCTTCCTAAATCTCAGAAATGAAATTATTTTTTCTAACTGCAATAAATTTACTAAATATCTTACTATCATGCACCTTACATATATGCATACATATATATATATATATATATATAAACATGTATATTTAAAAACCCAAGTCAAACAACATAGCCTTTAACAACATCATAAATTATATCAGGTTTTCTTTCATACTGTATTTGAAATGAGGTCAATATTTGAAAAGATATTAATAAGTAAATTATATTTTTTTCTACTCAATTAAGGTCCAAAATTAATTTTCCATTTTAATTCTATACATCCTATAATATAAAACTGAATTTAAAAAAAAACCCACTTCCTTACCATCACCTTTGTCACTGTTTTCCAAAAGTTTCTGGTCATTCTACTTTGTTACTAAAAGCAAAATCAAAGAGAAAAGATCAGACACACATCCTAAATGATGTTTTAAAGTCCATAAGAAGTAAAAAGTCCATTCATATCCAGAAAGATTTTAAAGGGCACACTGAAATTTGCAAACACAGCATGCTGAATGTCTGCCATCTGGTCTGTATCTCTGGTTAGATTCTAGAAAATGTCTTAAAAAGGACTTTGATTCTGTTTAAGTGTGGGATGTACTGTCCACAACAACATTATGCATATTTTTCCCTTACATAATGTCCTGGACACAATGAATAAGGTCAGTACACACCAGATATACAAGTAGGAGTAATGTTAGCATGGAATAAATATTTGGCATAATAAATACATTTCTGTTTCTCTCATTAACTATTACCATAGGGCTCTTAAAAATACAAGAGGTATACATAACAATTATGGAAATGTAAATAAGACTGTTCTTAAGAAGAAAAAGTCAAAGGCAAGTTGACATCTCGCTCTTTTAAAAATAAAGCATAAATTTCAACAACAAGGCTTTGTAATGCCTTTCACTTGATCTTAGAACAATCACCACTCTGTACCTCATCCCACGTACATATGACCTGCAGACTGAGAAAAGAGATCTATGGCATTCACTCATTTGTACCAAATCCAGACATTTGAGGATGTGCATTTATACATACGAAGATATATAATCCCATTTAAATAATTTGCGTTTGTATTTGTCATCAGAATTTAATGTCACATATTTTAATCAAATGCCATTTCCTTTGACAGTTTTTATTACTATAGCTATATATTTTACACACACACATATACATATATATATATAAATAATGTGAAATTACCACCTAGATTCTATTTCCTATTCTTTCTCATACCTGAAACATCTGAGCTGACATTTTCTACTTGTGACCTCAGTTTCAGGCTCAAGTTGTTTTTATTTGGTTTGAGAAGTTTTTTTTAAAAAAAAAAAAAAAAGAATCTTGCCATCCTCTCGTAAAGATTAACTGCCACTCTGCTAAAAATAAGATTTTTTAAATCTTGTCTTACATGGAAGACCTGATACTTCTGAAGATAGGCTACTTTTACAGTGTAAAGCCACTATTTGTTATCAAACTATAACCTTCTGAATGACCTCATTTTGCATATGCTTAAGAGGCAAGTGCTTAAAACTGTTCCTGCTTGTTAAGAGTTCTGCAGATAGAAGATTCTGTCTGTATAGACCAACCTCCATGCTAAGGGAAGACAGAGTATTTTGGTGAAATTCATCCCTGAAGTGCTTTTAGATGTACTTTGATTCATCATCTCTTGTCTATTTTCTTTTCAGCGGGCGTCACTGGTAGTGATTCTGTTACATGTGGTTAGAGGTGGAATTCCATGGAATTATTACTGGTTTTCTCTGGTACACAAAGTGATTTTTTGTTGTTTATTTTCTAGGTAAAAATTTGGGAGATTCTTTAATTGCTGATTTGACTTAGACACTAGCATGTACTAAGAGTTCAAGATTTTGAGCACAGACCGATCTTGACAAATTTGTAAGCTGGAGCACTATTCCTTTTTCAGTAATATGTAACATAGTGAAGCCTACATAAATAATTTTGGATGCTGTTACTTTGAATTCCATAACAAGGTTAAAAGAGAAAATAAAGATTTTTTTAAATGTTTTATGGGGTTTTTTATGTTTATGGTTTTTTATGAAAGAGGTTTATTTATGGAATTATATTTCTACTGGTTTAATTTATCTTCATAAATAAATTTTATTCTTAAATGGTACTAAATAGTGTTAACACACGATTACCAGAAACTGTTTTTTGTGAATTTGAAGTACTGAAAACAAGCTTTAATTAATCAAATATTTCTCACTTGCCTTTTTAAGTTACAAAAGTTATGAAAGTGGTATTAGCTAATAATCTGCAGTGGTCAGCTGAACACTGAGTAGTGAGGAGAATGGAAAATCCATGACAATATATTGTTTAATTTCATTTCTTGCATTAAAAAGTTACAAATACAATCCCCCAGAACGAGAATTCATTTTGTGACTGAAATATTTAAATAAACCCGTTACCAGTCAATATTGATAAGGAAATCAAACTGCAGACAGCAATGTATTTTAAGAAGTCCCAAGAGATGAGTCTGCCGCTCCTGCAGACTGCTGGGTGAAGTCACGGAGTTCAACAGCACCGATCTGCCCCCTTGTGGCACACTAGCAGAAATTGATAGATTAATAAAATCTGGAGTCCACCCACCAAAAAAAAAATAACTAAGCATTCAGTGGGTGAAACTGGAATCAAAGTTATCTGGCTAGCTCAAAGGTTCTCCGCACTATGGGTTGAAATATAGCATGACTAAATACAGACTGCTAAAAGTCACCAGAGCTATACCTCCTGATGCCTTATACCACTTTGGCTACTTTTGTCCTCATACTCTGGTCCCTTGTGTCACAGAGTTCACCAGTATGAGAGGGTATTTTACAAGATTTGTAAATTCTTCTGAAGAGTGAAGTGTTCATACATACTTTCATGGTTAATTTAATCTATTTTTAAGATAAAGACTGTCAAGACAGGAGGTTTTTTTCTTCTATGTTAATGGCACAATCTGGACAAAGCTAGCTTCATGAAAAAGAAATATTTTCAGCTGGAATTCATCTGCCTAAAACTATAGTTCTAAAAGCATGATTTGAAAAGGTGACAAAGTAATTTTTAAGGAGCTTTGCTCTTTTATTATCGTGCATATGTAGTTTAGAAATCCAAGACTGTCTAACTATTGACATATTTAGGAGCTGTTCCTCAGCTCACTAATTAGAACACTTCCTCAAAAACTTGAAGGGTCATTCTTCAGTTTCAACTTTACAAGGGAATGAAAAATCAAATTAACATAATCCTTTAATTTACTTTGTAAACATCTTGTGGAAGGACAGTCTTCCACTTTACTCTGAAGCACAGACAAGTAGACTATAAATGTTTATATTTGCTTACACTTTTGTATTAATATTCTTCAAATACAGAGGTCAGCATTATAAAACATTTCCATAAAACACATTTTCATAAGTTGAAAAATTGTCATTCCAGAGATGACAAAAGAGAGAAGTCTTAACAAAAAATTATTAAAGGTTCTGCTTCCACAAGTAAAATTATATCTATATGAAGCAAGGTAAGAAAGAATTTGGTCTGAGTTCTCTGTTCTCAGGAGATAACAGTTAAGGGAAAATGTCATATAGCTGTTTCCTTAGTAAGTGATGAAGCTAATAAAAAGGAGAATGATATTGTGGATGCAATGATTATAGATGCAGACTGCATGAGGTGTAGCTGTCACTTGAAATTCCCAAGGAGATTAACACATCATTTTAGTAAAAGCCAACTCAGTGGAGAATTTCAGTCTCACTGTACTCCAATGGCTGTACACAATATCCTTTGCCCACTATAGGACGTCTTCTAATCTTAATTAGTCTGATTGCAAGTTTAAAAATAGCTTGTTAGTTCCTTGTTACTCACACTAGCGTAACATCAAATTTTGATTTTTCCAATCTAGAAAACTGGACATTCTTTTCTTTAGAGTTGTGGATTCAATCAGCTCACATGGAAGAAAGAATGAATAGCTTTAAAAATTCACCAATTCCAAGGCATCATTCTGCCTTTTCTATTTTACTTACCTGCAGTGATCTACCCTATTACACAGACATAATCCTAATCAGGTGAGCAGCAGACTGTGCAGCTGCTCTGCAAAAAAACAGATGGAAGTGTCCGGAAGCTCTGCCTTCATGGTTACTTTGGACAGGCCCCTTCTGCCTATGTTCTGTGCTGATCCAGACACGGGTGAGTGCAGTAACAGTCATGCCATGCCAGGGCTAGGCAGGCTGCTCAGTGGCATGGTTATTTGGCCAAGCCAGGCCCTGGACTCTCAGCTGGCTCAGAACCCGTGTGGTTTGAGGTTCTCAGCTTTCAGCACTGGCACAGAAAGACTCTGTCTAATCACAGCCTGACATTCAGGCATATTCTGAACATTAAGCAGGGTCCAGAAGCCTTAGGGGACAACCCGTTGTTGCATTAAGAGTACAGAAATATGGCAGAAAATAAAACCCCTTGCTTTTCAGCTAGTCCTGGAAGATTAAAGGTGTTTGGGTGTAGCTAAGCCTAATTTATTATTATAACTAAGATTTCTGGTGACAGATTCACTAGAGTTACAAAATATAAGCGTATTGAGCTCTGTACCAGTGCTCAGGAGTATACTCCCACACAGTCAGAGGTGCAAATTTTAACAAAGAGGCGTCACTGCTTTGGGGAAGACAGAGGAGCAAGCCCATCAATTTATCTGCAAGGTGATCCTATTTTCTGTCCCCTGACATGGAGGGCTTCAAATGCCAATTCACACTTTTGGCAGAAGTGGAGGTGATATTTGACTGTAGTCAAATATCACTGCTATTATATATGGGAAGGGAGGGGAAAACTATTTATATGTAAAATAGTTACAAAAAGAGATTAGGAATGCTGTGGGTCTTGCCCAAGAGTGTATCTGTGACAAGTTAGTATCAGTCTCTCTTCCACTGCAGTGATAAGGGTCATTAGGCCTCAGCCTGATTACCTGCCAACACGTCAGAAAGCCATCATGCCCACGGTAATCCCTTCATGTACCTCATGGCATATTTCATGGCAGTATGCCTCATTCCTACAGCTGCCCAGAAAAATCAGTGAGGAAAGGAAGAAAAATTTAAATTAATCTGGAGACAATTACAGAGGACACAGAATTCTAACATTATCCAGTATTTTCTTCTTTAAGAGTAGGGATTTATGTGTGATTCAGGAAGTCAGATAGCCAGCCTGTATTTTCTGCTAAGTCTGTCAGGATACAATTCATCTATTCAAATAGGGACTCCTACACTATAGAAATCTACATCTGAGCTAGACATCTAGATACCCTTTATAGTAAACGAAAAGAAACAGGAGATTTAAGGAAGCAATTAATCTTATTCTAAAGTAGATAGCTAAATATATCTCCAATGAGTCATACCTCAGAAGTGCTTATTTCTCTCCATTAAACATAAAAGAATGACAGAGCTCCTGCTCAGATGTAGACTACAGTTCTGCATTAATCTAAAAACATGGAAGACAAATCCTGTCAGTGCTTATGTCTCTTTAAGTGAGGGTAACTGTATTTCTTAATTATTAGGAGAATTTTAAGGCATTAGAAGCTATGAATAGTTCAAAGACTGATTTCTCAGGGGCCAGCTAGCTGTAAGAGACACTTACTTCTAGAATGGAATTAATAGGAGAATTCTTACTTTTAAGGACAAATATTTTGAGATTACATATATGTGAGATATTTTGTTCTTAATAATACCTGGCTTTATCCACACATTTTACAAACATCAGCCTGTATTATCTGTACTATGCAGCTGTCCCATAAAAACATAAAGACCAAGTACTAATTTTCTGACTTCATCTTTAATCGCCCAAATAAATGGTTCAGTTCTCCAAAACATTTACTAACTGGTCCTGATAAAGGACTTAAGAGCTTTATTTGGATCTCTTGGTCCTCTGTCATTCTTGTTATTTTTCCCCTTCCAGTTCAGGATCCGCTGACTCCTTGAAAGAGTTCAATCACTTCTGTCTGAAACTTTAACAAATTACCTCTACCAACTTCTTTCAAGATTTGGTACTAGTGATCAATTTAAAATTAGGTTAGAGTTAAACTGGATTTTCCTCTCCCCTGCTGACTGCTGGTTCTTAGTAACAGTATTCTGTGTCAATTTATCTCATGGTGCCAGGTTAATTTATCTTACAGCACTGATATCTCATTGCTGATCTTTAGTGTTTCGATCTATGAGAAAACAACTAATTTAACAGTTACATCATTGTCATAAACAGAATAGTAATTATTGTACCAGCAGATCCAGCTAAGAAGTAGGCATGCCTCAGATAGCCACTGGTGGTAGATCTCTAGAAAATTAATCCTAACCTCTGCTGAAGAAAGTCATCCATAAACCTTTACCTCTGAAACATAAGTTGCTAGTTTCTGACTTCATCTAAGGAGAAGTGGGGGTTATTGCTTAAACCAAAGAGATCAGTATCAGAAAGCCATTACACGATGGCTTGCTAATCTCCTGCAGAGGGTACATACAGAGTGCAAAAGCATCATGAACATCATCAGGGCCTAAGACAGGCAAATGATGACAAAAAAGTTAACTATCTCTTTGCACTTACCTTTGGCAGTGCATCTTACAGGTACATCTAAATTATGGGTAATTTAAAAAATATTCTTCAGTACAGTTTTTGTTTATGGGTTACTGTTTTATAGAAATTGAAATACTGCATTTGTTGTTTGCAATACCAGTTTCATATACATATCTCAACCTAAGTGTTGGGAGGCTAACATATTTATTTACAGCAATCTAAGTGCTATGACCAATATGCTTACAAATATCCTACGTCATGAATAATAGTAGGGAAAAGTTGATGCTTATGAAGTTGACAACAAATAGCTTGAGCAAAATAAGAATGGCTTGACCAGCTGCCTAAGAAAAAAGGAAAAGGCTTGTGAGTTTTCAACTGAAAATAATGCTTATGTTCACTAGATTTGCACACTGCTCTCTTCAAGTAACATGGCAACCAGTAACACAGTGTCTATATTTAACCATAGCAGTAAATCCAGGTTTCATTAGACAGTTGCAAACACATTTTTGCACTCAGCAAAAGATCTTTCCATCTTTCCTCCCCCTTTACCACCAATGAGGAGCAGCCAGAGCAGAGCAATGCCAGAGCCTTTCTTTGAGGTGTGGCTCCACTTTCCAGCATTTACAGGAGGGGAGGGAGGCAGCGCTGTGCCCACTCAGTGCCCCTCGAGCTGGCCAGCACCGAGGCAGCACTTGAGGTGAGGTTGGGCAGCTGCCAGGAGTGGACTTTACCTGGAGCTGCTCCAGAAAATCCCACCAGAAGGCTCTCCAAACAAGTGATTTTTCTAAGATATTTCCTTGTCCTGTTTCAAGATTCACTTTCTCCAGGCAGGTGCTATGAGCCTGTAAGTAGTCACACACTTGTACACTTTAAACTTTCACGCTTTTTTTTTTTTTTTTTTAATGTTTCTACCTGTTTGTTTTCAACTGAGCTATTTTCTCACTTTGCCTTACCAAACAGTGTCTAGATGAAAGCTGCTCATTCTGGCCATTCAGATCCCTAGGATCTCATGCATTTTCTTTTTTGTTTGGGTGAAAAAAACAATCTTAACTTTCTCCTGCTACTCTCGTCAATGAAGATTTTACAATTAAATGTACTAGTTCCAACCAAATTTAATCCAGCAGAGCACAATGGGATTACTACTTTGTAACATTCCTGTAGGAAAGAGGATATTATTTAAATAGTTCCTCATTACAATATCTATGGGGAACTGTTCAATATTTCAGACTGCTACCCACCTTTATTTGGACACATTGTCTCATTGCTGTCTATTTATTATTACAGGAAACCAGATACTTCAGGGATTTGCCAGTCATCTAATCTTTGAGTGTCAGATTACTTCAGAGCAAACTATGGTTAAACCCTAGCAGTATCCATGCACTTCACTTCTAACAGCTTTCAAAACATTAACCAGGTCTTTGTAGGTATTTTTTAATGGAAAGATGTATTTTGCAGCCCAACCGAGGAAATGGATGACATTTCTCTCTTTTGTGTTAGTAGTTTTTCTTCTTTGTACTATCCTTGCTTTAAAATCCTCTCCAAATGACCAGATTGCCATCTGGTTTGCCAGTTTTATATCAGTGCCACACAGAACAGTGCCACACAGAACACTTCCAATTCCAAACATACAATTCAAGGGTGCAGAAAAATTACCAGGGATCTCAAATTTTCACCTTCATCCAGAACCACGAAAAATTTAACATAATTTGATTACCTTTGAGCAGCAGTGCCTGGACCCAGCATCCTGAGTAGAAATCAAAACTCATGAGCTGAGTGCTGAGGAACCTTATCCAATGCCTGTAAAATATATTTCCATGTTCTCTGAGAAGTCTTGTATCAAAAATCTCCCAGCTGAAGAATGTAGAGAGTGGAATCAATGTTAACTGTCTCTGCTAGTTCAAATACACAAATAAACAAAGTTAAGTTCTTCCAACAGTTTTTATACATAAATCAGGTGTTATTATCTGCACACTTCAATACTAGGTCAAATAAGGTATAATGTGTCTTTCTCAGTCAATATAAACTCTGAATAATCAAAGTACTCTTTTGTATCTGCTTAAAAGAGGTGGTCTGTGTTGTCCTATTTAATCCAGAACACATCTGTATAGTCAAGTGAATGTGAAATCATGGATTAGACATTGGTATCAGTGCAGACTGGGGAGACTCCTGGATCTAACCCATAAGACACATTAGATACTCAGAATTATCTGAAAATCTAACTTCTTTTTGTTGGACAACATAGCTTGAATTTATCTGACTTGAAGCAACAAATTAGGCAAGGAAGGAATCTCGACTGATAACTCTGGGCCTACTGTATTGTCAGTGGAGTAAGACAGGCAGAGGGCAGATCCCACCTCAGGAGGACTGGATCATTGTTTGGACACACTCTTCCACCTCCCAAAATTGTAGAGAAATTGTGAGGTGTACATACAACTTTGGCCCCATTTTTTAAGTGCTTACAGTTAAATGGAATCATTTTGGGCCCTGAAGTCTGCCCCTTTTGAATTCCCACATGCTTCTATGTAGCTGCCTACCCTGAAATATAATTACTTATAACTGGTCAGTCTCCTTGTATTATTTTTTAAGAAATACCAACAATTTTCTTCCCATAATTATTTAGCCATTATACACAGGCAAATAGATAAGTGGGAAACTAAAAACATGCCAAAAATTCACTTGCAGGCAGGATTTATGTTAATGATGTTGTAACAACATGTTGCAGCTTACATAATTTTTTTTCTAGTATTTATATATGTACAGTAGCTCTAAAAGCCACAATGATATAACTTCCTTTGAAGATACAGAATTTGACAAAACCTTGTGCAGTTAACTCACCTATTAAACTGATGTTCTATTTATGGAATAATACAGCCCATTCTTTAGCAATATGTGGTCATGTAAAAAAAAGACCCTATCACACAGACACAGGAGGAGACAGAATAAGGTTGCTATGGGAACCTTAGCTCTAAATGGTCTGGCTTTTGTTGGCTTAAAATCTCAAACATTGTGTTGCATTAATTATGTTTTGGTTGAGCTTCTTTGCACTGAGTATGAAATTTGTTTTGCATGCTGTTTCAGTCTTACATGTATATATGCGACATTCTAATAAACAGAATTACATGTGTTAGCTAATACATAAGAGAAGAATTTGTTTTATTACCAAACTGACTCATAGCATTGAGAAAAACATTCTCAAGAAATAAGGGCAAGATTTTCTTTTTACTCATCTAGCTAAATCTCAGATAACAGTATCCTCCATTACTGAATATGGACCATGGATCCTAACAAACTAATATAGCAGAAGCAGCAGTGGGAGGGAACCACAACAAAAGGCAAGAATGAGGTGGCAATTGTGGGACAAAAAGGATTGGAGAAGTCTCTTTGGAGGCATGGGAGGGATTTTGGTATGGAGAGATTAGATGGAAAAAAGCTGAAAACAGAAACTGAATGAAAGGAAAGAGCCAGAGGAAAGGATTTTAAGGGAGACTGAGGGAAGGGAAGAACGAGCAATGACAGAAGTTGAAGAACTGCATTTAGTGCAGGAGCCACAGGGAGGAAAGTGAATAAAGAGGTTCTGAAAACAAGGTTGAGTCTGTCTCTTGGGGAGGAGAAAATGGTAGCTGATAGGTTGCTCTAAAATAAACTAATTAGGATAGTAATATAACACAAAATACCCCCAAATTATGAAAATATTGTTAATCAGCCTACAAATGAGAATAGATAACATATATATTGTTCCAAGACATCTTGAAATCTTCTTCTGTATGAAAACAACAAAATTTCATGCATTCTACAAACTAGAAACATTTTACAACACTGAATTTCTTCACAGGACATTTCAAGTGTCATGATTGTTATGAAGAAAAGCAAGGCTGCTCATTTTTTTAAAAAGGGTTGCAGAGTTACAAGTTAAGTTGGGAGCTGATTGCTGGCCAAGAAGGTTCTTTGTTAGTTGAATGTTGTAATCGCCTGTTAAGTATCAGTCATTGACCATCTATTGTTGAGAATTCTTATTTTTGTATCAGTACCACCCCACGTGGAGCCAAGTTGATAGCCCTTTTCTCGGACAGGGCAAGGAGGAGACATTGGAGTCCATGCAAATGATCTCAACCCAGGGTGCAATGGGAGAGGACCCCCATCACCCATACCGAGAAAAACCCCAAAAGCGACGAGCCAATATAGAATTATGAGATCAAAGTAGTGTCTGGATCAGGGGCAAGAGTCCAGAGCCTGCAGAGATGCTGAGAACTTTGGCTGTCTCTCGCCCTAACCAGAGGACTTCAGCTAGGGCCAGGAGGCGGGATGGCAAACTCGAAAAGAACATGGGGTAAACCCCATTGCTTTCATGAGCAGTGGACCCCCAGCTCTGCCTCCTAGTGGACGGAGCTGCACTTTCCTTTCTCTCCAAACCACTCCTGAAAGCGATTAATGGCAGAACCGTGGACCTGTTGGGCCTCCCAACCTTAAGCTGATCACTATTAATAAACGCATTTAAAGGAGTAAGATCTCTTGCCCTGTTTATCTCAATGAGGCTGATTACAATGATGATTTTTCTCTTGTAAAACTAGTTGTGGGTCATGAACAAGATTTAGTTTTCCTTTCTTTAAATTACATCACCTATTCTTAAGAAGATTGTATTTACTTGCTGAATTTTCCCTAGAATGATTACAATCTTTATTCATCTTTATGGGTGGTACAGAGTCTGGAATTTTTATGATGAAAACTGATACAGCATTTTAAAACTTTTCTGTGCTGAAAACCAATACATTTAATTTCTATACTACCAGGCAACAAACAGGACAGACATTAATAATAGGTCAGCTCCACTTTAATGTTCTCATATGGTAACCATAATTTAAACAGTCTGTTAAAAGTTTCACATTGTTTTAGCAATCACAGACCCTAGGTCAAAATACATATATTTTCAAACTGATTGAAACTGTTTAGTTTTTCTATCTTTATTTTGTTGGAAAATAAAGAAAACAGTGCTTGTTATCTAGATTATTTACATACAAATTTACAGAGTTCCATGTATTAAAGTAAGCAAATTTAATCACAAGTTACAAGGTTTTCTCAAAAAGAAATAGAGATTAATGTCTTCATAATATTAAAAGGAGCATTACCTTTCTTCTGAGCACTAAACAGTCTGAGTAATATGCTTACATATGTTCACAATATGCTTGCAAGCTGATGTGGACCTCAGGCTCCCAGAAAAGACAAGCAACTACTCAAGTGACTCTCAAGCATTTTTAGCATAAAATGCTCAATAACACCAAACACAGCATAAACTGCTCCTGTAAAAGTCTGCACGCCAGTCACATAACAGTTATGGTCGCAGTAGTTAGGCTCCCCTTAGCTTTTCATGAAACCAACAGCAGTACTACTGATATTTTAATGTGAAAGACTGTGTGACTCACAGTGCTAGCAGCCACTCCCTGGCCCCAACTATCTCTTAGCTTCTTGGCCTCTAACTTTAACAGCTACATCTCCTTGAAGAAGAACATGACCTAATGGTATCCATTAGGAATAACACACCAAGAGTAACCAGATTCATCTTGTTTTTATACAGGCAGCTAATGATAAGGATTATACACGCCTGGAATGAATCAAAGACAGACACTTAATGACTGACATCGTCATTTATCAAAGAGCATAAAGACTTGGAGAATCTTTAAAGTTAAAACAAATGCTTGTGATAGGCCACTTTACAAATTGGTACAGCTTGTTAACAAATACCATAGATCTCACAAGTCACTCTGAGTTAGAACATCCCCTCCCACCAAGATGTCCTTATACAGTATAACTTTGGGCACACAAAGGTGTGCCCAATTTTACTTAATTTCTTTAACCTTCTCTGTCTGAGGGCTCATACTGTTTAACATTAATCAAGGTTCTCTACAGACTGCATCAGGGCTACACTCTACACCATGAATACTTCTTGTATCTTATTTCATAGGGGCTAATTGAATTATAATTCTGGAGAAAACTTCATCTTGTCTGAGACTTCCAAGCACACCTTCTGGCATTTGACAATGCATATATAACAGCATTTCATGTGGACTGGTGCTGTTAGGATATAACTTCATTAAAAATGTGAATGACATCTTCAAAAATAGCAGTGGACATCCACATCCTTCTAACAGAGGGAAATAATGTTTCAGAAGGCCATTCTCATCTTGAGGTGAAACACTGAGAAGATCAAAGCACTCTGGACTTCTACACAGATGTCCTCTTACAGATCTCTGGGACTTGTATTCCAGTCTTCTGAGAATCACTGAAAAGCTCTGATGTCATGCTACAGCTCTGTCTATCTTCTTTGGAATAGCTGGCATGTAGGATCAATAGGGAAAGGAGAAAGCAGGTGATATTGACTCCAGTAAGATATTAACAGTTGTGTATGACTTCTTAAAACTGAACCAGGAAAAAGCTGGAAAAACACACTTTCAGTGTGCTTCCCTGACAGTCTGAGAGAGGCACTTGATCCTACCCAGGCTTATTCTACACAGGTTTATCCTAGCTGTAATTCTATTTTCATTGTCAGACCACAAGTACTGCAAGCACCTAACAAGGGGTTAAGGACGGGATTAGAATTAAAAGAAATTACTTAAACCAACAAGATGACATGCAGCAAAGAAATGTAGAAAATCAGACACTTTAGATGGAGAAATCAAATGAAGTAATACAAATTGAGATATAGCTGCTAGCGAACAACACTACAAAAAAGGACGGAGGGTTTATGCTTGACTACAGATTGACCATGATCTGTGGTTTTGTTGAAAAATATTTTAGGATATATTGAAGGAATTGCAATATGTCAGTAGTAGGAGACAGTCATTCCACTCTATTCAGTTTTGGAGAGAGCTACATTAGTGCTGCATTCTGATTTGAATGCCCCACCTTTAAATACAGACAAGTTAAAGAGACTCCAGTGAGATTGAAAATAATAAATAAAAGAAGACTGAAGGACCTGTAGAAAAGGATACACTACAGCAATCTCACAGTATAGAGAGGTTACTAAAAAGTGCACAGTGAATTCTAGCTGAAGAAGAAGAAAGCTATTTCTAGAAAAGATTGTTTAGGTTAATATGGACATTCCCCACAACCCCTGTTCTAGTATACTATCTGCGGAGACTGAAGATCAATCTTAAACTGAGACTTTTAAGGGCATATACTAGTGACATTTTAAGTCATAAATCTAGGCAGAAGGACACATGAAATTATCCCTTTATCTCTTTCAAATCCTGTATTATGTGGATTCTATTACTTGCAGTATGGTTATTGTTATGTAAGCTTTAACTGGCTCTACTTCCCAGATGAGACAGAGCCAGTACAGAACTTAAGCAGTACAGTGCACTGACAGGAGCACATCCATCTTCCCAGCCCAGACCTCTGAACTCCTATATACATTAAGAAAGAGGTTTCAGAAGTTCTTCTGATTAGAAAGGGAATTTGTGAGGAACAAACCTGGTGTCTTCACCAGCAGCATGAGCAGTAAGGGAGTAAGTCATGCAAATTGAGAACAGGGAGGATGCTGTGATTTTTTAACCTCTGCTTTGATTATGATTGCTACAACCCCATGGGTCATGTTCATAGGTACAGAAATGTCATCTTTTTCTTTGCTTTAGAATGTATTTTTGCATGTACGTGTACAGGTAAATATTTGCCCTTTTACGAGCCCTTGGTGTAGTTTATTTTTAGAAACATTATTCCAATATATACAGAAGTATCCCATATGAAACATGTAACAACTTTTCCTAAAATATTGCCTTAATTGCTTTCAGGCACAAGTATTCTTAAAGCTCCAGACACATAGGCATCTAATGAAACAGGCAGGGAAAAGGCGATCCTCCTCTAAGAGGTGTGAGCCTGCTGGAATATATCAATATATCAATTAGACAAATTCTATTTATTACATGCATTTGTTTAAATAAGCCATCTCTACTAACAAAGTTCTTAAAGCCAATGGTCATTGACAAAGGCTCTCCAAGGATACCAGCTACAAAACAGTTTCTCTTTCTAACGGTGAGACCATTTTAAAGGAAGGCCATCTGCAAATTGTTCTAGCTGGCAATTAAGAACCTGACTTAAGACATATTTCCCATTGATTTGAAAAGCAAGAGATTAGAGAGACAAGATCTGACCCCGTGCATAAATGTATGTCTTGTATGCTGGATGTTTTTGGATGCCTGATATGCCTTAAGTAACAGTCTGAGCCTTGCTATGCTTTTATTATTTATGCTTAACTTTTGTTGTAGAAAAATGTCTATTATTTTATTTTTCTCAATGCATACTCTTTGATTTTAGCATTTTGTGCTGTAGATATATATATTTTTTTTTGTTAGTAGATGAAAGACTACATTGTGGTTATACCATGGTATTTAGGATGACAAATGAAACATTTTCTATTTTTCCTTCGTCAAATCAGTTAGAACTCCTGCTCTTATAAGTACAGATAAGAGTTAAACCAAAAGACAAAGAAAAAATTTATGCTGTTGCCTAATCCTAAAGTTGAAACACAATCAATAAATGTATTTCATCAGTGTGCTGGCAAAACCATATTTCCATTAGACCACCACCATAGAAATACCAGAAAGAAATAAAAGTTAATTCAGATTTACAACACTGTTGCTACAGGAAACTTAACAGAAAATATGATAAAGCAAGTTAGACATTTTGAATATACCCTGGAAAGTATATTTTATGTATCTTAAATCTAATGTCTTTTTCCTAAGCCTTTTATATGCTCTCCTTTTAACACTTAAAAAACTATCAACATTTTAGTCTTTCGTTAGCTAAAAGACAAAGCTTTGCCTCAAAGATTTAATGTACATTTATCTTATGTACATCACTAGGAAATAATTAAAAGATGAAAGATTATCCCCTATTTTTCCAATAGAATAATTTATATTTGATTTATAACTGTCTATTTCTTCTATAGCATCATTTCATGCATGTATTTGAATTCATTCTCCTTTATAACATTTTATTTTTCCTCATTGATCATAATTATTTTTCTATTTAGAGATGTAAATGATGTAATGGTTCTGGACTGCGCAACAAATTCTCTAAGTTTTTTTTTCTCTATAAAAAATGACCTCCTAAATGTAGCCCAACCTGCAAAATGAAATTTTTATTTCCAAAAGTAATAGCTAATGCTATGTTGTAGATAATAATGCTGGTATATGACTCAATCACTCTTTTATACCTATAAAACTCACTTTGATGCTTAATTAGTCGTTATGTTTTTAGCCCAGCACAGTTGCTTTATCTCACTGTCCAGTAAGAGAACTTGCAGACCTAAAGCAAAACTTTCTCTTTGAATAGTTCTAATGCAATAATAACCAAATGCAAAAGATACTTAAACAAATAATGGCCATCTTAAATTTCAAAATGTTTATAACAGTAGCAGAAAACCTAAAAGGTGTTTGTTTATTATGGTTACTTTCCAACAGCACCATGTTAAGTTTTGAGGTAAGTTGGTGAGATTCAAAAAACACGTCTCCTTCAAGGAAAGAATTGAGAAAATAGTTTAGACAAAATCCCAATGATCTTAAGCAGTTCTTAGTTATTTACTACCTACTTGACAATCTATCTTTGATACCACAGTTAAAAAAGCTTTTCCACATCCTGATGTATCACTGTAAGTCCTAGCACACAGATGAATACTACTCTTCCCACTGGAAACATTCCTGAAGAGCTACCTGCAGTATGCCAGCTATCCTGGAATAGTATGAAACAACCCCTGAAATTAAAGCAATAACTTTAATAACAAGAACAAGATAGTGCAAGAAATAAATCTGATTTTGTTTTGAAAATTCCAAGAAAAAAAAACAGGCAGCAGGTCATGAAGACAGCAAGAAGACACTTATTTTTTTAAAACTGAGAACACAGACTGAGAAAGAAACAGTTCTAAGAACAACAATGGAACACAGTGAAAATTAACTTTACCCCAGAACACTTACTTCCTGAAAGATGGGACTGTTAAATAGAAGTTACAGTCTTTAGAGCAAGTTCATGGGTTGTAAATAATAAAAAAATATTCAAGGTGCCTATAAATTCCCTTAAATGTCTATATTGAATTTTTATACCAATACAGAAAACTAAGTAATGTACATTACCACAACAGAAGTTGTAAAACTGCATCCCAATACCATTTCATTCCTTAAGCAAAGAACTAGTGTTTCTAGGAAATAGCTACCCCCATATTCTTGGCTAACCTTACAAAAATATAGAGGAAACAAGAAGTAACTGGAAAGAATCAGAAATACAAAGAAAAAAAACAACTTTTCAGTTTCTGTAAAGTATTTTTCAGTACTGAATCATCTAAGCCACATTAATTAATAATAAGTTTTTCATTGTGGGAAGAAAAGGAAAAAATAGATTTCTAAGATGAGACAAAAATTCTTCACCACTCCTTAATGCAGTAATCAGCTTCCCACCCTACACAGAGCTGTGCCAACAGAGCTGAGCACAGGCAAGTGTTTGTAATTTCTGGATCTTACACTGGCCTGTGATTCAACTACCCACAGTGGGACTGGTCAACTTCTAGGGGATGCTAAAGGCCAGGAAGCAATGACCTGATGCATGTCATCCCTGGGCTCTTATTCTGTGGACACAATTGAATTTTTCCTTCAGAGAGAAAGAAAACTCAGTAAATTCTGTAAGATTTCCCTCAGCGTGAAGGAGAACACTAACATTCTCTTTCTCATTGCTCATTCTGTTACATGAAGAAAATCTTCTGGTTCCAGGCAAAGTTAAGAGGATCTGAAAAGATTTTTAAAGACTTGAGTGCTCTCAGTATGGCATTCCCTCACAAATACTTCTCAAATGAAAAAACAAACCACTCTAAGACTGAGAATAGACTACTAATAAAAGTTAAATTAATAAGAGTTTTGACTATATTCTATCCTCTTGCATCCTTAAAGAGCTTCAAAATAAAGGAAAAAAGAACAGTGCAATGAGATGTAATTCTGGGCAAGTCTTTTCCATAAAAAAGTATATGTTAAATTATCAATCAGAAAGTCCAAAATCAACCATGCATCTAGATTAACACTGATAGCTTATTCCCTTATCCTTTCTACTTTAAAAGGGCATTTTAATATATATTGCATCTTCGTTCACTAAAATTCTGAAGATGTATTTGATACCTTGGTCAATGAATCCACTACTCTGCATTGAACATTTATTCAAATAATTCATAACCCTAAATTCTTAGTTTTTTAAAAATTGTGTAGAATTGTGTAGACCTGGAGCAGTCTAGTCTCAACTGTCAATAAGAACTTGTTTTTGTGGATTAATGCTGTAACCTCAGCAGTAAATCCTCTAACTGGACAACGACCCTCTGAGATTCAAGACAGTATTTTTGAAAATTAGACTCTAATTTTTTTTTTTGTTTTTCATTATTAGGTTTCTATTGAACAGATGATTTTCTTGGTTTCTCTGTAATTAGCTGAGACCAATTTCTCCTAATTGTTTCCCATTAATCTCATTACTAATGAAACAAGGATAGTTTGTGATCTTTCTTTCAGGAAGCCTTTTTTTTCTAAGGAGATTTTGAAGACTGAGATTCATAGATTTGCCAGCAGTGTTACAGCTTTTGGGATTCTTTCTAAGTACTTGCAAGCTTTGGTGGTGTGCCGTAGCACTTGGGGAGCAGTCTGACATCTCCTGTTGTCTTCCAAACCGCTTTTTGCCTCTCGATTGCACAAAAACTGAGCACTCCCAAAAGTATTTTAAACACGCTAGGTGTGTTCAGGAACAAAAATACCAAATTTAGAAGACTTAAAGGAAAACTACAATTTTCCTCTTTCTAGCCTTTAATCTCCGTATGCACTAGGTGCTTTAATTTACCTAAATTAAGATTTTAGTCTACGAACAAGTCTTCAGTTCAAGAATTTTTGGAAGCTCGCTTTTCAGGGATTAGAAATGTTGGGAACCAGGTACCTTAGACATTATAATTCCCCAAATCTGCAGTAAAGTTGGGGGGGGGAGGGTGAGTCACTAGAATCCCAGATAGAAAAACCTGTCGAAGAAAGGAGTATCTGGTTTTCCCTAGCTCTAGACTGCCATAAACTACCTTTTAGTTTTTAAAGGAGGCAATTTTTTTTTTTTTTTTTTTTTTTTTTTTGTATTTCGGCTTAACGGGAAAGCTTTTTTTTAAAATGTAAAATCATACATGCTAAAAGTCAAATGTACCTGAGGCCATGACTTGCAATTTCACTTTAGTTGGCGTGGCAACGCTGTACGTTTTGCAAAATCCAACTTTTGAACTTTTGGATTTGACTATGATCAGGCCACAGAAGATTTTAAGATTAAAAGGAATCTTTGAATCTTGCGAAAACCATTTCCTTGAGGGAGGTGAGAGGCCGGCGGGCCCCAGCGCTCCGCCATGGACTCCGGCACTCCCCTAACTTCATTCATTTTACCCAAGCGGCCTCCTCGTCTGCTAAAAGCTGCTGCCTCAAGGCTGATGGAGGAGGGAGCGGGAGAGCCCGAGGTACGGCGGGGCGCAGCGCTGCTGCGGCCATTTTATCGTCCCGGGGCCGGGAAAGCCGGCGGCTCCCGCGGCGGGCGAGCCGCAGGCCGGGCAGGCCAGCGCCGTTCCCGGAGCAGAGCGGCGGCGGCGGCGCGCTCCGAGCCCTCGCCCTG